>OY757023.1:111720758-112146496 GCA_963580285.1 Lucinisca nassula | reverse complement strand
TGTTTCATTTTGTAGCTTAAGTGCAAATATGTTAAGGAATTTATATATAAAAAAATGTATTGTGAGATGTTTTGTATATATATATGTACTTGAAGATAAAGAAAATAAAAATTAAAAAAACCCCACTTGTATATAGTAAAACTGGGGTTTGCAGGGGTATACATTATTTTTCTAATTTCTGTTCAAAAATATAGATTGTGGGTACTCGTTAGAACCGCCTCGTCGAGGCGGTTCTAACGAGTATCCACAATCTATATTTAGAGCAGAAGTAAGAAAAATATCAAAATTTTTCATCTGAAAAATTTCATTCTTCCGTGGTAAAATTTTCAATGTATTTGTATAGGCGTGGTTTCATAATGATTTTAGCGCAAGAGTGTGTTATCGTAATGCGGCATCCACGTAGACTGATCTGAGTCTTCACTCTGCAATATGCATGACCATTGACACAATCGTCATCCCATATACAGGGAAGGTTGATTTCAGAATACATTGTTAATAGGTCCACAGGCTATCTTCAGCTCACCAGAACCAAAGGCTCTGGGGGAGCTTATAGTATAGAAAGTGGTCCGTCGTCCGTTGTCGTCTGCGTCGTCATCATGTTCAAACGACATCTCTGAAACTGGTCCAATTGAAACCAAATTATAAGGGGTGCCTCTATGGGAAGAGGGACGAAAGTTTGTTCATAAGACTGAGTCTTCTCAGGAACCAAATGGCCAATGACCTTGGGAAAAAAAGGCCAATGAGTGCTTTTTCTGATTGCATGGTAGCCTGTTGCATCAGATATGATATTTGCAATCAGCTGAATGGGCGTTTGTCAATTCCAAAGGTTAAGATCATTTACTGACCTTTGTCCGGGATGACTCAAATATAGTATTTTTATTTTCTTCTCCACTTAAACTGCTTGGTTGCATGTGGAACCTCTATGAGAAGGCGGACCGAAAGTTTGTACGAAAGGACTGGGTCACATAACCGATATGGCCGCTATGCCCATATATGGTACAAAATCTTCTTCTCAGGAACCAAATGGCCGATGACCTTGAAACTTGGTATGTAGAGGATTTTTCTGATTGCGTGGTAACCTGTGGCATCAGAAATTATATTTACAAGCAACTGAATGGACATTTATCAATACCAAAGGTCAATGTCATTTACTGACCTTTGTCCTGGATGGCACGAATTCAATATTTTATCTTCTTATCCACTTGAACTGCTGTGTTGATTGAAACCAAATTACATGTGTAGCCTCTATGGGAAGGGGGAACGAAAGTTTGTTTGTAAGGACTGGGCCACATATTCAATATGGCCACCATACCCATATATGGTAAAACCCATTAAACATATTCTCCTCCGGAACACAACGACCAATGACCTTCGGACTTGGCTTATAGAATTATGGACTTGGGTCCTAACAACCTGATTCAAATGATGACCTTTGGTTAACCTTGGCCTGTTTTACGTCAAAGTCAAATTTGGTCGCTTAGACATGTGTATGGGAAAAAAGACAAAACAGTGATTTTTTTCTGGTTCTATTGTAGCCTGTGGCATCATAATTTATATTTCCAATCAGCTGAATGGAAGGTTTTTCAATCCAAAATTCAAGATCATTTACTGAACTTTGTCCTGGATGACTTAGATTCAGTTTTGTTTTATATATATCTCATTCTCTACTAACATTGCTGGGCTGATTGAAATCATATTACATTAAAAGCATCTGTTGAATGAGGCAATGAAATGTTAGTCGTGGGATGGTAGTGTGTGCCATGCCTGTATTTGGTAAAAACCACGTGTCCTCTGGTGAGTGTAGTGGTGCATAGCCTTAAGTCTTGAACCTGCGCAAATGCTCCACGATACATTCTCCAGTCATGCCTCATATATGACAAACTTAGCAATGGGACAGTGATTGGTACTCCGATTATATTGTCACTAAACTTTGTTCTTTGTGTGGTTCCTGTAGGGAAATTAGTACAGTCGATAACAGGCCATTTAAGCAGAGGTGATTAGATGAGCGTGTGTGTGTACTCTATAGGTCAACCAGTCAGAAAAGCCTCAAACAAATATCACAACCATCACAGTTTATCAAAAGAAGAGGCAACAAAGATTGAATGCTATCAATGCGCACATCCACTACGCAAATATCATTATATATAAGATATTGAAACAGAAAGACGGCCTTTGGACTGTCAGTAGAAAAAGCATTGGTGTGTGTGTGTGTGGGGGGGGGGGGTCCGTGTAATAAACACCCCTCTAAACCTCACTTTATATAGAGAAAATTAGGTTTTTCCGGGGGTAAACATTAGTTTTCTTATTTCTGCTCCAAGACATAGGTTGTGGATACTCGTTAGAACCGCCTCAAAGGCGGTTCTAACGAACACTTAAAACCTATGTTTAGTGTAGAAATAAGAAAAATACATGTATCAAAAATTTACGAAAAACAGTAACTATGTTGGAGACATGAGGGAATGCACTTTATCACACGGATATGTGATCGAAATGGTCGCATATGCTTGTGTTGGGGGAGGTGGGTGGGGCGGGGGGGGGGCAACACCTGCGTTAATGACTGTTCAACTGCGCTTGTAATTTCCGGGCTTCATCCGTAACACCAGGTTATATTTACATTCCTTTAAATCACACATTATATAGAAAAAAAGTGGATTTTATGGAGTTTTCATATTTTAAGCTCACCCGACCGAAGGTCATGGTGAACTTTTGTGACCGTGAGATGTCCGGCGTCGTCATTCGTCATGCGTCGTCCGTCGTGGGTCGTCCATAAGTTTTTCTTGTTAACACTCTAGATGCCACAGTTTTGGTCCAACCATAATTAGACCTGATCAGAATGATCATCATGACAATATCTAAGTTCGAATATAGGTCATGCCGGGTCAAAAAAGTAGGTCAAAAGGTCAAATCATAGAAAAACGTTAACACTCTAGAGGCCACAGTTTTGGTTCGCTCATTATCAAACTTGCTCAGAATGATCACCTTGAAAATATCTAGGTCAGGTTTGAATATGGACCAGGTCGAATCAAACAATAGGTCAGAAGGTCAAATCATAGTAAAACGTTCTTAACACTCTAGAGGCCATAGTTTTTAGATTTGGAGCAAGAATAAGATAAACCATGTTTACCCTTGTAGGCCTCACTTTTAGCTAAACCAAGGGCGATTTACAAGGGTACAGATCGGTTTTCAGTTTCACCTACATGTACCTGAAGCCATGTGCTTCTTAATGATTTTAATTCGTCGACAAATGACCTTTAAATGACTAGAATAGAAGTGGATTCGATACAAATACCCGACACCTCCCATAAGAGACACCAAATGGAACGAAACGCGAACACGAAAAAGCTAACTCCTAATGAAAAACACACAAGCGAAAAGCCAAAAAGGACAGTTGCTTTCCAAAAGAATTGCAAAACGTCTTTATCATATGACGTCGCGTCTGAGAGTGTAGTAAAGCCATGTAATATTTTCGATAATCCACTAGTGGATTAAATATGCAAATTAGGTAGATCCGTCCCGTAACGCTACATGTACGACGTCCTTAACGACGTTGCGTTTCCTAATGGCGGAATATTGATATTTTTGTAAACAATTGTGAATAAAATGCGTTTTAAATGTCATATGATAAATAGAATCTTGCATTCGTGCTCGTGTATTATTGAATTTATTAAACTCGTTGAGGAAAAGGGATACAATGCTCGGCCAAGCCTCGCATTCTATCCCTTTTCCTCAACTCGTTTAATAAATTCAATAATTCATGAGCACTCATGTAAGATCCTTTATATACAAAATAAAAAAAATGATATAAGCAATACATACATACAAAGCCAAACTATAACAAAATTAAGGGTTATCCTTTTGAAGCAAGGAATACACCACAGAACTAGAAAATATGGCATGTACATGTTTTCTGGGCCAGACTAGCTAGTTTCGGCCATTTAGGCCTCATCAGTGACCCTCAGATATTTTCAAAGCTCCTCAATGGAATAAATGGTCCCAAAGGACAAGAAAATATAAACTACACTATGATGGAGGGCAGGGAGATTTTTACCGCCGCCACACATTCCCAGACAACAGCTGTAGTGACGTTAAATATGTTTTAGAAAGGGTAATACTTTGGAAGCAGGGAATACATCACAGAACTGGAAATATGGAGTGTACATGATTTGTCGGCCAGACTAGCTAGTTTCGGCCATTTAGGCCTCATCAGTGACCCACAGATATTTCAAAAATTCCACAATGGAATCAATGATCTTAAAGGACAAAAAAATATAAACTGCACTATGGTGTAGGGCAGGGAGACTTTTTTATAGCTGCCACACATTCCCAGACAACAGCTGTAGTGACGTTAAATATGTTCTAGAAAGGGTTATCCTTTGGAAACCGCGACAAAAGAACCGCCTTGGAATGATCAGTAAAATGTATTTTGCTGGGGGGGGGGGGGGGGGGGCTTAAATCGTTTTTACGTGGTCACATTCGTCGCCGGCCTAGACAAATATTTTTTCCAATCCGCATGAAGGCATTCTAACCCACCAGTGCCACATCTCCGCGAACATAAGTATCAAACAAACGACTGCAGAGATGAGCCCCCTCGAACCCCACTTTTATATAGTAAACATGGCGTTTACAGGGGGTAAACCTTATTTTTCTTATTTTTGCTCTAAAATATAGATTGTGGGCACACATTGGAACCGCCGAGGCGTTTCTAACAGCCGAATATCATTTGCGCGTAAATCATACTGTGACGTATGAAATGCGCGAGAAAATGAGCTATCAATTGCGCAACTGGTCTTAAGGCAATTAAGTTACCTGTGTTCACACCTGCCTTGCTCAGCTAACACCGAAATGTTTGTCATATTTTGGATGGTTTTTAGAGGTTTTAGCCGTTTAATATAGTGTTTTATAATTTTAACCATGGATTTTAGAATATCTGACACAAATAGAGGGACAAAAGCTTGCTTTGCTTGCTATATAGAATTGACACTGTTCTGAAATGTGGGGATATATCGGTGCGGTGTACAAACAAGAAATGTAAAGGTCGTGTAAGAACAGACAGTGCAATGTCAACAATGAAACCCATAAACCTAGAACAAAATGAAAAGAAAATTGAAAGACAACAACTGCGAGCCCAAGTGAAAAGAAATGCAAAGGATGATCTCACCTCCCGACAGTCAAAAATCATTACGAAAGGAAAGAAACACATGTCAAACACGAAATAACTAGACCCCAAATCCCCCTACGGAAACAGTAATGGCGGAAAGCCAAAAGAACAGTTACTTTCCCACAAAATGGCCAATTGGCTATTCAAAACAAAAAGATAGGATCGTGATAGTTCAGTGGTTAGTGCGCTTGCCTCTGATGCTAGAGGCACCGGGTTCGATCCAAAAGACCCCGGAATTACATGATTACTCTGTAGGCTTTCAACCCTGCAAACCTGGAGTGTATGTAATGTATAATGACCTATCGCAGTATAAGTAGAAAGAAAGAAAGATAAAAGCGATACACACACTCAAAGACAAACCATATAAAAATAACCCGCGTCAGAAGAACCACCTTGGAACGGTCAGTGAAAAGAATTTGAATTGGCGGGGGGGGGGGGGGGGTGGGGGGGGGGGCTTAAATCCATTTTACGTGGCCACAAATCTTGTCCTTACTTCTGTCGTGATTTAGACATAATTTGTTCAGTCCGCATGACGATCTCCTAACTCATCAGTGCAACATCTCCGAAAACAGAAAAAATAAAGCAAACACAGAGATGAAACAATGGTGAGGACTCGACATCAAGAAACAACTGAAATGCTGGAGCAAAAGAAAACTACCAGTTACGAGAATGGTAACCGTCGTTACCAGTATGTTGTCCTTGGCTACAAAGACTCATACTTCGTTCGAGATCACTCTGATGTACCGCAAAAGTACACTAATGCAGATGTCATAAAGATGATGGAATATCTAATCGACAATATTTTTGTGGAGTTCAGTGGCCTAATATTTCAGCAAACAATTGGCATACCAATGGGTACTAATTGTGCACCGCTGCTTGCCGACTGGTTCTTGTACTCGTATGAGGCGGAGTTTGTAGAAGGTCTCCTCAAAGCAGACAAGAAACGACTTGCACAACAATTCAATTTCACCTACAGATATATAGATGGTTTATTGTCTCTGAAAATGCTAAATTCGCAGAGTACTTGGAATTCATCTATCCACGTGAACTTGAAATTAAGGAAACAACAGAGACTGCAACCTCCTTCTCATACTTGGATTGTTATCTCTAAATTGACAACAGGAAGCTTACTACTAGGCTGTACGATAAACGAGATGACTTCTATTTTCCCATTGTTAACTTTCCCTTCCCGAGCAGTAATATCCCGTCTGCACCAGCATATGGAGTTTACGTTTCACAATTAATCCGTTATGCTAGAGCCTGTTCCAAGTATCAGGACTTTACGGAACGTGGGAAGGTGCTCACTACAAGGTTGTTATGCCAGGTGTATCAAATACCAACTGGTATCAACACTAAAGAAGTTCCATGGGAGACACCATGATCTTGTTGATCCGAATAGTGTGGCCATTTCCAGAATTATTTCTGATGTGTTTGCCAATGGAAAGCCATAGGAAGACTTCCAAAATCTCGGACATACCCTTCTCGGCATTTACTTCCTTTCTTCGTTCGGTTCGATGGGCATGGTGGGCGAAGCTTGCTAACCAAGTAATGCTTAGTATCCTAGGACGCCTGATTACACACTTCTGGAGTCCATGTCTGTTGACCTGAACATTGATATTTGCCATTTGTCTATGGATTAATGATTTTGGATTAACGCGTTGGTACTACGACATAAACTAATACTTACACTCAGATGGGACCAACCTTCCTTCTGTCCATCATTTCTTTTCAATATCTTGTAAACAAATTTATGGTTTTATAATAAATTTTGCATGTGAATTGATATTGACAACCTCTAGTTAGGGATTGTTGCACAGCTTCTTGCATTGCGATAACACGCCCGTGCGACATATTGCATTTTTTCACATCTCCAAAATGGCTACTTTTCTGATGAAAATCAGTGATATTTTTAGCTCACCAGAGCCGAAGGCTCCGGGAGAGCTTATAGGCTGGACATTGTCCGTCGTCGTCGTCGTCTGCGTCTGCGACGTCGTGGTGAACACTTTTAAACGACATCTCCTCTGAAGCCACTGGGCCGATTGGACCCAAATTTTATCTGTAGCATCCTTGGGCTGGGGGATTCAAAGTTTCTGTTTTTTATGAAAATCGGCTTATTAGTTTGGTTGCTATGGCAACTTAGAGTTTCCATAGACTTATAATGGGGAATATTGAAAAATGGAATTTACTGCCAAGTCATTGCAGATATTTTGACAAAACTTTTATAGAAATGTTTCTTGAGTAAACTTCTCTCAGCCATATGCTTTTATGCCAACCTGAGGGTCTCCCAGGTTGTGCCGGGGCCATGCCCCACCCCCTCCACTTCATAAAAGGCCATATATCACAGAAACCATTCAGATCCTGACCCCTAAACCATATATATTTTTGTTCCTATTGATAAGACGCATTCAGTGACACCAACCTAGGGGTCCTCAGGGATGCGCCGAGGCCATGCCCCACCCCCTCCACTTAATAAAAGGCCCAATATCTTGGAAACCATTCAGATCCCCACCCCTAAACCATATATATTCTTGTTCTTTATGATAAGACCCATTCAATGACATCAACCTGGGAGTCCCCGGGATGTGCGGGGGGGGGGGGGCATGCCCCACCCCCCTCTATTTCATAAAAGGCCCAATATCTCGGAAACCTTACAGATCCCCGCCCCTAAACCATATATATTCTTGATCCTTATGATAAGACACATTCATTGACACCAACCTGGGGGTCCTCAGGGATGCGCCGGGGCTTTGCCCCACCCCTTCACTTCACAAAATGCCATATATCTCAGAAACTGTTCTGATCCTCACCCCTAAACCATATATATTCTTGTTCATTATGATAAGACGCATTCAGTGACACCAACCTGGGGGTCTCCAGGGATGTGCTGGGGCCATGCCCCACCCTCTCCATTTCTTAATCTCACAATATCTCGGAAACCCTACAGATGGCTACCCCTAAACCATATATATTCTTGTTCCTTATGATAAGACACATTCATTGACACCAACTTGGGTGTCTCCCGGGGCCTTGCCCCACCCCTCCACTTCACAAAAGGCCTTATATCTCAGAAACTGTTCTTAGCCCCACCCTAAACCATATATATTCATCGATCTTATGATAAGACGCATTCAGTGACACCAGCTTGGGAGTCCCCGGGGCATGCCCAGGTCATTCCCCATCACTTTACTTCATTAAAAGCCATATATCTCAGAAATAGTTCAGATCCCCACCCCTAAACCATATACTTGTTCCTTATGATAAGACTCGTTCAATCACACCAACCTGGAGTCTCTTTGTGCTGAGGCAATGTGCCACGCCCTTCCACTTCATAAAAGGCTTTATATTTCAGAAACCATTCAAATCCCCACCCCATAATCATATATGTTCTTGTTCCTTATTATTAGCACACCTACTGTAGGTGTGTCCGCATTCCTATCCTTTCCACTTCAGAAAAGGGCCTCAAATCTCAGAAACCGTTCAGATCCCCACCCCAAAACCATATATATACTTGGTCCTTATGATAAGACACATTTAGGGACAACAATCTTGGGCTTTCCTGGGTTCAACAGGGCATGCCCCTACCCCTCCACCACTTAAGAGGCCTTACAGATCCCCACTGCTAAACCATATATATTATTGTTCCTTATGATGAGACGAGTTTAGTGATACCAACCAGGGCTCCATTAGGTCCATGCCCCACCCCCTCTACTTCATAAAAGGCCTAATGTTTCAGATACTGAGTCCACATAGGTGCTCATTTGGACATGGGGGTTCATTTGGTAGATTAAAATGATATCATGTTAAAATACATGGCTGCCATTGGGCAGTGCCCAACTGAGCTCTGGTGAGCATAGTGGCCCATGGGCCTCTTGTTCTTATTTACACTGCTACCATAGGTTTTGAATGCTCGTAAGAACCGCCTCATTGAAGAGGTTCTAACGAGTACCCACAACCTATGTCTAGGAAAATAATGTATACCCTTGAAAACCCTAGTTTTCTCTATATAAAGTGGGGTTTAAGGTTTGTGCTCATTTCACGGACTTGTTCTAATTCAAGGTAATGTTGGTTGGTGCCTGATGCTCTGTCTCTGGTCGGGCCCATCGGAGACTTACTGTTGGTTTTCTTTTGCTCCAGCATTTCAGTGTTTCTTGCTGTCGAGTCCTCACCGTTGTTTCATCTTTGTGGCTATTGATTATTTGTGTACACGGAGATGTTGCACTGATGAGTTAGGAGGCCTTCAAATGGGCTGAACAAAGTATGTCTAAATCGCGACGGAGGTAAGGGCGGGGATTGTGGCCACGTAAAATCGATTTAAGCCCCTTCCCCCCCCCCCGGTGGAATTCGTGTCCGCTGGCCGTTCCAAGGCGGTTCTTCTGTCGCAGTTTATTTTTGTTATGGTTTGTCTTTGGGTGTTTGTGTCGCTTGTGTTATTTTATTTTGGATAGCCTATTGGCCATTTTGTGGGAAAGTAACTGTCCTTTTGGCTTTCCGCTGTTGGTGTTTCCATTAGGGTCTGTTGTTTCATGTTTGTGTGTCTTTGCCTTTGGTGTCTCTGATGGGAGCTGTGGGTTGATTGTATCGATTCCTGATCATTATCTCCACTTCTATTTGCTCACGTGATGTGCGTCAGTTTTGTCCAATATCTTGAGAAGGGAACAAATTATTTTTATAAAATTTGGAGTATGAGTTTATGTTGGCAAGCCTAGCTTAATTGGGACTGTTTCATTGTTTTTTACATGAATTCATTTTCAGCAGAGTTATAGCCCTTTAATGTCTAAAAAAATGATTGTTCAGTGAAATTATGAATTGTACTGTGTTGCTGGGGGTATTTTAGCAACTTTAAGTCATGCATTAAATAAGAGTTATAACCATAATATAGAGATTATAACTCTTATTTAATGCTATAATATAGAGACCAAGATTCCCATGAGCTTGCAACCAATCTGTTTAATTGTTTCAGTGTTGTTCAATCACTATCTACTGTATTATTTTTTTTTGTACAAATGATTTTGTAGAGAGAATTTTTTGGTTAATTTTATATTGAAAGTCCCTGACCATAGTGTTGATTGATTGTTGAAATGGACATAGTAATAACCATGCCCGTGACATATCATGTTCATTGATTTACATTCCGTTTACTCTAACCCTTCGAAAAATTCTCCCTTGAGGTGATCAATTTGTTCAAGCCTCGAAATCAATTCTGTAAAGGCGGAGAAGTTTACACTGAAGATGCTGGTTTTGTTTGTTTGTGTTGGAGTTTAATGGCCCAGTCAACACTATTTTAGGTCACTTTTGAGCAGGTCAGTTTATCTATCCACACTTCTCCTGGGCAGGCTTATACCTAAGCGGTTTCCCAGTACAGTGCACATTCTTTCGCCAGAACCTGAAAACCGCCCTTCTTGAATCAGCGGCAGGGAGAGAATGGTGGTAGAAAAGATTACATGATCAATCTCCACGAAAGAATGTTGCCGACCCCGGCAGGTATCGAACACGCGTCCTCCTGCTTACCAGTCAGACGCGCGTCCGACTGAGCTACCGAAACCGGCCTGATGATACTGGTAAGTGCACTTCGGGATTCCAATCGACGATAAGAAAGTGTTTTCTTTAGTAAAGGAAACAGGAATAGGTCGCAGGGACTAAGGTATGGCAATTTAGGTGGCTGAGACAGCTTAACTTCCTTTTCCTTTTTCAAGCAGTCCTGGAAAATAACACACTTGTGAGCAGGTGCGTTGTCATACCTCTTGCAACGGTTGCGTGCATCACGAAAACACGCCTATATAATTTTGACCCCCTTGAATATGTTCTAGAAATGGTTATCCTTTGGAAGCAAGGAATACACCACAGAACTGAAAAATAGGGAGTGTACATGTTTTCTGGGCCTGACTAGCTAGTTTCGGCCATTTAGGCCTCATCGGTGACCCTCAAAATTTTCAAAATTCCACAATGGAATCAATGATCCCCAAAGGACAAGAAAATATAAACTACACTATGATGTAGGGCAGGGAGACTTTTTACGGCCGCCACACATTCCCAGACAACAGCTGTAGTGACGTCAGATATGTTCTAGAAACGGTTATACTTTGGAAGCAAAGGAATACACCACAGAACTGAAAAATATGGAGTGTACATGTTTTCTGGGCCAGACTAGCTAGTTTCGGCCATTTAGGCCTCATCAGTGACCCTCAAATATTTTCAAAATTCCACAATGAAATCAATGATCCCAAAGGACAAGAAGATATAAACTACACTATGATGTAGGGCAGGGAGACTTTTTACGGCCGCCACACCCCACCTATATACAGTAAAACTGGAGTTTCCAGGGGTAAACCTTATATTTCTTATTTCTGCTCTAAAACATAGATCGTGGGTACTCGTTAGAACCGCCTCAATGAGGCGGTTCTAACGGGTACCCACAATCTATATTTTGTGCAGAAACAAGAAAAACATCACAATTTTTCATCTTAATTTTTTGTTTTTTTCGGCGGTAAAGTTTATAATGTATTTGTATAGGTGTGTTTTCGTAATGGGCAACGCTTTTCAGGGATGCCTTTCCTTTTGACAACAAACTATTTTTATAACATTTACCTGTGACTGTCTTGCCGTTTGTTACGGAAATTTTAACAATGGGTCCATCGCAAGTGGAAAATACCACATCCAAAATTTTTGCGGCGCCTTTATTATATTTTATTTTATTTATTTATTTATTTTTTGTTTTAGCAATGACCGGTCTTGCTGGGTCTTTTCGCAGCCATTGCTTGTTATTGATGCGTCTCTGTGGCTCAAAATAGGAGACCCAGTTGGATCCCTGAAATTCTACGTTTGTCAAACTTTTTATACTTTTTCAGTAGATTTTTCGCCAGTTTTACACGGGTGGTCTTTTGTTCTTTGGTAAAGAGATGCGGGACCCATCTGGCACAAACCTTTCTAAGTTTCGAATTATGAGTCAAAATCTCATGAACTGTCCCCGATGAAACGCTATCAGCAATTTCTTTCGCCGTGAACCTTGTATCTTGCTTGACCATATCTGTTACAGCATTAGCTTGTGTAGCAGCTTTTCTTGCACATCAGACAAGGAAATCCGTGATTTTACCCTGGGATAGAAATTTATGTTCTGACCCTGGTGTTCCGATTCCAAATCGAATATAATCGCGTGTTTGATAAATGCACTGGTTGAGTACAACCTCATGCGCGGCGTCGTCATGCGTGACGTCACTAAACATTCCTGTCGTGTCATCACAAAATGGCGGACGTCGGTAACCGAAGTGACAGCAGCAGTAAAAATTCGCAATAGAAATGGAAGGTATGCAAGAAAAAGAATCCAATATGGGTGTGGGGGGTGGACAGAAAAATCCGCCCCTCGGGATCACCGTCCGGCATCACTCGGCAAGCCTCGTGATGCCGGACAGTGTCCCTCGGGACGGATTTTTCAATCCACCCCTCACACCCATATAAGATTCTTATATTCTTGTCTGGCCGGAACGGGGCTCCTCATTCAGGTTAGTTTCACCACAATAATTTTTTATGCCACCTGAAAATTGACATTTTAAAAATAACAGGTATCTGACGCAGTACCATATATATCTGTGAAACGAAAACTTTCAGACTAATATGAGCTTTAATTTAGACCCTAATTTTAAATCTCCTTTTGTTTTTCATTTTACATACAATAAGGACTGAACCAACTTGATCTTTCAATAACTTTTGAAAGACTCATCATGAAAACACGCCTATATAATTTTGACCCCCTTGAACCCCACTTTTATAAAGTAAAACTGGGGATTTCGGGGGTATACATTATTTTTCTTATTTCTGCTCTGAAATATAACTTGAGCAGAAATAAGAAAAATATCCCAATTTTTCATCTTAAAATGTTCATTTTGTCAGTGTTATTGATTTGTATTTGTATAGGCGTGTTTTCGTAATGAAAATTTCATCCTATAATAGAAAAGCATTCCCCGAAAAATCACCTCAGTTTCCATGTGCTCGTCATTACGATGACACACCCGTGTGACATGGTGTTTTTTACACATCTCCAAAATGGCTACTCATCACGAAAACACGCCTATACGAATACATTATTACCGTTATTGCCGAAAAAATGAAAATTTTAGATGAAAAATTATGATAACGAGTACCCACAATCTATATTTTAGAGCAGAAATAAGAAAAATAAGGTTTACCCCTATAAACCCCAATTTCACTGTATAAAAGTTGGGTTCAAGGGGGGTCAAAACTATATAGGCGTGTTTTCTTGATGTTTCCGATGATATTTTTCGTAAATACACTCCAAACATAGGTTGTGGGTACACATTAGAACCGCCTCAATGAGGCGGTTCTTACGTGTACCCACAATCTATGTCTTGGAGCAGAAATAAGAAAGATAATCTATACCCCCTTAAACCCCAGTTTTCTCTATATAGCCTGGGGTTTATGGGGTGTTCATTTCACGGACTTGTTCACGTGATGTTAAAGCCACGCAGTATGCTGGGCTATTAGTGATAAAGTTAAATGAACGCCCTCGTATTTGCCATATACAACGATCAAAGTTTTAATGACACATAAACTAACGTTTTGAAAAATAGGCACAGATATTCATATTTTTTTAGGACAATTAAGAGAGATTTTTCATATTTTGTCTTGAAATGTTTTTTTTTTTTTTTTTTTTTTTGTTTTTTGTCATTGGTGTTATACCCAATCGATCCGATTGACAAGCGATGCTGTTGCATTGTCTTCATGAATGCCATTACGCAAACACGCCTATACAAATACATTGCCACCTTTATCGCCGAAAAATTGAAAATTTTAGGATGACAATTTGTGACATTTTTCTTATTTCTGCTCAAAATATAGATTGTGGGCACTCGTTAGAACCGCCTCATCGAGGCGGTTCTAACGAGTACCCACAATCTATATTTTAGAGCAGAAATAAGGAAAATAAGGTATACCCCCGGAAACCCCAGTTTTACTATATAAAAGTGGGGTTCAAGGGGGTTAAAATTATATAGACGTGTTTTCGTGATGCACACATGTGTATTTGACCGTTAGCACAAAAACGACTATCTTTGTCATGCCGATCCATTGCAATAATTGTCTGCTGCAAAGACTCAACAAAATTACTTTCGGAAGGTCGACAGTATTAGTATCATTTTTATGCAATATATAGAAACTAACAAAGCGTTGAACCTAATTTGTCTGAGGATGCGTTCGTTGCTTCTCTACTGTTTATTAAGACAGATATTTTGAGACATTTCGTACAAATGTCCTCTCGGGAAAACGCTGAGCAGATTGAGATTCTGGACATGACTTTAATGCCCATTACCCGTCTGAGTGGTGTTATCGACACAAGCAGCCTATTGGATAATCGCCGACTAATCGACTGTTAATGTCTGTTACACTCCCTTGACAATTTACCGATTTGGCGCCAAATATCAGACGACAATTTAGATCTGACTGTTATGCTCGTGTGCATATTTCCAGGACAGTTTCCAGTTTCTGTTTGGTATTTAGGTCCTATCAGTGTTACATGTGGGTCTACGGCGCCCCGCATACAGACAAGACGACCGAGGGTGATCTCTGACAGGTAAACGGGCAACTGTGGGGTAAGGCACAAGAAAGATGTTATACACAAGACATAAATCATTAACAATAACTGTTTTCAACAATATCAACACTGAACACTACATTTATTTGCTTCTATAACATTTCAATGCGCACGCCCCGAAAGCACAAATGCGTTTCGTGACGTGAAAATTATAAAAAAGCAAATAATACAAAGTACACAAAATAAACCAACGGAAAAGATTTTCGCCGGCTTATAAAAAATATAAGTCAACTTCAGGTGTACTACCTCGACGCGCTGGTGCACCCGTATATCACTAAAAGAATTTATCACAGTCAACAATTTCTGTTGACACTTTCTTCTTTTATCACAAATTGTGCGATTTAATCTCTGGATACTTAATCTCTGGACACTGGAGATTATATCTCAGGCAAGTAAAATAAGAGATCTCAATATCTGGTCTGGACGGTCCGCAATCTGGTTTTGCCCTCCTCTTCGGGGAACTACTACCATACGACTCATCGCACCAATACCTGCTCTGTCTTTGGTCGGGCCCCTCGGAGTCTAACTGTCGGTTTTCTTTTGCTCTTTTGCTACAGCAATTCTGTTGTTGTATGCTCTCGAGTCCTCAACCTTGTTTCATCTCTGTAGTTTTTTTTATTTGTGTTCCTCCGAGATGTTACACTGATGAGTTAGGAAGCCTTCACGCGGACTAAAAAAAATAAGTGAATACCGCGACAGAGGTAAGGGCGAGGATTATGGCCATGTAAAATCGATTTAAGCCCCCCCCCCCCCCAGTGGAATTCTTTCCACTGACCGTTCCAAGGCGGTTCTTCTGTGGCGGTTTATTTATGTTGTTGTTTGTTACTTACTGTGTGTATCACTTGTGTCTTTTTATTTTGGATGGCCATTTGGCCATTTTGTGGGAAAGTAACTGTCCTTATGGCCTTCCTTTGTTTAGGTTTCCATTATGGTCTGGTCGCTTCATGCTTGTGTTTCTTTCCCTTTGGTGTCTTTGATGGGTGGAGTAAGTTAATTGTATCGATTCTTGATCTTTGTTTTACTTCTACTCTGCTCTGTCGACTAAGGAGCAGCTGGTCACATCACATCATCTCGACATGATACACCTGGAAATTACGATAATCAACTAAAATACGGTTCACGAAACATATCACTACATCATTTTCCCTGCCCCGGAGAAGTCTGAATATGTTCATGCATATACCGTTATTGCACATGCGCCGACCAGACAAACATGCTGATCCGTGCATGCGACAAATAACCGCGCAGCAGAACTCAGCCTGACTGTGCAACAAAATATCAGCACCCAGCGCTTGAAACCAGAATACACAAAATGTATGCTTCCTTACCAAGCACTACAGAAATCATTTAATGCTCACAATAACTGAGCATAATACTCATCAAATTCGTGCTCACTACATCAGCACAGGTAAGACGCAATTGAACAGTCCGCGCCTTCGCGCAGCCCGGTTATTCGCCAAATACAGGAAACAAATAACAAAAACTCAATTTCATATCCAACTCCGCGACACGGCTCACAAATGTAGCTATTCATAAATTCATTACAATAACACCAGCTAGACGCCTGATTACACTCTTCTGGACTCCATGTCTGTTGATCTGAACATTGATATTTGCCATTTGTCTATGGATTAATGATTTTGGATTAACGCTTTGGTACTACGACCTAAACTACTAGCAACTAAAAACAAGAAGATTTTGTTTTATCTCTTCTACACAACGTGTATCAGTATTTGATTGGGAACAACACTGTTTCCCGTTTAGTACTAAGCTAAAACCATTTCCGTATTAAGTAGACACAACGTCAGAACCGTCTTTGCGACATCGATGACGTTGCTGACGCCTTCTACGTCGCTCAGGCCGTTATAACGTGTGGCGACCAAATACCCAAACATATCATCCTACGTAATGCAGTACTCACAAATCAAAATCACGTTCTGTACAAACGGATTTCTGAAACAGAAACGGCAACATTATAAATCAAAGTACTGAAAGCACTGAGAGGCGGGCGATAAATGTCATTTCTTTACAACGTTTTTTTTTTTTCAATTTTAACGACTACAGTCTTTTTCACGCTCTAGTCTTGAATTTAGTGTTTTTATTTTCAAACGGGATTTTTCAATAAAAGATCACAGACAGGATGCAGGTCTCCAAGAAGCTGGCTCTTTTTTCTATCTGGAAGAAACTGTTGTGTATTTATTCATTTATTTATATTTATTGATGTACCTTCCTGTATCTGAATTAATTTCCACCGACTTTACTGACGATCACATATCAATACACTGAGAACAACATACAAACTATCATTCTGTATATTGAAAGCATCAGAAATTTCACTCGTGCATCACACTCGTGAAAATACTGATGTTTTCAACACACTCGTATTCCGCTGCATTTGAACACTGAGTCAGAGCAAACTTCATTTATACAATTTTATGTTTCCAAATAAAATCAAAATACGGAGGGAGGTTGACTTATGAACCCAAATTATACTACAGTGTCAATTAAGCAGATCTCTAGATCCCAAATGGTTAAAATGGCTTAGTCGAAAAGGGAGACATACCAAATCGGACGAAGGAAACACAAACAAAAATAAATAAATAAATAAAATATAAACTTAATCAAGCCTGTTCATTTTTATTTTTCATGCTAATACCGTAACTTTATACCACCTGTGCAGTTAGTTAAATAAAGTTATGTTCTGTTCTGTTCACCCTCTGTAAAAATGTCCAAGCCTAACGGACACGCCACCCCATTTCCTTTGGAAGTGGGGGCCGCATAAAAAGACGCAAAAGAAGAACAAAATGTTTTTCTCAACTTTCTATGTCAGTCCCTTTGACTCTTTGACTTCTGCAATATAAACTAACAGTGTTGGCCGTGGTCAGATGCTGCGTTTTATGAACTACAATTTTGATTGATTCGTCTCAAAAAGGGCGTATAAACGCGTTCACAGATTCTGCAGCTTAATGCCAAGCATTCATGTACATAAATGCCAAGAATCCTGGCAATACCCTAGCTAGAGGCCACAGAATGCGGCTTCTGATCAGTGCCTCATTATTTGCTTAATGTAAATTCACAGCGAATAAAATTTCTATTTTATAATTACACATCCAAAGCGGTCGGAATACTATGTTTGATGTCGAGTGTCAACCCTTTCAACCCTTTACAACGCTGCAGATACTGGTTCAGGTACAGATACCGATACAAGCCTTATAGATCCAGATCAGAAGGCATGTGATGAGCATTCTCATCAGAATCTACACCGTTTGCCAACTGTCAATGACTTGAACAAACCACCTTTCTATAAGAATTGGTACACTGAATATCAAAGCTAGAAGGATCCTGTTCAGAAACTGAGGGATGAAAGGGAATGATTTCAAGCATAAACAGCAACGGCGTAGGAAAATAGTGCCGTTTTTGTTCAGCGCTTTACGTGAAATCTAATAAGCAAACATAATTCATTCTTTTAAACAGTCCGGCCGAACTTGATTGTATTTATTGCGTGTACTGCATTTTTTCATATTTAGATATGTATTTGAGTTTGTTTTATTTCTGAGCGGAGGACTACGAGAAGGAAAGTCTAAAGAGGTGCACAAAATCTAAAGCCCGCCTAAAAACGAACTCGTAATTCTTGAACAAAATTCTTCCTACACATGAACATGCTTGCAATACCAATTCACCACTGTTCATCATCACGGATAACCCGACAGGCTCTTGTCTAAGAGGTCCCCCTGATGATGAAGATATGGCTAAACATGTCTTAACTGTTACGTCCCCTCAACACCTAATGTCATATAGAGACGGGACCACGGTTTTCTGAGCGTGAACATTCTGAGAAATCAGAAATAAATTATTTGTTTAGACTCATATTCTAGACAGGTTTTTAATTATTTGGACCCCATTTTGATTTATATCAGTCTTTGAATCGACTGCTAGTTCGTAATTCGCATATTTGCAGTATGTTTCCTCTGGCTTTCGTTGCCGGATCCTCTCAGGGTCACTGATGAGGCTTTATTAGCCGAAACTACGTAGTATGACCCATCTTCTTTCTTATGAATGTTTTCATTGCTCTTAAAGAAACTCATTTTTGATTTTTATTTGCCTTCACTGCAGCTGGTGTTGTGCCGTGTGGCGGCCGTAAAACGTCTCCCCGTACATCAACCATAGTGCAGTTTATATTTTACTTTTGTTCCTTTGAGATCAGCGTGAACATTCTGAGAAATCAGAAATAAATTATTTGTTTAGACTCATATTCTAGACAGGTTTTTAATTATTTGGACCCCATTTTGATTTATGTCAGTCTTTGAATCGACTGCTAGTTCGAAATTCGTATATTTGCAGTATGTTTCCTCTGGCTTTCGTTGCCGGATCATCTCAGGGTCACTGATGAGGCTTTATTAGCCGAAACTACGTAGTATGACCCATCTTCTTTCTTATGAATGTTTTCATTGCTATTAAAGGAACTCATTTTTGATTTTTATTTGCCTTCACTGCAGCTGGTGTTGTGCCGTGTGGCGGCCGTAAAACGTCTCCCCGTACATCAACCATAGTGCAGTTTATATTTAACTTTTGGTCCTTTGAGATCAGCGTGAACATTCTGAGAAATCAGAAATAAATTATTTGTTTAGACTCATATTCTAGACAGGTTTTTAATTATTTGGACCCCATTTTGATTTATAACAGTCTTTGAATCGACTGCTAGTTCGAAATTCGCATATTTGCAGTATGTTTCCTCTGGCTTTCGTTGCCGGATCATCTCAGGGTCACTGATGAGGCTTTATTAGCCGAAACTACGTAGTATGACCCATCTTCTTTCTTATGAATGTTTTCATTGCTCTCATTTTTGATTTTTATTTCTAACAACCGGTAGTCAAAACCTATGGATCTAACAAGTGACCCCACGTTAATAAATATATTTTACAAATGGGCTCTATAAAAAGCCTCAATGAATGCAGAATGAGTGTGTGTCCGAGTTTTACGTCTCGTCAACATATATGGTCATACGGAGACAGGACCTCGATTTAACGACTCATTAGAATTCTGGAGAAGCCTGGGATCGATCCTGCGATCTTAGTTTATAAAGCGAGTAGCATAATCACTACACCACGGAGGCTTCTAAAATGAATCCTGAATAGGCTTCAGGCCTCAGATTCTATGACGGCTCCAACGTAAAGGCTTATTGAAAATTAAAGAGATAATGTTGGTTGGTGCCTGATGCTCTGTCTCTGGTCGGGCTCATCGGAGTCTAACTGTTGGTTTTCTTTTGCTCCAGCATTTCAGTGGTTTCTTGCTGTCGAGTCCTCACCGTTGTCTCACCTCTGTGATTCTTTGATTTCTGTGTTCACGGAGATGTTGCACTGATGAGTTAGGAGGCCTTCATGCGGACTGAACAAATTATTTGTCTAAATTGCGACGGAAATAAGGGCGAGGATTGTGGCCACGTAAAATCGATTTAAGCCCCCCAGTGGAAATCTTCCACTGACCGTTCCAAGGCGGCTCTTCTGTGGCGATTTATTTATGTTGTTGTTTGTTACTTACTGTGTGTATCACTTGTGTCTTTTAATTTTGGATGGCCATATGGCCATTTTGTGGGAAAGTAACTGTCCATATGGCCTTCCTTTGTTTAGGTTTCCATTATGGTCTGGTCGCTTAATGTTTGTATTTCTTTCCCTTTGGTGTCTTTTATGGATGGAGTAAGTTGATTGTATCAATTCCTGATCTTTGTTTTACTTCTACTTTTCAGAAAGTTTGGGTATACAAGAAAACCCCTCCAAAACCTACATGCATATTCATACAAAAAATAGTACTAAACATAAATTAAACATACCATCAAATCTTCGGCGTTTGGCTCGGCACAATGTTGTAGGTATTCGTTTACCTCTGACCTGCTGCTAATATTACGATACTTTTTCAAGGTATTTATATCTATAAACACTACAGGAATATCATGCATACCCGTGCTAGCTCGCTAAAATTGTGAGAAGTATAGATACAAGCCACAATTATAGCTAGGCAGCAAATTTCAGCAGAAAATTGGTCTCCGTTGCAACTGCATCTCCTTTGGAAAAAAAATGATTAAACTTCCCTACAGTTCAATAGGATAACTCCCGTCAGTACGAACATCCGCAACATGGCGATGGGTATGAAAAATATATTTGACACTATTTGGCGCTTGGCGACCTTTTAGGCAAACTACATGAAAATCAGACTGAATTTCCGGTTTTTATTCTAATATGTACTCTTTGCTTCCAAGTTAACCTTTTTATTTATTTTACGACACTGCAGCTGGTGTTTAGTGCTGTGTGGCGGCCGTAAAACGTGTCCCCGTACTTAATTATAGTGCAGATTTTATATTTATTCTCTTTGGATGCATCGTCAATTGCGAATAATTTGAAAATCTAGTACCGCTGAAATCGATGCTAGAGGGCGTATTCAGCCTTGCGGACAACAGTGGTGTTGATAAAGAAACTCAATAAAACCGAGTTTCCGGTTTTCATTCTAAAATGTATTATTTGCTTCCAAAGTTAACCTTTCTCATTTATTATAGCGGCCAACTGTACGGCGAATAATTTCCCAACAAACCGCTCATGCTTACACCGCATGATATATGCACGTTTGGTGCGTGGAGCGGCATATATCACCTAAAATACTTTAGTCGCGCTGCTTTGACACATACCTACTAAAATAAT
This sequence comes from Lucinisca nassula, assembly GCA_963580285.1. Lineage (NCBI taxonomy): Eukaryota > Metazoa > Mollusca > Bivalvia > Lucinida > Lucinidae > Lucinisca > Lucinisca nassula. Next base: position 112,125,048 of record OY757023.1, on the reverse strand, counting down.
TTAGACGTGCGTAAGCACCAGATATAGGGTTTCTATTCCATATTATAACAATCAAGCCGATCAGTGTACCTAACAACACTTTTCCTGGGCAGGCTACTATATAAAAGTGTTTCCCCAATACCTTAAAATGTAGACCCTAGTTTCCTCAGTTTAGTGCGCATTATTTCACTACCTTTTAGAATCAGCAGAAGGGAGAGAATGACCGTAGAAATGATTTCATGATTAATCTCTACGAAAGAATGTTGTTGAGCCGGCATCTATCGAATCTCCTGGTCACCTGTCAGACGCGCATCTGACTGAACTATCATGGCAAGGAAGGAAACACTGCGAAATGCTACCTCATTAATATCCATAAGCTATTCTAGAATTCTGATTGGTTGAAAGCATGCCACGCGCAAGGCAATATATCATCATAATCGTATTCCCCTGCAATATTCCCTATGAGGTCACTGCTCAAAAGTACTACTGCACAACAGGATCAAACGAATTTTATCATTCGATTCTTTTGTTTGTGTTAAATAACTTGCTTTTTCCATATTTTGAAGCAAGCATTCACTGAATGAATCTCTTGAATTCAGAATTTGGTATCATTTGTTGCCCTTTTGTGAGGGGAATAAAACGATTTGTACACCCTCTCACTTCGTCCTTGGATAATATTACCTGTCAGTGTGAACCAATAGCCATATTCTTTCCGGACGCCTTATTATGTTATGCGTCATTTTCAAATAATCAGTATATGATCGTATCGGCCCCGATAGCTCAGTTGGTAGAGTGTCCGCTCCGGGGAACGGGAGGTCGCGGGTTCGATCCCGGGCCGCGACATACCAAAGTCGTTAAAAATGGTACTAGCTGCTCCTCGCTTGGCACTCAGATTTACGGGGTACAGCTAGGACTGGTCGACCCAGTGTCAGGATAATGTGACTGGGTGGGGTATTATGTAAGGTGTCTGGCGCATGATACTTTAGTGAGGCAGTACTATAAAAGTGAGCATTGAGCTCCCTGTCGCAACCAGACACCGTCGTGATATGACTGAAAAATTTGTTGAAAGCGACGTTAAACCCGAATTCACATACATACACACACACACACACAGTATATGATCGTATCCGCAGAATTTGGAACTGTCGGAATCCTAATGTTGAATCCAACACCCTTTACGTGAACCATTCCCCTTATCTAAATGAGCTGGGTCTACTGATCTGCAAAAGCAGCGGTGACTTTGAGTAGCCGGCGAAGAGCTAACTTAAAACTCAGTTTAACTTCGGTCACTTTAGACAGAAACGCGGACTAATGATACGCGAATATTGTAACATATAATGATTTTATATCGCCATTTGAAATTACAAACACACACCGCTTCTCTAAAGGAATAACAAATAGCTTTGCGGCTATTTTCATTAAGTTCTGAAGATATGCATATTTTGGAATATTCATGAGCTTGGTCAGTTTTTCGCGCTAAACTAGTATCATTTGCATAGAAAGTGGGAACCGTGTGTACCAAACTAGAAAGTGGGTACCTTGTGTCCCCAACTCCTCTTACAAAATGGATCGTTCTTTTTAAATCTTTGCGGGCATCACTTGAACAAGTCCGTGAAATGAAGACCCCACTAAACCCCACTTTATATAGAGAAAACTAGGGTTGACGGGGGTATTCACTATTGTTCTTATTTCTGCTCCAAGACATAGGTTGTGGGTGCTCGTTAGAACCGCCTCAATGAGGCGGTTCTAACGAGCACCCACATCCTATGTTTTGAGCATTTATAAGAAAAATATGAAGGATTTTCATCAGAAAAGTAGCCATTTTGGAGATGTGAAAAATGCACTATGTCGTACGGACGAGTTATCGTAATGGGTCCTTCTGTAATGTTCCGAATAATTGAGCTATCATGCTTTTGCTTAATTCATATTTTCAGTCACATTAACAAGTTCGTGTAATGAAACCCTATAAATTCCACTTTATACAGAGGCAACTGGGGCTTACGTGGGTATACATTATTTCTCTTATTTCTGCTCCAAGACATAGGTTGTTGGTACTCGTTAGAACCGCATCCAATGAGGCGGTTCTAACGAGCACCCACAACTTATGTTTGCAGTTTAATAAGAAAAATACCACATATTTTCACCATAAAAGTAAGAACTGAGTAAGCTGTGTGACACGAGTGTGTTATCGTAATGGGTACTTTTTTCGAGGTTGGAACTTAGATATTTTTTGCGCTAAAACAGAAGCGTGAGTATAGATACTGGTTGCACCTCCCATTCAAGAGAACAAAGGGAACAAATCGCCAACATATTACAACGTCACCGTCTCCGTAGGACAGTTGTCCCACACCGAGTCACAATATTCTAGCAGGGGCAGGACATATGCCATGTACATTTTGCTCAGTGATTTTCTACTTATTCTGAATTTTAGAGCTCGGAGTAGGTTTAGTCTCGACCAGGCCTTTTCAGAAATGATTTTTACATGTTAAACATCACAAGGTAAAATGACAGTTTCAAACAACTACCCATAATAAAGAAAAAAGAGGCAAAGGCAATGATAATCCACAACAGAAGCACCGCCTTTGAACGGTCAGATTTGACGTCGGGTGTGTGTGTGTGTGGGGGGGGGGATGGGCGGGGCGGTAATCGATTTTACGTGTCCACAAAACCCACCCTTGGCTCTGTTGTGGTTAAGAAAATATTTTGTTCAGACCGCATGCAGGCTTTCTTACCCATCAGCGTAACATCAATATACAATAGAACTTTGATGGCTCGAACACCGATGGCTCGTTTACCATGGATGAGTCGAATCCGTTCTTGAGTCCGCAAGGAGTTCATCGAAATGCGATATAGGGGTAATTTAGGAAGATTTTCTTACTTTACCTTGCAAATGTATGTTGTGTGTACTCATCGCCTCGATGAGGCGATTCTAATGGGTACACACAACATATATTTATAATATATAACACCGAAAAGATATCCCACAATTAAATCCATTATGCCTCCTGGTATCCCTCTGTGGCTCGAACTGCAGCTGTCTCGAACAAATGTTCATGGTCCCAAATGGGTTCGAGCCATCGAAGTTCGACTAGTCTATTTTTCCATTTGCAAAGGCTACTCGCATTTTCCAAGCAAACGTTTCTGAGTGTTATATTTTATACATGCTAGAACAATTTGCAATTTGACCACTAACGAGCTCGTTAAACTAACAATGCATTGTACAACTGGGCCCCCCGCCCCCGCCCATAGGGGCTTGAAGAAATATATGGGCTGCATGATGCTTCCACGCAGAGCTGAATCTGGCCCGCACACTAGTACTGGTAAACCGCTTAGAAGATCTAAGCCTGTCCAGGAACCGCGGTGCGAGGCTGACCGTCCATGCTAATAAACCCTATTGGTTTCATTGGGCGACAGGGCTTGAGATGTCATTTCATCTCAATGTCGGGTAAAAGTCCCACAAAATTGGAAGCAACGTCTCCAAAATGACCTTTACAGTATTGACGGGGACGTTAAACCTCAAATCAAACAAACAAACAACTGGGCCCCGGTCACATTCCCAAGATGGTTGTCAAATGAGCCCCGCCAAGCGAATTTGTGTCTTCGAGCATTCCGTCATGACAAATTTTATCTGCGCATGCAAAGCCATTCAGAGGGGCCATGGATATGGCGTTCTGTCTGAAGGTTCCTCTTGATTCACTGCTTGTAAGAGCGAGCAGCGAAGGTTCTGGCGAGACTGCGCGGATGCGCAGGCTCGCCTGAACATTCGCTGCTCGCACAGGCGATAAGTACCAAAATCGCTTGACGGGGTCCATATAGTATTACTCGGTAAAATCAAACGTAAAACGCTGGGCTCATTGACTTGAAACATAGTATTGAGGAAAACATGCCTATATAATTTCGACCCTTCGAACCCCACTTTTATACATTAAAACTGGGGTTTACAGGGAAAAACTTTATTTTTCTTATTTCTGCTCTAAACTATAGAAAGTGGGTACACGTTAGAACCGCCTCGCCGAGGCGGTTCTAACGAATACCCACACTCTATCGTTAGACCATATATTAGAAACATCTTCGAATTTTTATCGGAAATTTTTCACTTTTTGGTAGCAAAATTTCCAATATACTTGAATAGGCGTGTTTTCGTAATGAGGTGACAGAGACCACATTTGTTCCATTGAACCAGTGCTCACCTTGACTTCTTTACTATTATGTCAACTTTGTTCCTTAGGCTTTAAAAAAACAATTCATCTTTAGAAAACTTGTACATTCTATGACATGAAAGTTGGTCCATGTACTCCATGAATATCTAGTTCTTATAATCAGTGATTTGGCCCCAGTCTGCAAGGATAGCAGGGTGCAGATTCATCGACACTCCAAAGCACATTTACCCTAAAAAAGCTTGACACGTTTAAATTAGATTTTGTTTAGGTTTCCATTATGGTCTGGTCGTTTCATGTTTGTGTTTCTTTCCCTTTGGTGTCTTTGATGTGTGGAATAAGTTTATTGTATCGATTCCTGATCTTTGTTTTACTTCTATTTCGTATTCGTCTCCGCCGGCAATAAATGAAAGACAAGCCATGTGACGTCAGTGCAATAGGTTTTGCCGGCGCGTATGGAAAATGGGTTGCTGTCCCATGACAATAGAATATAAATGCGTTATGCTCGTTGGAGACGAAGTTGAATTAGAACATAACTAGATTTACTCCAATGAAGACAAGTGACAGATAGCTTTTATTGCAGTCACGGAAGGGTTTGACTGTTGGTTTGAATTGAGGATTTACGTACCGGTCAACACTATTTAGGTCATTTTGGATACGTTGCTTCATATTGGGAGGTTTTTTAACCAGGGTAGGGATGAAATGACATCTCAAGCCCTACCGCCCATACAAACTAAAAGGGTTTATATGCAGGGACAGTCCAACTTGTACAGCTTTGCCTGCTTTGCTTGTTTGGATTGAGGTTTTACGTCCCCGTCAACACTATTTAGGTCATTTTGGAGACGTTGCTTCCAAGTGTGTGGGCTTCTTACCAGGCTAGGGATGAAATGACTTCTCAAGCCCTACCGCCCAAACAAACTGATATGGTATATATGCAGGGACGGTCCAACTTGCACAGATTTGCCTGGGCAGACTGAAACCTTCTAAGCGGTTTACCAGTAATCATGTGCGGTCGGTTTCAGCTCTGCTTGGTAGCACCGTTCAGCCAAAATGTGTTTCTCTCAGCCCCAATGGGTCTGGGCTCTGTCAGGGAATGCTGTATTCTAACTAAATAGTGAAAAGGCTAACATTATGAGCCAAAACGGCGGTTGTCTCATATCTAGAACCAGGATTTTTTCAGATAAAAATGTTTGATAGTTTTCTTACTTTAAGTCTATATATGAATCGTGGATTCTCGTTAGTACCGCCTCATAGAGGCGGTTCTAACGGATACCCACAATTTATGTTTTGGGCAAAAAAAAGGAAATTAATGTTTAGCCCTATAAACCCCAGTTTCTCCATATAAAGTAAGGTTAAAATAAATATGCATTACATGGACCCGTTGACGTGATAGATTTGAGACTACACCGAATGCACATGCGTGAAGACTCTTTTCTGCTGGCCGCGGCCTACATATTCTAATGTACTTGGGTATGTAACTTGACGACTGATTGGATAACGTCAGAAATTTGCGACAGTAGAGAATACTGTCGGAAACTCGTCTTCGCGTAACGTCGATTTTCATTGGCTGGAATTTGGTTTCACACAGCTCACAGCGCTTGCCGTTTTGTGCAAAAATAGTACAGTTTTTATTTAACAAAGCAACCGAATAAGAGAATTGCAATGGGGGATAAATGTATTGCAAAATTATCATCTGGGTAGGTAAACCGTTGGTTTTACGGTGGCAAAATACGTCCGCTGGCGCGTCGTCGTAAAACGTGATTTCCGACGGTAAAACCTCCGAACTACCTCCCCAAATGACAATTTTGAATAAAGTTATCCCCTAATTGATGCACAGGCTGATCTGTTTCTGCTGATGTTGCTACTGCTGCAGCTACAACCAAAGCCGCCGCCGCTGTTTACTTGTAGGCGTATCCTCCTTCGACCTCCAGATCTTTTATAGACAGATCCGATAGATTGAACTCGCACTTGATAATGTAAATTTCCCATGATGCGTATAAATATCTTTTTTTTTCCAAATTATTTATGAAGTATGGAAATTGACTGTCAGAAATTAAGAGTTATAAGATTGAGCATCTTGTAAAATGTAGCGCGAGAACGGATAAAAAGGAAATAATAACATCTAGATTGCGTGAATATTATTTCGGCGGAAGAAAATACATTTCAGCTACATTACTTTCAAACAAGTTTCGGATACGTTTTTTCTTCTGTGCAGCACGAATACATGAGATCGATCTAACTAATTGCATGTGTTTATTTGTCACCATATAGGCTGCGACATGAAAGGCAGTTGAAATGACATGTACAGTAGAATTCCGCTATTAAGACGACCTAAAATAAGACTATTACGCAAACACGCCTATACAAATACATTGCCACCTTTATCGCCGAAAAAATGAAAATTTTAAGATGAAAAATTGTGATATTTTTCTCATTATTGCTCAAAATATAGATTGTGGACACTCGTTAGAACCGCCTCATCGAGGCGGTTCTAACGAGTACCCACAATCTATATTTAAGAGCAGAAATAAGAAAAATAAGGTATACCCCAGGAAACCCCAGTTTTACTACATAAAAGTGGGGTTCAATGGGTTGAAAATTATACAGGCGTGTTTGCGTGATGAAAATCTGCTTTTAAATGCCTATTAAAAAGGTTTCAGTCATTCTTTCGTTCTGTTTTATACACCCATGCAGTGTCTCCTAATTTAAGACCACTTTTGAACAGTCTCAAAGGTGGTCTTAATATAGGAATTCTACTGTACATCTTTCCGACAACTAGGGGCTTCTCCAGACTTTCGGATGAGTCTTTAAACCGATGTCCCGTATCCGTATGACCTTAGTTGTTGGTGGGACGTAAAACTCAAACACTCACTCACTGGAACAAACTCTATTTCAAGTACACGTGCATTAGATGAGAACAGTCGTTTGAGATTAACCCTTAAGACGCCGAGAAAAACTACATCTGAAAATTTCCTCTGCTTTTGTCGTGTGCTGATTTTTTTGCAAACTTTTTAAAAATAGTTTTGCTAACAAGCAAACAGTGTGGGCCCAGGTCAGACTGCTCTTATAGGAGCAGTCTAATCTTGGTCAACATTCTTTGCATCACGTGAACAAGTCCGTGAAAAGAAGACCCCCCTATACCCCACTTTATACAGAGAAAACTGGGGTTCACGGGGGTATACATTATTTTTCTTATTTTTGCCCCAAGACATAGGTTGTGGGTACTCGTTAGAACCGCCTCAATGAGGCGGTTCTAACGAGCACACACAACCTATGTTTGCAGTATTTATAAGAAAAATATCAAGGATTTTCATCAGAAAAATGGCCATTTTGGAGATGTGAAAAAATGCACCATGTCGCACGGGTGTGTTATCGTAATGCAAAAAAAAAAAATACTTTTTAGGAAACCGGCAGACGGCAAAGAAGGTGACAATTGTCGTGATTGGCATCTAATGAGTTAATCGAATGGACGATGAGGATTGAGACCGATACAATGCCAGTTGGTTTAGGTGTTTGTCTAAGATATTTGGAAGTTTCATGAAGATTTGGGTTCTCAAAACTAACAGTGTCGTTAGTTAACATATCGTTAAAACTTAGATCACTTAATACAACAAATGTTCCAATATTTTTTGCTGCAAAAAATGTGAGTAGTTTTGCAAATGCAAAGCTGCTCACTTTTTTCAGCAAAAAAAAAGTTTGCTTATTAAAGCAAACTGTTATAGTAAAAATGCTTTCGATAAAGAAAAAGGTCCTCTGTATTTAATGGCGCAACTGATCCTACCTGTTCACTTTTCGTACGCATCCGAGATTCAATCGCCGTTCTTATTATGGGCGAGTTTGCCGATCACATGCATCTATACTGCTGATTATTGTGCCTCAGTATAGTTATTTTGCTATATTTGAGGTATTGAATAAACCATATTTGCAAATAATAACCTGAACAAATTTCAGATCAGATGCTAGTCATCGTAAATGTTAGAATATGACAGCCAAAACAGTTTAGGCTAACCTCACCGTTTTAGTAATTTATTGCCATCACGAAAACATGTCTATATATTTTGACCCCCGTGAACCCCACTTTAATATGGTAAAACTGGGATTTTCAGGGGTAAACCTTATTTTTCTTATTTCTGCTCAAAATATAGATTGTGGGTACCAGTTAGAACCGCCTCGATTCTAATTTCTGCTCTAAAATATAGATTGTGGGTACTTGTAAGAACCGCCTCAATGAGGCGGTTCTAACTGGTACCCACAGTCTATATTTGGAGCACAAATAAGTAAAATATAGTAATTTTTACTCCTTAAAGTTTTCGTTTTTTCGGCGATAAAGGTTACAATGTATTTGTATTGATGTGTTTTTGTAATGATTGTTCATTGGAGTTGCATGGGAAATGATGTTTGAATCCACAGAACTACTCTCTGTAAAACAATCATAGAAATGTTACCCAAGGTTGTCTTTAGGCGCTGCAAGAGGGGAATTTCAAGTAAAATACCTAATAAGAATTGAAATTCAATGATTCCCAAAATTTATAAAAAACGAAATTATCTAATCTGGTAATATTTTAAAATTCAGTGTATATTAGCCAAACACGACCAGTTGTACTATCTTGGCTTAAAGCTGATTGGCTTGTCAGGTCGTGAAATCCTAAGCATTTTGCTGTGACATTACGATCACACTCCCGTGCGACATAGTGCATTTTTCACATCTCCAAAATGGCTACTTTTCTAATGAAAATCCGTGATATTTTTCTTATAAATACTCAAAACATAGGTTGTGGATACGCGTTAGAACCGCCTCATTGAGGCGGTTCTAACGAGTACCCACAACCTATGTCTTGGAGCAGAAATAAGAAAAATAACGTTTACCCCCGTAAACCACAGTTTTTTTTTATATAAAGTGGGGTTTTAGGGGATGCTTATTTCATGGACTGTTCACGTGATGAATTGTTTGGTCTTCTTCAGTGCTTGCGTTCGTGACAACCGCAATACTTTACTCAATTTCATTCATACAATTTATATCCATCTATGAAATCGCTGCACCCGAAAGATTCACGGTGTTAGTCAAGTACGATACAGGAATTAAATCCAAACCAAAATGTTTAGAAACAGTCTTGCTCCAGACTTGAATTGAAGAACTAAAAGGAGCCTGTTCAGCACCAGAAAGCTCGTGCAAAGGCTTCTGATCGCTTTCATTTACTGTACTGGCAACTGAGGGATTTTATCCAGGTAATGGTTGCATCGCCATAAACAAACGACATAAAACAATGCTTTATATTTATCTAATCCAATGAATGATCTGCTGTGTCAACTACTTACCAAAGGGTAAGCTGGTCATAACTAAAAGCAGGTTAATGCCTTTGGTTTAAACTGTATTTAGTTGACTTCACAATGCACAATATTAGACATACATGTCACAGAATGTGACGGTAAGCACTAGACTAAGAGTAATCTCCTGGTTAAAGCCTTTGCTTGCGGTAACCCTGGAAGGGACATGCAATTTATTTAAATATGTTGTGGGAACAAGATAATATGTTGTGCGCTCAAGTTATTATCTTGTGCGCACAAGTTATTATTTTGTGCGCACAGGATAATATCTTGTTCGCACAAGATATTATATAGTGCGCACAACATAGATCTTGTGTGGAAAGTATAATATCATGTGCGCACAACTTATTATCTTGTTCGCACCACATAATATATTGTGCGCACAAGTTATTATCTTGTTCGCACAACATATTATCCTGTTCGCACTACATATTATCTTGTTTGCACAACAAAGATCTTGTGCAGACAAGATAATATATTGTGCGCACAGGATATTATATTGTTCACACAACGTAATATCTTGTGTGGACAACATAATATATTGTACGCACAAGATTAATATCTTGTGAACAGGATATTATCTTGTCCGAACAACATAATATCTTGTGCGCACAAATTATTATCCTGTGCGCATAAGTTATTATCTTGTGCGCACAAGTTATTATCTTGGTCGCACAAGATAATATCTTGATCGCACAATTTAATATCTTGTGGGCAAAAGATATTATCTTGTTTGCACAAAACAAATCTTATGCGGACAACAAAAAATCTTGTGCGCACAACTTATTATGATGTTCGCACAACATAATATCTTGTTCACTTCACATAAGATTTTATCTTGCGCGCATAAATTATAATCTTGTTCGCACAACATATGATGTTGTGCAGACAACATAATATCTTGTGCACACAAGATATTATCTTGTTCGCACAACTTGATATCTTGTGCGGACAACATAATATCATGTTCGCAATATTATGTTCTCCACACATTGTGCACAAAACAATTATCTTGTGCGCACAAGATAATATCTTGTTCGCACAACTTAATGTCATTTCATCTTTATGTCGGGAAAATGACCCAAATATAGGAAGCAAGCAGAATGACATAAATAGTGTTGACGGGGACGTTAAACCTCCAATCAAAAGAACAAAACGTTATATCTTGCTTGGCGCCGCCTATACTGAGAATAAGCAAGTTTTACGTAAATTGTATGAGCTGGAAATGAGTTTTTTATTCATTGTTTTTTTTTTTCTTTCATTGCATTCTTTTCCGAAACAGATCATTCCCATCGTAAATTACCCAAGATGTTGATGATTTATGTCCCTAATAATCCCCTTGGAAAATAAATCCCATTGCATAAATTACTTTTTGCATAATGTATTACCCTTGAGAAAATGCAGTCCATGTTCTTGAGAATGTTTATCACAAATTATCCTCAAAATTGGTAGCGGCAAAACATTTGCATTCCCATGCCTTCATTATCACTAAACAGCGGACATTAACCGGGCAGCTTTCCAACAATAACAACATGTCCGTTAAAGCATAATGATTTCCCCAACAGCAAAATTGAAAATCAGCCGGGAACAAACGCTGTAATTTTGCTCCAGACCGCTGGCCTCGGTAGTTCAGTGGCATGCGTGTTCAGGAAGTCGCGGCTTAGACATTCTTTCATGGAGATAGATTTAGGGTGATGAGAACCCTTGACACATTATTCTGCCATTTTGCCAAGGAGACAACTTTTAGGACTTCCTCGGCCCACGCCCATCGGGGCTTGAAGAAATATATGGGCTGCATGATGCTTCCACACAGGGCTGAAACCGACGCGCACAACAGTACTGTTAAACGCTTAGAGGATCTAAGTCTGCCCAGGCAAAGCGGTCGACCCGTCCATGCTTATTAGCCCTATTGGTTTTATTGGGTGGCAGGGCTTGGGATGCCATTTCATCTCAATGTCGGGTAAAAGCCTCACAAAATTGGAAGCAACGTCTCCAAAATGACCATAACAGTGCTGACGGGGACGTTAAACCTCAAATCAAACAAACAAAGGACTTCCTGTTCGATTTTTATAAGCCTTGTCCAACAAAAATGGGTCTACTCTTAAAGGAAAGAATTTGCTCCTCAGGAGTAAAGAGGAGCAAATTCTTTCCTGTAAGAGTTGAACCTTATTGACATTGGAGACAAAATACTTTTGCATGAGTTACCACCCTTGAAGGTGTATCCCTGCCCCTTCAATATAATATATGATGGGGCTGAGACCGAGATAAGCTAATCTCAGACAAGTTTTCAGTTTATTATTATTAATAATAATAATAATCGACATTATTTATAGAGGGTAACATATTTAGTAAACTAGTACTAATCTTCCATGTGGCCCTCTTTTCCTGGGTAGAAACCAGTACTAGGCATTGTGGATAAAGCCTCTTGCTCAAGGAAACACCACTTGCCGCTTGTGGGGATCGAACCCGGTACCTCTCGATCCCGAGTCCGATACTTTACCACTGCACCACAGCGCTCCACTATTGAAATCTCATGCGGGGCTATGTCGAGCATGAGACTTCAATTAACTGAAAATGAGCCTGAGATTTCCTGGTCGAGGTTCTGAACCCCATCATTGATTATTTTTCTCACCACCTACTTTAAAGAATGTGTGTTGAATGGTAAAATGATCAGGAATCGATACAATTAACCCATAGCTCCCATCAGAGACACCAAAGGGAAAGAAACACAAACATGGAACAACAGACCCTAATAGAAACATCAATAGGGGAAAGCCAAACGGACAGTTACTTTCCCACAAAATGGCCAACAGGCTATCCAAAATAAAATAATATAAGCGACACAAACACCCAAAGACAAACCATAACACAAAAATAAACCGCGACAGAAGAACCGCCTTGGAACGGTCAGCGGAAACGAATTCACTGGAAGCTATTGCCACCAGAAGAAAAGAAAAAGGTCCCTTCTCACAAATGTAACAGAGCAAAAACGGTAGAGTATTTATTATTCCTACCTCCTAAAGAAAGTTGTTTAAACATTTTTCAAGTGAACTTTTAAGAATGCCCATCTACATGTAGTGGTACACTTGAAATAAAAACATTTGTTAATTTCTACAACAGTGTATGTACATTACATGGATTGCTTCCTGACACTTGACAGCGGTTTGAAGCCACACTGCATGTTCATGTCATGAAAGATTGATTATAGACGTGACAAAATGCACGCCAAGATAGAAGTAGAAAAGGAGTCTCCTTGTTTGCTTCCGTAGTATTACATTATGAAAACACGCTTATATCATCAATACAGTGTAAATTTTACCGAGGAAAAAAAACGCAAATTTTAAGATGAAAAATTGCTATATTTTTCTCATGTCTGCTCAAAACATAAATTGTGGGTACTAGTTAGAACCGCCTCGGCGAGGCGGTTCTAACGAGTACCCACAATCTATGTTTTAGAGCAGAAATAAGAAACATAAGATTTGCCCCTTAAACCCCAGTTTCACTATATAAAAGTGGGGTTCAAGGGGGGTCAAAATTATATAGGCGTGTTTTCGTGATGATACACACAGCAGAAGACAGCTTTGAAACTCTAGGGTGAGACAGCCATGTGAGACAAAGATATCACACCCTGTCATACTAAGGGATATTCTTGTCGCATGTGTGAGAATATGAAATCTCTTGCACGATTAATTTATCCCTTCTGTCAAATCAGGAAAGGCATTTGTTAGTTACTCATCAAGTAAACAAATTAGAAATGGAGGCAATGTAATTCTGACCCCTTGAACCCCTCTTTTATACAGTAAAACCGGGGTGTATTTTGTTTTCTTATTTCTGCTCTAAAATACAGATTGTGGATACTCGTTAGAACGCCCCGATGCGGCGGTTATCACCATTTTTCATCTTAAAATTTTCTTCTTTTTTCCGATGGTAAAATTTACAATGTATTTGTATAGGCGCGTTTTCGTAATGACACGATACTGTGCATACACTGGTTAACCTGTCTAGGAAAAGTGTGGTTGGTAAACAGATAGGGTCGAGAAGACCTACATTTTGTTGACTGGGCAGTTGTACTCTAAATAAAGAAACACATCACTGTTTGATAAAACTAAAGGTACAAGTGCTATGAAGACTGTGAGGTGTAAGGACGAGCGTATTAGAACCAACCCTGTCTTGAGTATACAGCATATGGGATATGGGAACCAAGCCCTCTGTTAGCGCACCCTATAACATAACACATCAAGGGGAAATAGGTCTCACATCAGCTTTTGTAAAATAGAAGTGAAGGCGATAATCAGGAATCTATACAACTACCCATCGTCTCTGATAGGAGACAACCATCACTAAAATATGCCTATATAGTTCTGACCCCCTTGAACCCCAATTTTCTCTATTAAAATTGGGATTTAGGGGGTAAACCTTATTTTTCTTATTTCTGTTCTAAAATATCGATTGTGGGTACTCGTTAGAACCGCCTCGATGAGGTGGTTCTAGCGAGTACCCACAATCAATATATTGAGCAGAAATAAGAAAAATATCACAATTTTTCATCCTAAAATTTTCGTTTTAGGCGGTAAAATACACAATGTATTTGTATAGGCGTGTTTTCGTAATGAAGGGGAATCAATAACGAACATGAGAGCATGTAAGTGTTTCTCCGAGAACATAAAGCAAACTAATACAGAGATGAAACAGCGATGAGGACTCGACAGCATGAAATAACTGAAATGCTGGAGCAAAAGAAAACCAACAGTCAGATTCCAGTGGACCCGACCAGAGGCAGACCATCAGGTACCAACCGACATTACTTAAACAGTTCAAGTAACCCTTTACGCTGAAGACGTCACAGAATCTGAGACCTGATCCGCCAGCGCGCAATTAAAGAAGTAAACAAATTTATCAATCGTGACTAGATCAACTAACATGCGTGAAGTCTGGCGTGTACTCAATCTTTTTATATCACAGAATGATTTTACGAAATCATTGCAAGCTCATATTTTTCTGCATTTATAAACTAAGTTACCATGAAATCCGGGTTCCGATTGCCTTGTTGGGGAAGAGATTAAAGTCCAACATTGAATTTTGAAATTAAATGGGAATGGCGTCTATAAAATTTTGAAAAGGCTTTGCGTAGTTTATGATACCGATAACCACGAGTAAGAAGTTTAGCAGTTAACAATTTATTACGAGTGTTGAAGTCAGTTACATGTCTGGCAAATCCTCGAATTAATTCTGAAATATAAACGCCATAGGATGCCGCACGATGAACATCAACATCCAAGCAAGAAAGGAAAATTTTCAATCTCAAAATCATAATCATCACGCTTATCATAACATTTGCACGCAACAAACCCATATACAATACGTAAGTGTGAATACAAAAACTGGGGTTCGGTATCAGAAGAATCTGGTTTATTCAACTAAAGTTTTTGTGAGTAAATTTGGCAGATCAAGCCATGGAAGTAGGTTGTGTCAACATTTAATAAACAGAAGCGGAGGCAATGGTCAGAAATCGATACAATTAACCACAAACTCCCATCAGAGACACCAAAGGGAAAGAAACACAAGCATGAAACAACAGACCATAATGGAAACATCAATAGCGGAGAGCCAAAAGGACAGTTACTTTCCAACAAAATGGCCAATTGGCTATCCAAAACAAAACAATATAAAACAATATAAGCGACACAAACATCCAAAGACATAAACCGCGACAGAAGAACCGCCTTAGAACGGTCAGTGAAACAAATTCCACTTGGGGGGGGGGGGGGGGGTCCTAAATCGATTTTACGTGGCCAAAATCCTCGCCCTTACTTCCGTCGTGATTTAGACAAATTTTTTTTTTTCAGTCCGCATGAAGGCCTCCTATATCATCAGTGCAACATCTCCGGGAACACAAAAAAATCGAACAACCACAGAGATGAAACAACGGAGGGAACTCGACAGCAAGAAACCATTGAAATGCTGGAGCAAAAGAAAACCAACAGTAGGACTCCGATGGGCCCGAACAGAGACAGAGTATCAGGCACCAACCAACTTTACACAGAATTAAATTCTCTAATTCGCACTAAGCCTTTACGCTGGAACCGCCATAGAATCTGAGGCCTGACCCACCGGCGTGCAATCAAAGAGGGAAGCAAAGTTGTCAACCGTGATTGGGTTAACTACCATGCATGCAGTCTGTCGTATAACATTTATGTTGTACCCTATCTTTTTCTGTCGAAAATTGATTTTACGAAATCGGGTGCTGAAGTCATTGCGGTTATATATTTTTCTTTCTTTATATACTAAGTCACCAAACAACCCGGGCTCCGACAGACCCCGCCGCAGAAGAGACTTAAGTCAAATATTGAATTTTGAAACTAAATCAGAACGTCTATAAAATTTTGAAAAGGCCTTGCGTAGTAATGGTACCGACAACCCTGATTCAGAATTTTAGCAGTTAACAATTTATTACGAGTGTTGTTATATGACCCCAAACTCCGGCAAATCGATTTAATTGCGAAATAAAAACGCCATAGGATGGCGCACGAAGCACATCACCATCTAAAAAAGGAAAACTTACAATCCCAAAACCCAAACCACCGCGCCCATCACAAACTCCACAAGAAACAAACCTATCAATAATAGATAGATGTAAATCCAAAAACGGGACCTCGGTTTCAGAAGAACTTGGTTTATTTAACTGGGGTCAAACCTGACTGATCAAACCATCGAAACAGGCGCAGCCAATATTTAATAAATTATCCAAATATCTAGAAGTCGAGCTAAAAGCTTCAATGATTTCAGATTGGTTTTCAGCAGAAAGGGACATCATGAAGTCTCTCTCATAACAAAACAAAAACAGATAAACCACAAGGGGTGCGCAATTAGTATCCATCGGAATAGCATCAACTTGTCTAAATAACTTAGTACCAAATCTTATGTAAATATTGTAATGTAGAAAGGTGAGAGCTTCACACACTTTCTGACCATAAAGTATAATTTTTATTCTCTTCAGAAGTGAACAAAGCATTTCTTACATTACAAGCAAGATAGAGGGAGTCTTCCCTATGAAATGTCCATGCAATTAAATCGTTAAGTTTTTCTTTTATAAGATTACGAGGAAGTGTAGTGTAAAGGATGGAAAAGTCATACATAGACAGACTTGAAGTCTAACTGTTGGTTTTCTTTTGCTCCAGCATTTCAGTGGTGTCTTGCTGTCGAGTCCTCACTGATGTTTCATCTCAGTGGTTGTTTGATTTTTGGTGTTCACGGAGATGTTGCACTGATCAGTTAGGGGCCTTCATGCGGACTGAACAAATTATTTGTCTTAATCGCGACGGAAGTAAGGGCGAGGATTGTGGCCACGAAAATCGATTTAAGCCCCCAGTGGAATTTGTTTGTTTCCGCTGACCGTTCCAAGGCGGTTCTTCTGTCGCGGTTTATTTTTGTTATGGTTTGTCTTTGGGTGTTTGTGTCGCTTATATTATTTTATTTTGGATAGCCTATTGGTCATTTTCTGGGAAAGTAACTGTCCCTTTGGCTTTCCGCTATTGATGTTTCCATTAGGGTCTGTTGTTTCGTGTATGTGTGTCTTTCCCTTTGGTGTCTCTGATGGGAGCTGTGGGTTAATTGTATCGATTACAGATCATTGCCGCCACTTCTACTTTGAAGCACGAAAACGTCTGGATTTCAATTTATTTAAAATTTCATTAGAATTCTTACAGACCAAAACAGATTGCTACCTGATCTTTCGAAGACTTTGTCGCAACATTTAAACACATGTATTTTGATGGCAGTAAAACATGACGTTAATAATTTGGAGAGTTCAGTGGTGGTACAAGAGCTTGAATTCGCAATTAACCGTGCTTTGTAGGGTCTTTTATGCAGTTTAGGTAACCGATATAACTTAGGAAGCTTGTCTTGGCCTTCTGTAACACAGACAGCAAACTGTGTGGCTGAATGACAAATGCTGTCATAAACAAAAGCCCTCTCTACAGCTAAAGGATGCAGTTCATAGGCCTTAGTACCGCCAAGCTTTTGCTGAAGAGTGTTATAACATAGTGACACCGTCAGACAACGGCCTTATCTGCTAGAGCAAAACAAACGTCTTATGAAATTCTTGAATACCTAGTTTAAGGTGACGTAAAGACCGAGGGATTTTTATCCAGGAAATGTTTACATCGGTTCACATTAGCCATCATAAACAAACAAAAGATTAACTGACAGGTCAAACAAGTGGATAAAACAATGCTTAATACTTATCTAATCCGATTAATGATCTGCTGTGCCATCTACTAACCAACATGTAAGCTGGTCATAACAAATAGCAGGTTAAAGCCTTTTGTTTAAACTTTATTTATTTGACTTCACAGTAAACATAATTCTAACACAGCGCGCCTATATAGGCAATGGAAAACAACTGCGTTTTATTCTGCAACAAATCACGGCTAGGAAGAGCGTGACGAGTGACGTCATTAAAAACTGCCAATCGATGACGTCACTAGTCGATTTCCTTGACGTTAGACGGTGTAAGGTCATTTTCTCGCATCGAAAACGTTAGAAAAGGATGTAAATGCATGTGTTTCAGTCGTTAATTTTAGCGAGATTTCTTCTAACAATGGCGAAAAGTTGTGAGATTTTGAAGGAAACAACAACATTATTGCCGATTATCAGCGTGTTAGAATCGAAATAGATCAGCTCTAGCCAGTGATTTGTTGGGTGATAAATCACAGTTTGTCGGTCAGTTGTAAGTAGACAAATCACGCGCGCTACGCGCTCGTGATTTGTCTACTTTACAACTGACCTCCAAACTGTGATTTATTACACAACAAATCACAGTTAGAGCTGATCTATTTCTTAAACAAAATATCTAGACCTCCAATTAAAACCTTCAATGATTTCAAATTGGTTTTCAAAGGAAAAAGGACACCAAGAAGTCGCTTCCATAACAAAACAAGAAGAAATTAGCCACAAGGTACCCATCGGAATACCCACATTTGTCTGAATAACTTAGTACCATATCTTTTAAAAATATTATCAAGTAGAAAGGTGAGAGCTTCCAACACTTTCTGACATAGCCATAATGTGTAATCTCATGCTCTTTAGAAGTGATAAATGCATTTCGTACATTCCATGCAAGATAGAGGGCATCTTCTCTATGGAATGTCCATTCAATACAATCATTAAGTATTTCTTTTATAAGCTTATGTGGAAGTGTAGTGTAAAGTGTTGAAAATTCATAAGTAGACAGACTAAAAAGCACGAACACGCCTTGATTTCAGGTTATTTAAAACTGCATTCTTTCAAAAACGGTGTCGCAATATTCAAGCACATGTTTTTAATAGAAGTAAGACATGAAGTTAATAATTTAGACAGTTCAGTCGTGTAACAAGAGCTTGGATTTGCTATAAACCGCGCTTTGTATTTGTCTTTGGGTGTTTGTGTCGGGTTTTTATGAAGTTTAGGAATCAATGTAACGTAGGAAGCTTGTCTTGGCCTTCTGTAACACATACAGCACACTTGGTGGTTGAATGACAGATATGATTTTTAACTACATATTTCTCTTCGGACATAGGCCTTTGTACCAACAAGCTCTTGCTAAAGAGTGTTAACATAGTGAAGCCGTCAAATAACGACGACATTGTTAGCGGTCTCGTCTGCCGCCGCCACAAAATACTTCCTATGAAATTCTTGATTACCTAGTTTAAGGTGACGTAAAATACAAGTGACAGCAATGATCAGGAATCGATACAATTAACCCACAGCCCCCATCAGAGACACCAAAGGGAAAGAAAAACAAACACAAAACAACTAGACACTAATGGAAACATCAATAGCGGAAAGTCAAAAGGACAGTTACTTTCCCACAAACTGGCCAATTGGCTATCCAAAACAAAATATTGTAAGCGATACACACACCCGAAGACAACCCATAACAAAACTAAACCGCGACAGAAGAACGGCCGCGGAACGGTCAGTTCAACATCTCCGTGAACACAAAAATCAAACAACCACAGAGAGGACTAGACAGCAGGACACCACTGAAATTCTGGAGCAAAAGAAGACCAACAGTTAGACTCCGATTGGCCCGACAAGAGACAGAGCATCAGACACCAACCAACATGACATAAAATTGGATACTCTCTAATTCTCAGTAAGCCTTTACGCTGGAACCGTCATAGAATCTGAGGCCTGGCGCACCGGCGTGTAATTAAAGAGGAAAGCAAAGTTGTCAACCGTGATTGGGTTAACTACCATGCATGTAGTCTGTCGTATAACATTTATGTTGTATCCTAACTTTTTATATCGAAGAAAGATTTTACGAAATTGGGCGCTGAAGTCATTGCATTTATATATCTTTCCGAATTTATATACTAAGTCACCAAAAATTCGGGTTCCGATAGATCTTGTTGCAGAAGAGATTTAAGTCCAACATTGAATTTTGAAATTAAATCGGAATGACGTCTATAAAATTTTGAAAAGGCTTTGCTTATCCTGATTAAGAAGTTTAGCAGTAAACAATTTATTACGAGTGTTGAAGTCAGTTACATGACTAGGCTGTCTGGCAGATCGAATAAATAGCGAAATATCAAACCATCGAAATAGGTATTGTCAATATTTAATAAATCATCCAAATATCT
Source organism: Lucinisca nassula (assembly GCA_963580285.1). Classification (NCBI taxonomy): domain Eukaryota; kingdom Metazoa; phylum Mollusca; class Bivalvia; order Lucinida; family Lucinidae; genus Lucinisca; species Lucinisca nassula. The sequence goes on along the minus strand of OY757023.1, from coordinate 112,104,965 downwards.
AGAAGTCGAGCTAAAGGCTTCAATTATTTCGGATTGGTTTTCAACGGAAAGGGACATCATGAAGTCTCTTTCATAACAAAACAAGATCAGATCAGACACAAGGGGTGGGCAATTAGTACCCATCGTAGTACACACAACTTGTCTAAATTAACTTTATACCAAATCTTACATGTAAGTAAATATTGTCAAGTAGAAAAGTGAGAGCTTCACACAACATGCTTATACACTGGAACCGTCATAGAATCTGAGGCCTGACAGACTGGACGTCATAGGTATAAGAGGTAATAGGCTAGTGTTTTGAGAATAGAAATAAATGCATTCGTTTACTAGATCCAAAATGCAAAGTTTCCATTCTTGAAAGGCTTTATTCTCAACATACTCTCACTTACACCATCCATTACCGAATTCATTAAAGACAGCAGCAATGTCTTCCCTACATTTATTGAAATCACTTTAGAAATTATATTTCGTATCCTAGAATCAGGAATATATTTAAATTGTAATTATATTATCAGCAGCAGGATAGCAATACACTGTCTTTCAGACATGTTAGTATCAATATCAAGATCTGATAAGTAGTTGATTGGCAAAGCCGCGCAGTTCAGGTGTTCTCAGTATATATGTCAAATTCAAAGAGTCCACAAGAAGATCGGTAGACTACCGTATGCTTACTCCCATTGCAAGCGGACCTAATAGCCATATAAACCACAGTATTTAGTTACAGTTGAATTCACATAATCGGGTGACTTGTTCCACCTTCTTGTTAATAAAATATTCTATGCAGATGCAAACGATAGCTCCACCATGCCATTCTTATACAGGACTGTGAAAATGAGTTGGGTTACAGTATGTCCTAAACTCAAGACGACTGAAATATGTAGTTCATGCTTCATTGATAATAATTTGTTCAGAATACACATTTTGGTTTCTCCTAATGAAGCCCTACCACCTTTTTACCTGTAAGATTAGGTGAGAAGTATGTTTAAAACGATATACGATGCAGAATATTATAAACAACAGAAATTGATCTATGCATGGTGGCTAAGGTATTGGATAGTATACCTCAATATTATTTAAGTCTGTTTGAAATATTTAATATTATTATTATTATTTTGTAAATTATATGCACATGGAAACTGCCTTACAAACTTGAAAATAATTAGAACACATTTTATAAAGCATGGAGAAAAATTATCCCTTGACGTTTATGTAGACAAACCAAAAAACTATAATTTCTTCTAAATTATATTTCCGCAGGGAAAATAACAAATAGTCTATGAATCAAAAATCACTCTTTTTCAAATTTTCGGCCCTTGGCCTTCTTCAGGAATCTATTAATTCATCGAACAACTAAGTGACATCCATCTTGTGATTACTTTCTTCCTGTCAGCATCACAAGATGGATGTCACTTAGTTGTTCGATGAATTAATAGATTCCTGAAGAAGGCCAAGGGCCGAAAATTTGAAAAAGAGTGATTTTTAATTCTTAGACAAAAAACTTTATTTTTTTTATCAGAATCTAACGTCATACAATGTCACTCTTTGCATTAGTATTGGGTATACAAATTCTAGTGTGTAAATAGTTTTGACGCATTGGCTTTGCTTTAAGCTTATACCGAACATTAATGAAACCAGTGCTTCAGCTGAAGTGCACGACCCGCCGGATGCTTTTAGCTTTATGAGTGTTACCATATATGTGTATGGCGGCCATTTTGGTCATGTGACCTGGACCTAAAACGGTTCCCCCAATAAATGCGCCTTATCGTAAAGAGCAAAAATATATCTTATACTTTAGTACTGTATTCTGAATCGTTTGCAGGATAAAATGCATTCTCACTTTTCCAATACAAAAGCATATGTGTCAAAGTTTGACCTAGGCACAAAGAAGGTCAAGGTCAACCCAGGGTCACCATTTTAGCAATTTATAATGGGCCTACGTCCCAGATGCTACTTACAAGTTTCGTGGAAATCTGCCCAGTGGTTCTGGAGAAGACTATTTTTGAAGGGTTTTACCATATATGGTTTGTCGGCCATTTTGGTCATGTGACCGGACCCCATGAGCAAATTTTGGTTTCCCCCATCCCATAGAGGCTCCATATGAAATTTGACTTCAATCGGCTCAACGGTTTCCGAAGAGAAGCAGTTCGAAAATTTTCACATTTTTCGCCTCGGCGAGGCTATACTAAATGGAATGTAATATTTCGCAAGTTCATTAGTTAGATCTCATTAATATATATCAGTATGCCAAATATTGTTTAAATATTCCGAGCGGTAAAGTCACTATCACCAATTTTCAAAAACGGGTTACGGTCGGACAGACAGACTGACAGAATGACAGAATGACAAGATGATTTTAGGGCACTCTTAGAAAATCAACCGACTTCAGTCGGTCGTTTTTTCTGCGGGTCGTGCACTCAAGCAATTCCTTATTTGGTATCAATTGATTTCCACAGAAAAAGTAGGTCAGAAATGAAATCTAATTACGATAATACATTCATGTAATGTAATACATTTTTTAATATCGCCAAGTGGATTATTTTGCTATTGAAAATGTGTCATATGTTTCTAATTCATCACGAAAACACGCCTATATAATGCTGACCCCTTTGAACCCCAGTTTTATATAGTAAAACTGGGGTTTACAGGGGTAAACCTTATTTTTCTTATTTCTGCTCTAAAATATATATTGTGGGTACTCGATAGAACCGCCTCGATTAGGCGGTTCTAACGAGTACAACCAATCTATATTTTGAGCAGAAATAAGAAAAATATAACAATTTTTCAGCTTAAAATTTTCATTTTTTCGGCGATAAAGGTGACAATGTATTTGTGTAGGCGTGTTTGCGTACTGGATATTCCAACGCAAACTGCGGGTGCTCACAACCTATGTCTTACAGTGGACATAAGAAAATCATACATGTCCCTGTCAACCTCAGTTTTTTTAATAAAGTGGGGTTTACAGTGATGTTAATCGCTCGGGTTTTTAACGTGGTCGAATCTTAAGCAACAGGAGTAATGCTTTGCTTTTTAGCTCAGCAGAGCCGAAAGCTCCGGGGGAGCTTATAGGATAGGCAGTGGTCCGTCGTGCGTCGTGCGTCGTGCGTCGTCCGCATCGTCTATGTCGTCTGCGTTGTCAACATTTGCAAACATTTCCTCTAAGACCAATGGGCCGATTAAAGACATATTTCATTGGGAGCATCCATGGGACAGGGGCACGAAAGCTTATTCGTAGGATACGGGTCATGGGATCAAGATGGCCGCCATGTCCATACAAGGTGAAAACCGTTCGAAAAGCTTCTTCTCTGCTCAAAACAGAGGTTGTAGGTACCCATAACCTACGTCTTCGAACATGTGATTCCTAGAAAAAGAAGACAAATATCAACACTTTGTCGTTTGCTGAATATGCACAGAGAGTGGTAATGATTAATTTCCTTTGGTGCATGTATCAGTAAGCCCAGTTAAGTGCGGCTTCCATAGCTCGGTCGACGCCCCATCGAGGCTTGGAGAAATAGATTGGGCTGCATGATGCTTCCACGCAGAGCTGAAACCAACCGCACATGAGTACTGGTAAACCGCTAAGGCGGTCTAAAGTAGTGCGAGTTAGGCCGCCCATGCATATTAACCCTAACGGTTTCATTTGGCGACAGGGCTTAAGATGTCATTTCATCTCAATGTCGGGTAAAAGTCCCACGAAATGGGAAGCAACGTCTCCAAAATGACCTAAATAATGTTGACGGGCGTGTTAAACATTAAATCAAACCGACAAAAGCTCAGTCGAATGCGCGTCATGTGTGTGTGTGTGTGTGTGTGTGTGTGTGTGTGTGTGTGTGTGTGTGCGTGCGTGCGTGCGTGCGTGCGTGCGTGCGTGCGTGCGTGCGTGTGTGTGTGGGGGGAAATTCGGGGTTTAACGTCGCTTTCAACAATTTTTCAGTCATATCACGAAGGAGTCTGGTTGCGACAGGGAGCTCAATGCTCACTTTTATAGTGCTGCCTCACTGAAGTATCATGTCCAGACACATTGCATGATACCACACCCAGTCACATTATCCTGATACTCGGTCTACCAGTCCTAGCTCTACCCCGTAAATCTGAGTACCAAGCGAGGAGCAACTAGTACCATTGTTAACGACTTTGGTATGTCGCGGCCCGGGATCGAACCCGTGACCTCCCGTTCCCCGGAGCGGACACTCTACCAACTGAGCTATCGGGGCCGGTCGAATGTGCGTCATGAGGTCGAGTTAGTAAACTATTTTGTTGAGACTGATCATGGAATCTTTTCAATGGTCACTATCCCTATTCCGCTGAGACATAATAGGCAGTTTTCAGTTTCTGTAGTAATATTCACTCATGCATTTGCCTGCCCGCGAATAGTGTGGTGAGGTAATAGGACCGGCTATATATGGTCGTCCTCGGTAGCTCAGACGGATGCGCGTCTTACTAGTGATCAGGAGGACGCGGCTTCGACACCTTCATGGAGATTGATCATGAAATCCTTATTACAGTTATTCTATCTCTTCCGCTGATTCAAGAAGGGCAGTCGTCAGTTTCTGGCGAACAAAATGTGCACTGTACTTGTTAACCGCTTACGTATAAACCTGCTCAGTAAAAGTGTTGATAGGTAAACTGACCGGCTAAAAATGATCTAAAATAGTGTCGACTGGACAGTTAAACTCCAATACAAACCAAATCAAATGTATGACGTGAATAGTTTTTCCTGGGCCGTTAACAAACCACCAAACAACTGGTGTGAGCGAAGGAAGACTGCTTATTCTTGTACACAAGTGAGCAGATTTGTAACGTACAGCGCTAAATAATAAGAAACTAGGTACAACCTAACTCCTTTTTGTATCTACGAGAATTGTGTGGTCCTGGTTTCAATGGAAACCACGAGCAGAGTAATGTTTAACCCTTTTTGTACCCATTGGAATCTTCCTCCTTATATATAGCATGAGTCCATTTCAAAATTTAGGGGTGTCAGGTTGTGTTTTCTTCAAAATTTATTAGGATTTGCAAACAGTGTAGGCCCTGATCAGACGCCGCGTTCTGCGGCATCTGATCTGGGCCTGCACTGTTTGCCAAATACCAGTTTGGGGGTTTCTGGTACTAAATGGGTTAATTTACAGCAGAACATTTTGCATCTAGGCATTTTAGAATGAACGTAAAAGCCGATCGGTTCGCATTTCAAGACAGAAAAATCAGACTAAATAGGTTAAGCTCAACAATTTATTTTTCGACACAAATAACAAGCATTCATCAGTTAAAACCGCGTCATTAGACTGCATAATTCGGAACACACAGAGACAGGAATATGGTATACATCAGGTTTTGGTTCGAATCTCACTTGTGGTACATGTGAGACGCCAAGTTCGGCTGCGGAAGGTCCGTGTACTCCGGTCTTCTCCCACCTCTGATTAAAAATATTTCGAAATAAGTGAAATGATCTTGAAAGGGTCGTAGAAACTAAACCAAAGAAAATCAGGGACCAGTTGTTCAAAGCATCGTAAGCTTAACGAGCTCGTTAGTGGTCATACTGTTAGCTGCTCTAGCAAGTTTAATATTCAGAATTTTGGTATTTTTGCTGAAAAAATGTGAGCAGCTTTTGCATCCGCAAAAGCTGCTCACATTTTTTTCAGCAAAAATATTAGCATATTTGCCATATTTAATGATTAAAGTTTTAACGATACGTTAACTAACGACGTCGTTAGTTTTGAACACATGGGCCCAGGTCAACAAATCTGCGTAATGGACACTCCACTTAATTAACCCAACTGGATATAGAATAGTGTTGTTTGAGGGTGTTGTTATTACTTTCCTTATTTCCTTATTTCCGATCAAAAACATACACTATGGGTACAACAGTTGAACTTCAATGGCTCGAACACCTTTGGGACGTCGAACATCTGTTCGAGACAGGGGTAGTTCGAGCCAATGAGGTTACTGTCAGGAGGCATAACGAGATACTTTTAGACATCTTTTCGGTGTTCTATAATGAATATGCATGCTGTGTGTACTCATTTGAATCGCCTCATCAAGATAAAAGACAAAACTCTTCTCAATTATCTCCCACTATTTCTTATGTAGAGGATTTCGCTATGGGCTCAAGAATGGGTTTGACTCATCCATGGTAAACGAGCCATCGCTGTTCGAGCCATCGAAGTTCTACTGTAGTTAAAACCGCCTTATTGAGGACGCCATAAAACGAAATTTCCACCGAAAACCGCCGATTAATCTACCCAAAATGTAATTTTCATCAGGAAAATACGCCTATAGAATTCTGACCCCCTTGAACCCCACTTTTATATAGTAAAACTGGGGTTTACAGGTGTAAACCTTACTTTTCTTATTTCTGCTCTAAAATATAGATTGTGGGTACTCATTAGAACAGCCTCAAAAAGGCGGTTCTAACGCGTGCCCTCAATCTATATTTTAAAAAGAAATAAGAAAGGTCGTGACGGCTCTAACATGCAGAACTAAGAAAAATATCACAATTTTTATCGGAAATATTTCATTTTTTCGGCGGTAAAATTTACAATGTATTTGAACAGGCATGCTTTCGTAATGGAAAACAGTTATCCTTCTATTGAAGAGCTCCAGAAAGTGGTACATTAACCCTTTTGTACCAAATGGAATCTTCCACCTTATTTTTACTAGGAGTCCATTTCTAAATTTAGGGGTGTCAGGTACATGTAGTGTATTTTTCAAAAACTATTTGGAAATTGGCTGCTCATTTTGCAAACAGTGTAGGCCCTGATCAGACGCCGCGTTCTGCGGCGTCTGATCTGGACCTGCACTGTTTGCCAACTACCAGTTTTTGGGTTTCCGGTACAAAATGGAATAACAGAACACAAGCACAAATTGTACATGCGAACTTGCTAATGTAATCAAGCATCTGACGTAATTTTGTCGTCACATCAACGTCGGTACAACGTCATGACGTTTATACAACGTCACATCTACGCCAGTGCAACGTCGTGATGTTGCACCGATGGCTAATTTGACGTTGCCCTAGCAACGTGTGCCTGCTGGGTATCCGTTTATTTAAATGTGTCAACACTATAGTCTAAGACCGACGGCGACTTTAAATGGTGCATGTATATTGTAGCAGATATGTCAAAATATTTTTCTTTTCTTTAGCCCTGGTACATTTATTTCGATGCCCTTCGGTTTTGCTGATTTGAACTCCACAAGTGAAGACACAAATGAACCCCATTTTGCATAATCCTCCGGGGGTGGGGGTGGCGGAGGCCAGTTCGTTGGCCCATCTGGTTTTGCCGTCCCTCCTGGCACCTCGTCTACTTTATCGGAAGGAATTTTGTTCCCGTCTGGATTACAAAGCGCCGCTGGAATCCACAAAATCAACAAGGCGAGCGTGGCCCAGTTCTTAAGACTGATTGCTACACTTATACATGTACGTGTCATTTTCACCATTTCCGTAGTTTTAATTGTTCTGCATTTAAATGACCTGTAAAAACAAAATTTAATTTAAACCGATCTTGTTGAGTGGGGATACACACCTTTGTCATCTTTCTCGAATTTGACATCACGAAAACACGCCTATATAATTTTGACCCCCTTAAACCCCACTTTTATATAAAGAAACTGGGGTTTCCGGGGGTATACCTTATTTTTTTCTTATTTTTGCTCTAAAATATAGATTGTGGGTACTCGTAAGAACCGCCTCAATATAGATTGTGGGTACTCGTTAGAACCGCCTCGATGAGGCGGTTCTAACGAGTGTCCGCTCTCTATATTTTGAGCAGAAATAAGAAAAATATCACATTTTTTTATCTTAAATTTTCATGTTTTCGGCGATAAAGGTGGCAATGTATTTGTATAGGCGTGTTTGCGTAATGATTTATTTAATATGTTCTTGGAAACAATTACGAAAACACGCCTATACAAATATACATTTTAGCGCAGAAAAAAAACGCGAAAATTCTTGAATGAAAAATTGTGATATTTTTCATATTTCTGCTTAAACATAGATTGTGGGTACACGTTAGAACCGCCTCATCGAGGCGGTTCTATCATGTACCCACATTAGAACCGCCTCATCGAGGCGGTTCTAACATGTACCCACAATCTATATTTAGAGTAGAACTAAGAAAAATAAGATTTACCCCTGTAAACCCCAGATTTACTAATTGAAAGTGGGGTTCATGGGTATCAGAACTATATAGGCATGTTTTATGACGGATGAATTCGATAGTTTAACCAATACATGACAATGGGATATTCCCCCTAATGAGTTTAGAGTGAACTCCTTTCCAATAAGAGGTTCAGGTTGGTTTTGTTTGAGGTAAGTCATACACAAAATTTAATGCATCTCCATTTTGAGCAAACAGTAGATACCCAGATCAGACGTTTTGCGGCGTTTGATATCGGTATCCACTGTTTGCTAATGTTCCGAAAATGGGACCCTATACATACGAGGACTGTTCAAATATGAATGCAAGTAGAACGTTTTCTCATGCACTAATGCGAAAATCACCTGGAAATAAATATCACAGCGTAGAAAAACATTTTACCTATACATTGATACCAAACCTGTTAAAATCCATCCACTTTAGCCATGCATATCGTTCGATAAACACTGTCTACTCTTGTATACTAATACAAAACATGGTTGGAAGAAGGTCAGAGTACGCCGTTGAAATACGGTCCTATATTAAGAATCGTTGTATTCTTGGTATACGGTGCAAAGACATTTTGATAAAATATGTTCGGTTTATGGGCATAATGAAATGTCTTTTCCGACAGTTTTTCGTTGGTGTAAGAAATTCAGCTGTGGGCTAAGCTCAACAGAAGATGTACCACATGATCGTCGGCCGAAAAGAGCAACATCTGCCAAGATGGTTGCTAGAGTGAAAGAAATAGTTGCTACCTATGCACGATACACCACTAGGCAAATAGCTAGTATGGTTGGCATCTCATTAGGAGCAGTTCATACAATTCTGAAACGGGATTTGAAAATGAGAAAGATCTGTGCTAGATGGATTCCCTATCTGTTAACAGATGAGCAGAAAAAGACACGCGTTCAGTGCGCAAAGAAGTTGCTTAAAAAGTTTCCAAATTACAATGCACGGTCTTTCGCTAATGTCGTCACAGGTGACGAGACATGGGTTCACTTTTTTGAGCCAAAACGACAGATGGGCATCAAAGTATTGCAAAAGACTATGCATTGCAAAGCGGACCATGAGAGTCAAGAAGGTAATGTATGCCATATTCTTTTCACAGGGCCCTGCTATTCAGGTTGCCGTGCCTAAAAGCAAATCTGTAAATGCGAAGTTTTACAAGAATAAAGTTCTTCGAAAATTGAAGAAATGTTTCAAAGAACGAAGACCCGCAACTGGTTTGGCCAATGTCAGATTGCTACATGACAATGCGTCAACGCACAAAGCGTTCATTGTGCAAGACTATCTGTAGCAGGAAAAGGTTGTTAAACTCCCTCACCCCCGTATTCCCCTGACCTTGCCCCGTGTGACTTTTTTTGTTCCCGCGGCTGAAAAAATACCTTTCTGGTCGAAAATTTGTACAGCGCAAACACCCCGGTTCTGCAATATTCCAGTGCCTTCATAGTATACCTCGAAATGACTACCAAAATGCATTCAATGATTGGATCAGAAGACTGAAAGTTTGTATATCTGTTAAAGGGGAATACTTTGAGGGGACAAAATAATTTTTTCATCGAAATCTATCACGGTATCATTTTTATGTGCTTAGTTGCATTCATATTTGAACAGTCCTCGTATCTGGCATATATGGGTTAATACCCGTGGACACGTGAGTGGAGAATGTGTTACACGGTCAACATCCCGATAGGTGATAGTGGTTGACAACCGTATTTACCCTACATATTCGAATGTATACAGTGACACATCTTATATTATATATTTTGACGGCAAACATGTTGGCTCATTGGCAAGCAGTGTAGATCTTGGTAAGACTGATCATTGTCTGGTCTACAAAGTGTGTTAATGCTTATTCATCAAGAAAACACGCCTATATAATTTTGACCCCCTTGAACCCCACTTTTATATAGTAAACCGGTGGTTTATAGGGGCGCACCTTATTTTTCCTAATTTCTGTTCTAAAATATTCCTGTTCTAAAATATAGATTGTGGGTACTCGTTAGAACCGCATCGATGAGGCGGTTCTAAGGAGTACCCACAGTATATATTTTGAGCAGAAATAAGAAAAATATCACAAATTTTCATCTTAAAAGTTTCTTTTTTTTTTTTTCGGCGGTAAAGTTTACAATGTATTTGTATAGGCGTGTTTTTGAAATGGTAATGATTTTTGGAGCCCGAATATAAGTGGTAAATAGGGTACATACAATGAATGGACGATAAGAAATCATTTGATTAGAATACTGTCAATGTGTACTGTTGTCAGAGGATAAGTTGAAAGTGACGTCAGCGAATGTTTTCTGTTGTTGAGCATCGTCCGTTGTTGTCAAAGGGTGACGACTCTTCAGTAATGAAAATTATAACCGTATAATCTGTCTTGCCAACCAAAGATGGGTATGATAATGATAACGGTAAAAACTGTCAAACATACCTAAATTGGTATTATCTTTTACGTCACTGTCTACTTATCCTCCGACAACAGTGTTAATATTATTTGTTATTATTATTATTTTTATTATTATTATTATTTATAATGCTAAATCTGTGGTTTAGTGGTAGTTTTTGACTTTTAATAATAGCAGTAGTAGAAGATAACTATTGCTGTATTACTACTACGACGAAGGCCCCCGCCCATCGGGGCTTGAAGAAATAGATGGACAGCATGATGCTTCCACGCAGAGCTGAAACCGACCCGCACACGAGTACTGGTAAACTGCTTAGAGGATCTTAGCCTGCCCAGGCAAAGCGGTGCGAGTCGGTCCGACCATGCTCATAAACCCTATTGGTTTCATTGGGCGACAGGGCTTGAGATGTCATTTCATCTCAATGTCGGGTAAAAGTCCCACAAAATTGGAAGCAACGTCTCCAAAATGACCTTTACAGTGTTGACGGGGACGTTTAACCTCAAATCAAACAAAACAAACAAAACTACTACTACTACTACGACGACGACGACACAGACTCAGATTTTCTTTCGGTGTGAGTGAGTGAGTGTTTCAGTTTTACGTCCCACCAACAGCTAAGGTCATACGGAGACGGGACCTCGGTTTAAAGACTCATCCGAAAGTCTGGAGAATCCCGGGATCGAACCTGCGACCCCTGGTTTACTAGGCGAGTAGCGTAACCACTCGACCACGGGGGCTTCTCTCTTTCGGTGTGAGTTGGGTCCAAGTGTGTTTAGTAGAACAGTTTAACAATCTTCACTTGTGCTGTGTCCACAAACGAGTTGGATTTTTTTTTCACCCCATCACGAAAACACACCTATATAGTTTTGACCCCCTTGAACCCCACTTTTATATAGTAAATCTGGGGTTTGCAGGGGTAAACCTTATTTTTCTTATTTCTGCTCTAAAATATAGATTGTGGGTACTCGTTAGAACCGCCTCGATGAGGCGGTTCTAACGAGTACCCATAATCTATATTTTGAGCCGAAATAAGATAAGTATCACAATTTTTCATCTCAAACTTTTCATTTTTTCGGCGATAAAGGTTACACTGTATTCGTATTGGCGTGTTTTCGTAATGCGCACCCCACCCTGTTTCCCGACCATCAAAAGGGACATTTCTTGTCCGATGTTTATCGAAATCGAAACTGAAATAAGAAAACAGAATGAAAATCAAAACACGAATAGTAAAACATAACGATAACTCACCCGTATGACATAGTGCATTTTTCACATCTCCAATATGGCTACTTTTCTGATGAAAATCCTTGATATTTTTCTTATAAATGCTCATAACATAGGTTGTGTGTGCTCGTTAGAACCGCCTCATTGAGGCGGTTCTAACGAGTACCCACAACCTATGTACTGGAACAGAAATAAGAAAAATAATGAATACCCCTGTAAACCCCAGTTGTCTTTATATAAAGTGGGGTTTAGGGGGTCTTCGTTTCACGGACTTGTTCAAGTGATGAAGAAATAAAAACAAGAAAAACAGTAAGAAAATTTGACCTACGACAAACAGGCAGAAATTTACGACACAATATAATACAGTGAAATTTCGCTATTACCACCACCCAAACTAAGACAAATTCTACTCTGAAAACCTTATTTATTAGGTTTCATTTATTCTTTCTTTGTGCCTTCGGCATACAGTGTCCTCTGGCCAGAGACCACCTTTGGAACTGTTCAAAAGTGGTCTTAAAGACCACTTTTGAACAGTCCCAAAGGTTGTCATAATAGCAGAATTTCACTGTACCTCGTTTGAATGACGTATTATGCCGTTTGTTCAATTTAAAAATCTCGTCTTAACAACATAATCTCATTTACATACTTTTGGGTTTCAATTTCTGTTCTCTTTTCGATAGTTTGGCTTGTTTGTATTTGAGTTTAACGTCCCAGTCAACACTGTTTATGTCATTTTGGCCGGTCAGTTTACCTATACACACTTTTCCTGGACAAGCTTATACGTAAGCGGTCTTTCGTTAGAAACTGACAACTGCCCTTCTTGAATCAGCGGAAGGGAAAGAATGACCGTAGAAAAGATTCCGTGATCAATCTCCATGAAAGAATGTTCTTGCACACCAGACAAGGAAATCCGTGATTTTACCATGGGATAGAAATTTATGTTCTGACCCTGGTGTTCCAACCCAAAATCGAATATAAACGCTTGTTCAATAAACGCACTGGTTGATTACGATCTCGTATGCACCGTCGATAAGGTTGACGCCATAGCACGTTACGTGACGTCACTAAACATTTCCGCAATGTCAACACAATATGGCGGACGTTGGTAACAGAAGTGACTGCAGCAATAAATATCCGCGCTAAGAAATGGAAGGTATGCAAGAAAAAGAATCCTATATGGGTTTTTCCATCCACCCCTCACACCCATATAAGATTCTTATATTACCGCCCCGGCAGGTATCGAACCCGCTCCTCCTGTTCACCAGTCAGACGCGCATACGACTCAGCCACTGAGGCCGGTCTTTGATCGTTTTAATTTCCGTTTTGGGAAATATTTGAAAGTACGTTTTCAACTCAAAGTCCTTGTATGAACAACAAAGTATCTCGTTTAAACAACTCACTTGTTTTGATTGTATAGATATTGCAAAGGAAATGTCCCTACATGGGTTCCATAACTTTCTCCATTTTATTTACGCCATATCAAATACAAATTATTTCTTACTTTATATTATATTTGAATTATCAAGATAATATCGTTGCGTTAAGGTCATGTTATCAGATATTTATAGGACGAGGGTTCAGTCTTTTTTTAGAATGTAAATAACTATATAAATCAAAGTGCTGAAAGTACATATACATGAACTGACGAAGGCAGAACTATACAAATATGTCAGTGATATAGTTTATCAACGACCTTTGAGAGTTCAATATTCAAGCGTGACAAAACTATTCCATATTTTAGGGGAGACAGGTTTCGGATATCTTTTTTTTTTTCGCGGTGTTTTAGATATATACATAAGTTTTTGATAATGCCATTATATAGATGCGGTGAAAATCTGTTAACGTGATGCATTTCGAATCTCACGAAATGTAAGATACCAACGAACGGTGACTTACCTAAAACAAAGAAGGGTCCAAAATTATGCAGTCACGTCTCATTGCGTTTTGAAAGGCTATAGTTCAAGTGATTCACTAGACATTTGATTACATAAACCGTAGGATTACAGTGTATTGAACTTGCTAACCGCTTGTATAAAAGCCAACCTGCAAAGGAAAAGTGTACTGTTGTCGGGGGATAAGTAGACTGTGACGTTAAAGAGTATACCACCACAGGTAGGTTTTACAGGTTGCACCGTTATCATTATCACCCATCATTGGCTTGTAAGACAGACAGCACCGTTATAATTATCATTACCGAAGCGTCGTTACTGTTGTTGACAGTGACGTAAAAGGGTAAACCATCACAGGTAGGTTTGACAGGTTGTACCGTTATCATTACCGCACCCTTCATTGATTGGCAAGACAGATTGTACCGTTATAATTATCGTAACCGAAGCGTCGTTATTGTTTATCAACGACCTTTGAGAGTTCAACGTTCAACCGTGGCAAGACTAATCCATGTTTCAGGGGAAGCAGGCTTCGGATTTCTTTTTGCACAGGATTTTAAAATTATAAATAACAGGGGAAACAACCTACGTCAGAGCAGTGACGTTATAACCATTTGTAGGTTTGCCGGCGCTGGCTACACAAAAGGCATTTGCCACAACAAGTAGGCGCAGTCGGTTCATTAGGAAATAAAAGAATCAAACGTACTGAAATCTGTCTCAGAAATGTGACCTTTTCTTTAAATAATTATACACAAGCTGATTTGGCAATGATGCCGGAACTACCATTGTTTACAGCGCCGATTCAAATCTTGTGGCGAAGCTATCGAAGCCTTTTCAATGTTTCAAGGTGGAATTATCTCACTGACGGGATGCAAATACTGTTCATTACCAGCTGAAGTATGTTTTCTGAAGACTCGTAATGTACATATCTAGCTTAAAGCATTTTATTTCCCTATTTACACCAATATGGCCGCTTCTGAAATGGATACGACATCTCTGCTATGACGTAGGTTGTTCCCCCTGAATAAGATTTTTGATAATGCCATTATATAGAAGTCGTGGCCAAGTGGTTAGTATGATGCAGTACGAATCTCGGTACAACTATATCTCCCAATGTAAAATCCCAGATGAAGGCGACTTACCTCAAACACGGACTAGTCCAAAATTAAAAGTGCAGTCACGTCTCATTGCGTTTTGAAAGACTATACCTTTTGACAACAGTGGACAATGCTTATAGTTTGTCAACGACCTTTGAGAGTTCAACGTTCAAGCGTGACAAGACTTTTCCATGTTTTAGGGGAAGCAGGTTTCGGATTTCTTTTTTCACAAGATTTTAAAACTATAAATAAGTTATTTGATAATGCCATTAAGTATAAGTCGTGGCCAAGTGGTTAATATGATGCAGCACCACTCTCAGTAAAACTATATCTCCCAATGTAAAATCCCAACTCGTCACCTTGGTGCAAAAACGGGTTATCTGCATATTTCAAAATTTACAGGACGGAGAAAAAACGTTCCATTATTTGTACCTTTTGCGAAAAGCAAACCATTTTAGGAATAAAAGCATTGACAATATGTTATTACTCAACTGTATAAGAAACAAAGTTGCAACTTTGAAAATAAAAGAATAAATTGAAAAAAAAGCATTTTACCTGAAATGGCTTCTGAAGTTTTTGGTGCAAAAACAGGACAAGTACCCTTATCATATTTTTGCACACTACATGTTTGGTGCAAAAAGAGGATAAAAGCACATATTCTGTTTTTGCACCATTTTTTGTTGTATAAAACAATTAATGCACTAATAATATAAAGATAATATTTAATTTAACGACTTTATTTTAGAAAGAGGCTTACGGTCAACAAAAAGTAATGTCCATAGTGTCCTACCTTTTCCAGTACCTTTATAAATAAATTGATGAATATCCATGTAATTTCAACTTTTTACTTTGTCAAGTAAGGTTTTCAATGTTGTTTTTGGAAATGTGATGCACTTGAGCAATTCATAATGCATCATGTAAAGATTTTCATTTAACTTCAAACCATTCAAAAGCAGCAGAAAAAAGAGCAGTCTAGTTTCCTACGATGGCCATTTATATTTATTTCTTAAGCAACAAGCTTAGATAGGCCCCCGTCCTTTGGCCCATGGAGAAATAGATTGGGCTGCATGAAGCTTCCTTGCAGAGCTGAAACTGACTACACATGAGTACTGGTAAACTGCTTAGAGGATCTAAGCCTACCCAGACAAAGTAGTGCGAGTCAGACTGTCCATGCGTGTCAACTCTATTGGTTTTATTGGGCGGCAGGGTTAGTCATCACAATGTTAGGTAAAAGTTCCACAAAATTGGAAGCAATGTCACTTGTTTGTTTGTTTGTTTGATTTGAGGTTTAACATCCCCGTCAACACTGTATAGGTCATTTTACAGACGTTGGTTCCAATTTTGTGGGACTTACCCGACATTGAGATGAAATGACATCTCAAGCCCTGTCGCCCTATGAAACCAATAGGGTTTATTTATAAGCATGGACAGTCTGACTCACAGCGCTTTGCCTGGGCTGGCTGAGATCCTCTAAGCGGTTTACCAGTACTCGTGTAAATAGCAGGCGTGAAGCTTCTGTGCTTAGTATCTTTGGGTCGATTGATAAGCGAATACCTCGTACACGAGCCCAGTCCAGATTTTCTTTGGGTCAATTGATAAGTCAATACCTCGTTCACAAGCCCAGTCAAGATTTTACTTTTTACAGAGCTCTGATGTCACAGGGTGAAGACTAAACACTGCTGTAAATAACTAGTACCTGGGTTTTGTGCATGGTCAGTGATAGTCACACGGACAATAGCAAGCAACAGGAAAACTGCATTATGACGTAGATTGTGGGTACTCATTAAAAAGCTTCGATATAAGAAAAGTATTCAGTACAATTTTTGTCTGCAAAAAAATGACCTTCTTGTTGTTACACTTGTAGCATTTTCCTTCAAGGTTTTCAAAATTATTTACTTATCATTTGTTAATGTGTTTATTTACCCTTCTGTATACACATATATTCAACCAGCACAACAGATTCACCTTTCTGAATTAACAACATTTCATTGATAATACTTGACCTCATATGTAGGAAAATATGTGCTGGAAAAGCTATTACATGTATAACATTTTACTGCTCCTTTCCAAACATAGATCAGTCAATGTCTTCTGCAGATCAGAATCTACACTGTTATTGTTCCTCCTCGCTCAGTCTCACTACTGCATCCCAGTTACTGAATAACAGAGCCCCTCCAGCGGCAAGCTTTAAGCAAAATAGCCATCACGGGAACAAGTCCGTGAAACGAAGACCTCCTAAACCCCACTTTATATAGAGAAAACTGGGGTTTACGGGGGTATACATTATTTTTCTTATTTCTGCTCCAAGACATAGGTTGTGGGTACTCGTTAGAACCGCCTCAATGAGAATGAGGCGGTTCTAAGGAGCACCAACCACCTATGTTTGGAGTAAAAATAAGAAAAATATCACAATTTTTCATGAGAAATTTCACCATTTTGGAGATATGAAAGAATGCACTATTTCGCACGGATGTGTTATCGTAATGGCTAATTCATTCTACCAGTCCCTTCTGCTGATTCGAGAAGGGCAGTTGTCTGTTTCTTGCGAAAGAATGTGCACTGTACTGGTTATCCCCTTACGTATAAGCCTGCCCAGAAAAAGTGTGGGTCAGTTAACTGACCTGCTCAAAATGACTTAATAGTGTTGTCTGGCTGTTAAACTCCAATACAATCAAACAAACAAATCATTCTACCTGTTGATGCAGGTCCGTACACAGTGGGAAGTGGTGTAAACGCACCCTCCCCTCTTTTTTTTTTTAAATTATCTCAGATTCATGCAGTATTTCACCCTCTGCAAAACACTCGAAATTCGCACCCCTCCTCCCTTTTTCAGAGTATGCGTACAGACCTGAAAGACGTTCTAAAATGTTGCTGTACGAGTAACATTATATCGCAGAAAGAAATAACTTGGCAAACATATGTGTAAAAGTCCATTTCTAATAGTTTTATGAATAGAATGTTCCGAAAGTCGTCACGTGACAGGCGAGTGATTGGAAAAGGTCCTCCTTTCCACAGTGTTTATGTGAAATTTGAAGCAGTTTCGCTCCAGTGCAGACTTCTCGCTACAATTTGCTATTTGCAATCATATTCAACGTGATGACACAATGTGAACCAGTCAAAATATGCAGGGATACTTCGTTTTTCTATGTAGTGTGTCTATTTAGCGAAATGATCATAAATGAAAGTTACCATTTACAAGTATGAGGTTTCACGAAAAGCTTGCCCTGCGCTAGCAAGCGGCACAACATATCTGTAATTGAATGTATCCTTATCCCAGCTTCCGCAAATTGTTGTTTGTTTGATTTGAGGTTAAACGTCCTCGTCAGCACTGTAAAGGTCCTTTTGGAGACGTTGCTTCCAATTTTGTGGGACTTTTACCCGACATTGAGATGAAATGACATCTCAAGCCCATTCGCCCAATGAAACCAATAGGGTTTATTAGCATGGACAGTCCGCCTCGCACCGCGGTTCCTGGACAGGCTTAGATGCTCTAAGCGGTTTACCAGTACTAGTGTGCGGGCCGGATTTAGCTCTGCGTGGAAGCATCATGCAACCCATATATTTCTTCAAGCCCCTATGGGTGGGGGCGGACCGCAAATTGTTGAACCGTCTGGCAACGCCCTTTTCGTATGAGTGATGCTGATTTGCAATATATTTGAACTGAGAAAAAGCGAAATACTTATGAAGATGGCCGGAAAGGGCGACATCACAGAAAACGTTACCAATGGCACCAACAGGAAGAGGAAACCAAATTTAATATTTGATATACAGTAAGAATGCAACGGAAAGGAACGTAATCAGCTGCCTCTTCTCCAACGAGAAAAATGCGTTTTATCAGCCTTAGCGAATCAATTTCTGAGGCTGAAAGTCACTACAGTTTCTGTGTCAGTATACTCGATTTTACTGACATGACGTTGCATTGACGTTGGTACGACGTTGCCTAGACGTCATGTGCCCGCTGGGAATAACTAATCTTCCTTATGGGTGGCACGGATCCAATATACATATATTATTTTTCCTTGTTAGCGGCGTTCAAACGAGTAACACGACCTACGTTTATAACAAAAAATAGAAAACTAATGTAATCCCTGTAATCCCAACTTCATTGCAGTTACATATAACATGTATACTGATATCCAGTAACTACAAATTAATAGTAAAAAAGTACTCTGCGCGGAAATAAATTCGATTGCTCAGGCAGATTAAGTTGTTGTTAAATGCTCGTATTTACATTAATGAGGGCGCCTAGGCGTGGTATAGTGTGTTGCGCGTACGTGTACAAGTTAGGCCACAGTCACATTTAGAGAACGGCATTTTGTAGTGTTCGAGGTAATCGGATGCGGGGATCGATGAGTTCGTCCCTGGAGCTTGGTGGTTCTACAAGCAGCACTTCTGCATTGCGAAGCCGGTAGGAGATGCTGAGGGCTTTGCCAACATCTGGATCATTACGCATTCATCCTGCCTGCTGGTTGGGAATAAGACTTGGAGCTGTGAATTGTATCGATTCGTGATCATTGCCTCCACTTCTGTTTTGCGACAAGTCTTTTCCTGGACCACTAGCCGCGCGTTTCGGTATGGAAACGTGCATAGGCATGCTTCATTTGTAGCCTAAGTCCGATGGCCAAAATCGCGCGGCCCCAAAAGAGAGCACCGTTGATCTACTTTCTGCTCCCTAGCACAGTAGAGAAATCGTGATCTGCAACCGATTTGTCACTGACTACACTACATTTTTGGCTCAATTTAGATTGACATTCAAAATTTCTGAAATTGGCAGTGCATCACTTTACTCGGCAGGGCACAGGCAGTCCAACGCGATTAACTCTTGTTGGACAGACTGTCGCGATTCGCAGCCCAGAAGCGCATAACTTACGTCTCGCTGTGGAGCTATGGAGATCTGCGCGCTCGACCCTGGCAGACGTAAAATGCCTTAGCTTGAACCAACGAACGAATGTAGCCGTGTCATCATCATCATCAGTATTCTCTGTTCAGCTCTTGAACAGCTAGTCCAGATCGATATCACAAATTGTCTGGATTTATGAAAGAGTACTTCCAGAGCCACTTGTGGCTTTCTTGAAGTCAAGCCGACTTCATGGGATTCCTGAGGTGACCACAGGCCTTCAGCACCAGAGTGTCACTGTCGCTTGTCGTTAGGATCTGCGCAGTCTAGCCCAGACTACGTCAAGCAGCACCACCAGCAGTCTAATGCCAGACTTCTGGCCTGGCCGAGGCAACATTTTCAGAAACTGAATGCAGATATATATGGACAATATCTTACCAGTGAGATTGTCTAATGCTCGATTTCTTTATAAATAGCCTCACCGAGGCAATTTTTACTAAGTTGCACCGCCGTATAAATTTCAAACCGTTAAAGATATTTTATACAATTTTCGGCAAACATATTATATTGATAAGATAAATGTATAGTCAACAATGCTGTTTAATGCCTGATTTATTTATATAAATGGCATTACCAAGGCAATATAGATAGATAATTTATTAATGCAATAAGCCATATGGCCCATGAGCATATATACAATAAACAAACATACAATGA
Source organism: Lucinisca nassula (assembly GCA_963580285.1). Taxonomy (NCBI): domain Eukaryota; kingdom Metazoa; phylum Mollusca; class Bivalvia; order Lucinida; family Lucinidae; genus Lucinisca; species Lucinisca nassula. Next base: position 112,084,670 of record OY757023.1, on the reverse strand, counting down.
TATGCAGGATAGCAACACAGTTCGTTAAAACGTATTCTCATGTATTCCTTTAAGGCCACAAAAATTTCACTTTTAATCGCCAATAAATCTTCAGTGAACATAGGTTGTGGGTACCCGCAAGAACCGCTCAAATGAGGCGGCTCTGAAGGGCATCCACAACCGCGTTCGCATCCTTGTACAGCTCCTAACAATCATTTGCCTTAGGGAGAGGTGCTGAAATCTTTCGTCGATGATAACATTACAAAAATACTATCCGTCGGGGAATAGTTGACAGTGACGTCACGACCTGTTTTTGTTCTGAACACTGCAAAGCTTATGGGGCTAACGGTAAAATAGCTCAAATAGTCAGCTACGTCACTGCCAGATATTTGTTGGCGAACTGTCAACTATTCCCCGACATTGTGTTGTTTTTCATATCTACAAAATGGCGACTTCTATGGAAAAAAACAACAACATATTTTTCTCATTTGTACCACATACAGCTCGATGAATGTTTACTGAACATTACGTCACATGGGCCGGTCCATCTGATACCGTTATCTAGGGATGACAATGTCATAAGTGAATGCAAACTTCTTAAATAAAACCTGAAACGCATTCCCATGCGCAACAATATAACACATTGTTTGAATTATAGAAGATAGAAAATAAAAATATGACAAAAATTGACGAGAAGAACTAAAAACTTAAAAACAAATACCTTACGTAATAATTTGATGGTAGGCATGGTTTTGAATGTAGGTTGACTGTACGCAAAAATGCTGTCGAATTACAAATAGCCGAGTGGTTACAGTTAAAGGTCAGAATCAGTGAAGTCGTCGGTTTGATGAGGGCGAGGGACGGAAGAGACACTCGCACAAAGTAATTTTTTTTAATTTTTTTTTTGTGTGTGTTTGTTTTGAGGTTTAACGTCCCCGTCAACACTGTAAAGGTCATTCTGTAGACGTTGCTTCCAATTTTGTGGGACTTTTACCCGACATTGAGATGAAATGGCACCTGAAGCCCTGTCGCCCAATGAAACCAGAAGGGTTTATTAGCATGGACGGTCCGCCTCGCACCGCGGTTCCTGGACAGGCTTAGATCCTCTAAGCGGTTTACCAGTGTGCATGCCGGATTCAGCTCTGCGTGGAAGCATCATGCAGCCCATATATTTCTTCAGGCCCCTATGGGCGGGGGGGGGGGGGGGGCTTTTTTCTGTATTATATATTTCCTTTGTTGTTGATTTTTATTTTCAAATTTCAGCGATTCACATTAACTTGAATTTCATAATTTCATAATTTCATATTTCAAAATTGCATTACAAAAACAGTTTAGATTCTTCGGCAGTGTCGGTAGATTCATCACCCTCAGAAGCAGTCTCTGTACCTATTCTCTAATGTCACTGTCAGAGTCCATGTGTTTAATGATTCACTCCATTTTAGCCTCAACAGCGATGTCAGTTTTACAATAATCCTGTTCAGGCCCCCGCCCATTTGGATTTGAAGAAATAGCTGGGCTGCACGATGCTTATAACGTCGAGCTGAAACCGACCGCACACGAGTACTGGTAAACCGCGTAGAGGATCTAAGCCTGCCCAGGAAAAGCGGTGCGAGTCGGCCCGCCCATGCTTATAAACCCCATTGGTTTCATTGGGCGACATGGCTTGAGATGTCATTTAATCTCAATGTCGGGTAAAAGTCCCACAAAATTGGAAGAAACGTCTCCAAAATGACCAACACAGTGTTGACGGGGACGTTCAACCTCAAATCAAACAAATCAATAGTCCTGTACAGCCTTTTCGACATGGGTTAAGCACGCAGGCCATTCTTTTTCAACAATGCTTCCAATGTCTTCTTCGATCAGAGCCTTCATTCATACATCTATATATCTGTCATGCGAAGCTGAAAATTTCCTTGGCCAATATAAAAATTTCCCCATATCATCATTTTGGCATTTAGATCAGGATGATATGGTGAAAGCCGCAGAACTTTGTGCCCGTTTCTCTTCAAAGCTGGTCAACTCGATAAGAAGGAGTTGGTTTATTTCGTTTGCAAAGTTCCAAAACCTCAGGCTTGAACATTTCTTGCCACAGGCTGCATAAAACCGTACATTAAAGGAAACAAAAAGAACGAAAAATAAAAATGTCACTCAAAATTTGAGATTCGAACCTACGACCTTTTGGTAACTAGGTCGTTAAAGTTTATGCATCTAACCAATACCGCCACATCGTATTCTTGCAACACTTTCATATCAGAATAAAATACAGCAAAGATTTTGTGAATTAAGCGAGGAAAAGGTTGGTAACCCCCACATAACGGTTTCCGATGGAATGGTTCGTATGACGTAGGTCAGTAAACAGTCATCGATCTATAGCATAACAGAAATTTATTTTTAATATATATGAATAAAAATAAATAAATAAATTAATTAGTACCTTATGTGAACAGAGAACAGCCGTACCAATACTCCAGTACTTAGTTGAACTGTCCGTTCATTCATAATAGTAAAAAAAAAACTGTAAAAAGCGTAAAAAGCACGTGGAAAATAGTAAAGCATGTTCCGCACGAGCTTATGCAGCATGATACATGTTTAGGCGAGTCCTCTCCACACCAAAGAAAATAATTTGAAATTTTTTACTACTGAGTGGTAAGTGGGGATGAGTGTTTGAGTTTTACATCCCAACAACAACTAAGGTCATACGGAGATGGGGCCTCGGTTTAAAGACTCATCCGAAAGTCTGGCAAAGCCCGGGATCGATCCTGCGACCACTTGTTTACAGGGCAAGTAGCGTAATCACTACACCACAGAGGCTTCTGAGTGGTACATGTAAGTGGTACATACAACTTATTATTTCTATTCCTCTAAGCCCCCGCCCATAGGGGCTTGAAGAAATATATGGGCTGCATGATGCTTCCACACAGAGCTGAATCCGGTCCGCACACTAGTTCTGGTAAACCGCTTAGAGGATCTAAGCCTGTCCAGGAACCGTGGTGCGAGGCGGACCGTCCATGCTTATAAACCCTATTGGTTTCATTGGGCGACAGGGCTTGAGATGTCATTTCATCTCAATGGCGGGTAAAAGTCCCACAAAATTGGAAGCAACGTCTCCAAAATGACCTTTACAGTGTTGACGGGGACGTTAAACCTCAAATCAAACAAACAAACAAAATTTCTATTCCTCTCTCTCTCTCTCTCTCTCTCTCTCTCTCTCTCTCTCTCTCTCTCTCTCTCTCTCTCTCTAACAATGAAATATATAACAAACGGACAGATATTTTAACCCCTTTTGTACCGGAAACAACAAAGCGGGTACCCTGGCAGACAGTGCAGGCCCAGACCAGACGTCACAGAACGCGACGCCCGACCAGGGCCCACACTATTTGCAAAACGTTCAACCACTCTCAAAATAGATCCGAAAAAAAAAAAAAACAGCCCGGCACCCCCAAATCTTGAAATGTACTCGTGCTATCTTTGAGATGGAAAATTCCATTTGGTACAAAAAGGGGTCAAAGGGACTGTCTACATATAGTAACAGATTTATTTGGATAAGTTCCGTAGTAATACTGTATCTTATCCGAATGAACAAGTAATTTAGACACACCAATTCCTGACTTTTAACCAATCGGATTACTTGCTATTATTTATTCCTAAAGAAAGAAAGAAAAAGGTAATAATAATAATGACAATGGACTTCAAAATGATGTAGTTCCTGATCGGATGTCCTTTCAAGAAGCCACCCGATAAGGAACTACCTGTTTGCAAAGGTCGGTATTGTCGTGAACAACATGATTAGGATTAAGATTGGTTACAACTTGAAGACTTTGTCATTTGACTTTTATAAAATTCGTTAATTTCATAGCAATTTATTTATTTATTTATTTATTTATTTATTTTTTATATATAACTTTAGCACTTGAGGCCTACTGACCAATGCTGGTGCGACCTGACCTTATTATGTCAACAAGGTCACCGGCGACACCAGTCATTTAAGCTATTGTACCTGTACATGACCCCATGATTTTGCCTTGTCGAAACGAAATACAAGGCAAGAACTGAAGGATGATGTACAGGTGTTAGAGTTTCTGATGGTGCTTTAATAACATAACACAGACCGTGGGCGCCCATCAGAACCGCCTCTTTTCGGCGATTCTAATGAGCACCCACAACCCATGTCATGCAACAAATATAAAAATGGTGTATATCGCCGCAAACCCAAGTTTTGTCTGTATGAAGTGGGGTTTGGTTTTCATTACATGGACCTGTTAACCTGTGTGTGTGTGTGTGTGTGTGTGTGTGGTGTGTGTGTGTGTGTGTGTGTGTGTGTGTGTGTGTGTGTGTGTGTGTGTGTGTGTGTGTGTGTGTGTGTGTGTTTTAAATATTAATTTCAACATTTTCCAAAACAAATATTGTAAACATCTAAACAACATCTTCACTACTAGCCTATAAGTGATCTCATTTTAAAAGCCCTTTCTATAAAATTACTGAGATTTTTAATAGTATTACTGTTTTCTGTAGTAAGTAGTTCAATGAATTTCTGCATGTTCGGTCTCCGCCAGTAGTATTGCTTAATATACGTTTTTCGAAGATCATTATAACTGGAGCATTCCAAAATGAAGTGATACTCGTCTTCGAGTACTTCACAAATCCTACATTTTCTGTTGTCTATCGGTATTTTATTCGGTTTTGCCCATCTGCCCCTCTCTACTTCGAGCCTATGTGAAGATACCCTTAACCTGCATAGACTTCTACGATACTTTTCTACTTTTAATTATTCTAAATATTGCTGATGCTTGAAGTTAGCTATATTTATATAAAATCTTGCTCTAGAAGAGTTTTCCAGTCTTGCATGCCAATCCTGGATAAATATATCTTTGACTCTAGTTCTGAAGGTATACAAAAAAATCTTTATATTACCCACCCCTTGGGCGTTCCAAACCTCCAAAAATCCTAATCGACTCAATAAATGTTTAACGGAGGATGCCCAATTTTGCTTATTTGGATGTAACTCGAGGTCGTTTAACATCATATTATATATACATTTCACATATTTTTGTTCGTCAGTATACACGATTTTCAACCAAAACTTAACAATACTAATGTACCGACGCGCTTGATAATCGATACGACCTAGCTCACCATATATAAAATCGTTCTGCGTTGACTGCTTTACACCTAACATTTTTTTGCAAAACTGCATATGAACTGTTTCTATAGCTTTTGCAGTATGAAACCCCCAGACCTCAGAAGCGTAATTTAAAATAGGAGTGATTAGTTTGTCGAATAGATCTAAAATATGAGCCGTGCTCAGCGTAGTAAAGTTGTATAAATATTTATTAAGTGTAAATATTGCTTTTAATGCTTGTCCGGAAAGGGTTTTTTTGTGTTTCAAGTGAAGAACCTCCAGATGTAAAAACTATTCCTAGGTAGCAAAATTTATTAACAATTTCAATTATCTTTCCATTATATTTAAATTGCAAATTTCCGGGCAGTCTGCCCCCTTTTCTGAAAACAAGGACCTTAGTTTTATTAATATTGACATCCAATCGCCACCTGCGACAATATTCTTCGAGTACACTCAAAGATTTCTGTAATTCCTCAGGTGTAGCTCCAAAAAGAACGATATCGTCTGCATATAGAAGCAGTAAATGTTTAATCATGCCTAGGTCGATTCCATTTATCCCATTTTCTTCTAACTCGTGTTCTAAATCGTTTATATACATAGCAAACAGAATTGGTGTGAGACACTCGCCCTGTCGCACCCCTATATTACATGAAAAAGCTTCGCTGAGTGTGTTTTATTTTTGACCCTTGATTTAACATTGCTATAAATTGATCTTATTATATCTAGCATCTGTCCTCTTACCCCAATTTTAATTAACTTGTACCACAAAATGTCCCTATCGACGTAATCAAATGCTTTAGTGAAGTCCACGAAACAACAGTATAGATATCTATTTTCGTTTAAGCAATGCGTAATTAGACGGTTTAAAACAAAAATGTTATCAACTGTGCCCATATGTTTTCTGAAGCCCGCTTGTGCTTCTATGTAAACTTTATAATTTTCAGCCCATTTATTAAGCCTGTTGTTCAATATTCGTGTAAATAATTTGCCTAAAGTACTTAACAGTGTTATGCCCCTGTAGTTAGATACTTCATTAATGTCCCCTTTTTTGAAAATTGGGACAATGAATCCCTCAGACCATTCTTTTGGGAAGTAACTTATTTGAAATAATCTGTTGAAAAGAACATGCAAGTAATTAATCAATGTAACCGATCCATGTTTGAAAAATTCATTTAACATTAAGTCCGGTCCTGAGCTTGCGCCATTGCGTAATTGTTTAATCGCAGTTAATAACTCATCTTTTAATATCTCTGAGTTCAATTCGTCGAACATGATTTGAAATTCTCCTCTTACGTTCATTATAATACAAAATATCATCATCTACTTGAAAAAATCTATCTTCGGGATCATTTATCGCTTTAAAATAGTCGGCAAACTGTTTTGATTTAATGGAATGTTTGCTATTTAAATTTGCTGTTTGTTTCAACAGACGCCAATATGCTTTTGCATTTTCATATTTGGAAGAAATAAGTTTCTCCGTTTTCGATTTATCATATATATAACGTTTTTTTCTTATCATGTTTTTAAAATTTGATCTGGCATTTATCATCTCTGCTTCCGTAACATTATTTTTGTCCTGTCTGTATTTATTTAATTTTTTGTAAAATATATTTCGTAAATTCTGACAATCTTCGTCAAACCATGGTTTATTTTTATTTTCAGTATATATATTGTCTGAGTTATCTGTCGGTACATTTATTTTTACTGCAAAAAGCGGGTCACAGACATTTTCCATAATTTTTAAAAAGCTGTTTATATTTCTGTCAATGTTTTCCGGTTCTCGAACCTGAATCAAATTATCCGTTAAACCTGAAAGTTTATTTTCTACCCCATTTAAATTAAATATGTATTGTTCTTTTTAGTATCAACCCATGTATACTTCTTATGCAAGCGTTCACCGCGTTCCTCATTTTCTCCGCTTTGCGCAGTGAAGATATTTTTGTTCCTGTATATAGAGAATTCTAGTATGCAATGATCGGAGAGTATGTTTGGATCGCAGACATTAAATTTTATAAATGAATCAAACATTGTTGGATTTGTTATTACATAATCTACTACGCTCTTGCCCGTACTTCCCGTAAAAGTAAATTTCCGAATATTTCTATCGTCTCCTACTCTCCCGTTACAAATTCGAAGCTCATTTTGCCTACAAAAATCTAATAATTTTCTTCCGTTTAAATTTATTGTTTTATCTTCTGAGTTTCTGGGGGAAAAATCGTCTGGAATGTAATCTTCTGGTAAAACGTCGTTGCTCGAGTTATCTAATATTACGAAATCGGGCTCAATACCCACTCTGGAATTTAGGTCCCTAAACGCTTCCCTACTTGACCCTGTTGGTATTATATAGCAAAGACACAGATAGAGATCATGTGCCAAATTAAGTAATGACCTATCGATTTTTAACCAGATAATATCATCACTATCCTTTTTAAGGAGTTCACAATACTTTTTAAAATCATTTTTAACATATAAGACGATGCCACCCGAATCGCGCTTGGCGTTATATTTTTTATCTACCCTATTTACCTGAAAATGTGAAAATCCGTCGACTGATAAATCACATAGGTCATTTGACCATATTTCCGTAAATAATAAAATGTCATTCTTTCGAAATAATTCACTTAGTTCGTCTGAGTGTAGTTTATTTGTGCGTTTTGTCACTAATCCTTGCACGTTCAGCAAATATATTCACAAACTGATTGCAGGTATATACGTTTTATTTCGATAAGTTTTGGCAAACAGATGTATATTGACAAGACCGTCTAATATGTTCTAGAAAGCGCTATCCTTTGGAAGCAAGGAATACACCACAGAACTGGAAAATATGGAATGTACATGTTTTCTGGGCCAGACTACCGGTAGGCCTCATCAGTGACAAGTTAGGCCCCATCATAATACCTGATTTCTTCTCAAGACGCCTAGCCAAGGCAGAAGTAGGATTATTATACCCTCGCTTTTCGAAGAAAAAGTGGGGATATTGTAATGGTCTTCGTCGTCCGTACGTCCTTACGTTCGTCCGTCCGTCCTACCGGATAACTCCTCCTAGACGGTTATAGATAGAAACTTGAAACTTTGGGAACTGATAGATCTTTGGTATGGGGAATGCATAACACTTTCGGAATTTTGATCACACCCCTAGGGGTGGGACCAGGGGTTGGGGCCCGCGGGGGGTCAAAAATAAAAAATTCCAGAACATGATCGTGTAACATATCAAAGCGAACGACATGATGAGTAGATTATGTAGTGGCGTGGGGATATGCGATGGCATGCCATCGACTGCGCGATTCTAGTTTTTTTTTAAGTTTTGGCATGCAGAGAGACTGACAAGACCAAACAAATGAGTTTGTCTAAAGGCTGATATTTTTATAATTAGCCTCGCTGAGGCAAAAATTTCACTAACTGTCATACACGTTATAACTTTCAAACCGCAAGAAATATTTTGATAAGTTTTTGCAGGTAGAAGATCTGATTAATTATATTGTTTAATGCCCAATTTCTTGATATTGATAGCCTCCCCGGGGTAAAATAATAACAAACTAATTTTAGGTATATTGTCCGCAAGGTATATTTCAATAATTTTGGCATGAAGTTGTATATTGGTATGACCTAACCAATTTGTAAAATGCAATATTTTTTATATAAATAGCCTCGCCGAGGCAAATTGTTCACCAGCTGATGATGGACATATAACTTTCAAACCGCTAGGAATATTTTGATAATTTCCCCCGGCATGAGAAGAATGTTGAGCGGTATGTAGTTTTCGTCCTCTGTCTGTTTTTCTTCCGCCTGTTTGTCATTCTGTCTGTCTTAGCCCTAGAAATGATTGTTAACTGGTTTCTATAGAATTATTGCGATGCAGTCACTCGCAGTTTTTTCCGTCATATCAATTTAACGCCCATTAATTTTCATGAGAACAAATAGATTTTTAAGTGGCTGTCACACAAAAAAGTAACACATAACAATCTGTCTTGTCTACGAAAAGTCACATATTGATTGTTTCGTGAGAACTCGTGGACGTCCGTCAACACTTAAGTTCAAAGTTTTGTTTTAATTCTAATGTCTTGCTAATCACTTGTCCAATACATTTTTATTTGGTATATCGTGTTTCTTTGGCATTGTCTTAAACATAGGTCAGTCATACTCCTAGCGCCAGTTATTAGGATATAGCCATATCGGTAATTTCCAGAATTATTTTTTTCCTTTAACTTTGCAGTGTGAACTTATAATGCCTAACGGGTATTACTTTTAAACAGACAAGTTTAGAGTAATGTTCCAGTTATGTGGCTGCTGCTGCTGACAGAAGGTCATGGTCGCAGAATTTGAATGGTCATTGTATCGGTTTGGCATTCATCTAGTTGCTTGGGGTTTGTTTGATATATTATAATTTACAGCAGATAATGTATAGTTACAGTCACGTGACTGCTGCTGCAGCTGACACAGAAGGTAAAGGTAACAGTGACAGAACTTTGCATAATATTCATATTGCATGTTTATGTAAAACATTTGATCTCTAGGAAGTTGATATGTGGTTTTACTTGACAGCTGACAAAGTACAGTAACACTTATTTGACTTCTGCTGCCAAGATCGCACACTTTGAATTTTGATTGAGATAGTCATGTTAAAGTTTTTGTATTGTTGTGATTTTCAACCTATGATTAGGCTTGATATGTAGACACTTTTATGGGTGCAGAAAAGATACTGCTGTCAGCAGATCAAGGTCATAAACGTACTATTTAGAAATTGAGATCAAGGTCATAAACTTATAAATTGTGCTCTGCAATACATTTTTGCATCTGCCGATGGTATCCATGACCCCGTGGTCTCTTTCTTTATTTTTTTTCCTTGCCTTTCGCTGAAAAGAGGTATGACAGCTATTGATATAGTTGCCAATTCTACCACTGATTTGTTTTGAGGTCTCAGCTAAAACGAAGTTTAAAGACTGGAAATGCAAATTATACAACTTTAGAATTTCTCATCTTAGTTTTAAGTATGACTGCTATTGAAAAATAAAAGCGATTCACCAAATGACAGTAGTATTTGATCATTCTTGACTTAAGGTTCTAAAGCGAATAGTTAAGGGTTGGTCATGTCTGCAAAAGACAAACATTACGCATTTTTATTAATTTTATTATTATGTTTATTATTATTACTATTGTGATAATGCTCTGTTCATTCTGCTGACTATAAAGCAGCAGACCTTTCCTTTGGATTCTTTTTAAATAAGCCAACTTGTAGATACTGTTTTTGTTTTCCTTTCACGATGGCGGCAACCTGGCATTGGTTTAACCCTTGTCAGTATTTAAGCAAACAGTGTATTCCCTGAGCAGCCGGCTGAGTAGACGCCACATTCTGCGTCACAATCTGATCTTGGTATTCGGTGTTTGCCAAACCGAGCACACAATTTCTGACCAGACTATATAGATAGCTCTGACCTACATGTTGCATCGAATGCTTCTATTATGAAAGCTTTGTCTTCTATCCTGTTCACAAGGTTCCGGACACACACACACGGGACACATGGCAGCGGTGCTATATTCCCATCGCAACTTTCTTTCAAGGGGATAATTAAACAGATACCCCTTAACCCTTATCCTGCTTTTCACGACAACCCCAACCTTTGAAAGCAGTGTAGATCCTGATCAGATGGCTTCTGCCATCTGATCAGGATCCACACTGTTTGACATTCAGTTTTTGAATTTGCAGCAATAAATTACATCAAGTAATCTCATTGGTTCAAAGTCAGAAATGGGCATGGCTAACTTGAAAAGGGATAAATATAATAGGCGTTGTCCACTTCATAGGTGGAAGATTCTACATGGCATTAATGGGTTATCCCATTTTATATGGGAAACCCCAAACGGTTTTTTTGTGGAGCGCTGTGGTGCAGTGGTAAAGCATCGGATTTGAGATCGAGAGGTACCCGGTTCGATCCTCGTAAAAGCCACGTGTTGTTTCCTTGAGCAAGAAACTTTATCCACATTACTTAGTACTGGTTTCTACCAAGCAAAAGAGGGCCACATGGAAGATTAGTACTAATACTAAATGTTTTACCTTCTATAAATATGGTCGATTATTATTATTATTTTTGTTAATTGGCAAACGTTGCAGGCCCAGATCAGATGCCACAGAATGGCATCAGATTTAAATTGGACCTTCACTGTTTGCAGAAACTTAAACTATTTTCTGAATGAATTTCTGAAACTTACTCAACCTAACACCCCTGAAAAAAATAAAAACTTTGAAAACGCTGTCTGCTAAATATGCTTAGTGCTTGGAGGGTTTATCTTTTTTAGGGATTCAAGAATTTTCACATCCATTCTGTCAGAAATTTCAATAACCATTCTTACTGAATATAATATCAAGTCTTACCTTTTAATAATATTTGTTGAATTGATTCTGTTGATGACAACAGTTTTTTTTGCATTTTATGACGACATTAAATTTAAAGTGATGTCACACTGTAAAGTACTATAGCTCCCAGGGGCGTAGCTTCAGTGTATGTATGTGCGTATACATTGGATCCGCAAGTATGAGCTAGTTAAAGGGGAAAAAAGAGTAAAAAACTCGGAGAACTTGTTAATTGTTCTATCATTTTTCGTGTTCGCCCAGGGGTTGGCTTTGTCCCCTGGTCCCCCATAAGGGGCACCGTTCCCTTAACCACCATTCTTAGATGTGTTTTGTTATTTTGTCCCCAGCAACCTTCCTGGTTCGGGCTTTTCGCACCAAAATATTTCATTATCATAGTGACAGGGTTTCAAATAAAAACACATCAGTTACAAATATTTGATTTTGTTTAAAGGAAACGGGCCTCCGTGGCCTAGTGGATAAGAGCACTGACTCTTAGTCATTAGGTCTCTCACCGCCGTAGGTTCGAGCCTCGCTCGGGCCACGTGTGAGACGCCAAGTTCTGCAACGGAAGGTCAGGTGGTTTTTCTCCAAGTACTCCGGTTTTCGCCCACCTCTGATTAACGATCGGCTCGATATGAGTGAAATAATCTTGAAAGGGCCGCAAAACCCAAACCAAAAAAAAAAGGTTTAAAAGAAAGTTGTATTTTAAGATAGTTTAAAAAAAGAGCTTTAAAAGAAGGGCTTATTAATGCCTGTACTGTTTTTGCACCAATTTTTTTTGTATTGCTATATAGAAATAACTGGGTACAAAAAGAGGATAAGTGTACTTATCCCGTTTTTGCACCAAAAAAATATTAGCTTGTAGATAACCTTTTTTGCTTTTTTGCGAAAAATACAATTTCCAATTTAAGATCAACTGAAATAATTTTTATATACATGTATCATGATATAGTACACCATTTTATCAAAAAAAATGATTTTGTGAAAAAATGTCTGTTAACCCGTTTTTGCACTAAGGTGACGCTTACTGAAGGCGAATTACCTAAAACACGGACTAGTCCAAAATTAAAAGTACAGTCATGTCTCACTGCGTTTTGAAAGACTATAATACCAAAAACATTCACTGTGAACTATCTTCGGACAACTGTAGTTGATAAGATAAAAATAGAGGCTGTTCAAACGGGTACCCACAATCTATTTTTCGACCAGAAATAAGAAAATATCTCAATTTTTCATCTTAAAATTATCGATTTTCGGCGGTAAAATTTACAATATATTTGTATAGGCGTGTTTTCGTAATGAAGGTCATAACAGACAACAAAAACTCATAAGAAATACAATGTATGTGTGCTCATATTTGTTATGCATATTCCCTTGATTATGACCAAAGCGTTACTATGGTGTATTTTTGGCCATGGGATGAATTTCAACCAGTTTTAACCTGAATGACCACTGACGCGTAATGGTGTATTTTTATTCACTCGTTTTGAAAAATAAAAACGACGTATTATGGCATAACGCTGTCTGTCCGTCCATCCGTAAAGATAATTGTATGTTCCATAACTCAGTAACCATTAAGGATATCTCCATGTAACTTATTAGCAACCAACCAACGAGTTGTTTGCCGCCGAAGGCGGCAAACAACGAGAGTTGGTTGCTTAACGGTAACACGTGTATTTGTTTATTGGAACATACCCCACCCATTCAAAACCTCAATAGCCAACAGCTGTTGGGCTGAAAATTTGATGGTCCTTCCGGTTTAAAAATATTGGTTCCGGTTACATTAGGCACCTGATTGGCTAAAATTTGAACTTCCTTGTTACCATGGACACACGTTCATCTTTTCGAAATAAACAAACTTGGCTGCGCTATCATGGCTATATCAACTCACAACACAGCTTTTTCCAGTTTAACAGCTGCATCTAATTCAACGATAAAAACTTGTCCTCACTCTTTCGCTGGTATATTCCACTACATGAGGTAGTACTACGCACACAGTGTCACAGACCGTGTCAAAACTAATAGCCGTTAGTGTTGGCGAGAGGAAGAAAACAAAAGATTTCCTGCCGTGAAATGACTTCAAATGAGCGAATAAAATAATACAGTAGGTACATTTTTCTTGAAACATCTTGCTAAAAAAATTGGTGTTTCAGTTCAATGTACCTGTTGTTAAAACAATACAGCCAACAACGCTCAGTGAGGATTCTTCCACTGCAGTCGAAGAAAATCAGGCCCGATCAATCTAAGCATGCAGCTCCAAGCTCCAGAAGAAAACAACAACAACAAAACTATACACCCTGATGACCAGAATCACAGCAATAGGTGAATTGTGATGCAGACATCTTGTTCAAATGTTGGTGTTTCATTTCAAAGTACCACTTGTTCAAACAAAGCATTCCGTATTCCGTATTTAAGCCTGAAGGCCGAATAAACTCGCAGGTATCTTCTTGAGCACATAAAATAAACTACTTATATTATCGCACAGGTATAATGGTGGCGCGTGTATTGTCTATTAGTATGTAAGCCGTGTGGGGAAACGCTTGGTCTCACCCACAAAGTTTTCCAGTTCTGTGAGTATAGCACTCCTCCAATCTTTAAGTTCATCTTCAGGATTTGCATCTAGCAGAACATGTAGGTCCAGGTGTAGGATTCCGCAATTTTCAAAAAGTTGTCTCCTCATGTTTTCTCTTTGGTTGTCATATTTAGGACATTCTAATAAGTAGTGAGTAATTGATTCTACTGCTCCACATTCACACTGGTCTGATTCCTTTAAATTGCATTTCTTTAAATACTCACCAAGACCAACATAACCAGTTCGTAACTGTGATATGATACGTTGGCCATGGGGTTTGTCATATACATGTTTTAACCTGTAGGCCACATATGGTCTAAATGAAAAAAGGCTTCTTCCTGTCTCTGACTTATCCCATCTCTCCTGCCACTTTTTAATTCCTGATTGACTTGCTGCTGACTTTACATCCCCCACTGATACAGCTGCCGGTAGGTCTGTCTTATCTTTGGCTTCCTGAGCCGCTTCTTTTGCCAACTTATCTGCCTGTTCATTACCCTTTATGTTTGCATGGCCTGGAGTCCATGAGATTTCCACTCCAACATTCTGACCTTGAAGACGTTTTATTTCTGTTTTCACCTCTAGCACAATGGCCTTATGTGACCTCACCTCCCACTGTAACATCAATTGACCAACTGCGCTCTGACTGTCAGAAAAAATATGGGCCTTAGAACTATTTTTGTTGAACTGAGACTTACACTTATATATGTACTGTAGGGCTAATTTGATAGCTACTAATTCTCCCAGAAGGATTGAACCTCTACTGCTGACAGGCTGTTTTAAAAGCACTGGTTCCGTCTCCCCAGGAGGGAAAATGCATGCTCCTGCACCACAAGGTCCGGGATTCCCAAGACATGATCCATCTGTAAAGGCAACTGCTGTCTCAGCATCACATTTCTCCAACAGGTCACCAATGATTTCCCTGGATAATGTTTCCTGGTCTGAAGTTCTGGACTTGGATGATCCCAAATTTTGCAGCATTGGAGGTCACATAACTTGTTCAACTGCTGAAGTTCTTTACATTCCTAACATTCTATTGAGGCCACCATTTTCATTATAAATTCCAGCACAAGTGAAATGTGGAAGTGCAAGTGGTCTCAATATGCCTCCTTACAAAGATTATCCAATTGTACATACTGCCCAGAAAAACTTCAATACCTGGTCAAAAATAGGCGTCCAAAAATTACGACTTATGTTCATTTCACATACTTGAAGTATGCAGCAGTTTCTTTTCTTTCTTTCTACTTTAACTGCGATCAGTCACATCTGACCATTACTCTCAGGTGTACTTTACATACACCCGAGGTTTGCAGGATGAAAGCCTAAACAGTGATCTTGTAATTATTCTTGTAGGGGTCTTTAACCCATTTAGTACCGGAAACCCCCAAAATGGGTACCCTGGCAAACAGTGCAGGCCCAGATGAGACGCCGCAGAACTTGGCAACTGATCAGGGCCTCCACTGTTTGTTAAAAGTACAGTCATTTTCCAAATACATTTTGATAAAAACACAACCTGACACCCCTAAATTTTGAAATGAACTCCTGCAATATATAAGAAGGAAGATTCCATTTGGTACAAAAAGGGTTAACCTGCACAGGGCATAACTCTGCCTGCACAGGGCCTCCAGCTAACGTCCAGATCTGAAGGACAGTGCACTTTATGACATTCATTCTTGCAAATGATGCCAATGGGGCGTGTTTGGACACCGAAATTTTATAGTCGGAGACAGAACCCGGGACCTCTAGCATCAGAGGCAATTGCACTAACCATTGAGCTATCACACTCCAGTTTGTTTACTAAACCAGGGTGAAAGTGACAAAGATCATACAGCTAATAATTACCACACCGATAACGCTACCTTTTCATTTGTTTGAATTTACCTTTACATCCCTGTTTACTTTATTTACATCATTTTGAAGATGTTGATTCACATTTTGTGGGACTTTTAACTGACCTTTGTATTAAATGCCATCTCAAGCCCTACCACACCCACAAATTAAGACCATATTTTTCCATCTTACTATCAACAGCTCATATTT
Source organism: Lucinisca nassula (assembly GCA_963580285.1). Classification (NCBI taxonomy): domain Eukaryota; kingdom Metazoa; phylum Mollusca; class Bivalvia; order Lucinida; family Lucinidae; genus Lucinisca; species Lucinisca nassula. Next base: position 112,068,614 of record OY757023.1, on the reverse strand, counting down.
TGCCAGACTCTTATGCCATAAAAGTAGCAGAATAATTAAATGGATAGCTTTTGGAAACCATTGACCATTGTATTTCATTTTCCACGAGATATAAATATTTAGGGACAGAAATACAAATGTATTATAAAAGTAATGGACAGATGAAATAAAAAAAACAAAAAAAATATAAACAGGACTATGTTGAAAAATTTGGACTTGCCCTCATGGCAGCTGGGCAATGGATTTGTCAGGCCCTGCTTATTAGAAGTTCTAATTTAGAAGTGCATTAAACTATTTGCCTGAGCTAGAGTTTAGAATCTGTGTAGCACTTTAACCATTTCATTTTTTCTGGCTAATAAATCATCTTTGATAGATAACAGCAATGCATGCATCTAATGTATCAGAAGTCTATACAAATCATTGTGTCAAACCCTGCCATCCAATGAAACCAGTGTATATGTATGGACAGTCAGACTCACACCACTCTGCCTGGGCAGGCTTAGATCCTCTAAGCAGTTTACAAGTAGTTTCATCACAAAAAACAAGCCTATATAATCCTGAGCCCCTTGAACCCTAATAGTACAACTTGGGTTTACAGTGGGAAAACCTTATCTTTCGTTTTTCCTCTCTAAAATATAGATTGTGCCAGGCCTCCTTGGCTTGGTGGATAAGAGCGCTCACTCTTAATCATTAGGTCTCTCACCACTGTGGTTCGAGCCTCACTTGGGTCACATGTGAGACGCCAAGTTCTGCAATGGTACATGTAGGTCAGGTGGTTTTTCTCCGGGTACTCCGGTTTTCGTCCACCTCTGATTAACGATCGGCTCGATATGAGTGAAATAATCTTAAAATCAACCCCCCCCCCACCATAGATTGTGGGAACTGGTTAGAACCACCTCAATGAGGCGGTTCTAACTTGTACCCACAATCTATATTTTGAGTCGAAATAAGAAAAACATCACACTGTTCCATCTTGAAATTTTCAGGGTTTTTTTTTTTCGGCGTTTAAGTTTACATTGTATTTGTATAGGCATGTTTTCATAATGTAATGGTGCTGTTGATTTCGCTTTATCAGGAAACTCCATGCAGCCAAATATATTTCTCCTGGTGTAAAAATAACGTTGGCTCAAATAATATTTAATCTGGTCTTATTCTTATCTTTTGCAATGGCCTGACCCAAATTGATTGCCGCTTTATTGCTTGGACAGAAAAAAAAATACTATCAATTACTCAGAATCTCCCCTAAGAACACAAATCTTCCCATCTATAGTTTCTATCTTGGCCCCTTGATTTGCCCTAAAAACTTGTGGAATAAGTAAAAAGCAAAAATATGGATGATCCCTACCATAATTACATCAACAACAGCGTGATTACTGTGTAGGCAGCTCCATCCTGCCAAACCTGGAGTGTATGTAATTTACACCAGGAGTGTTTTGTTTGATTTGAGGTTTAACATCCCCATCAACACTATATAGAGACATTGCTTCTAATTTTGTGGGACCTTTAACCCCGAGATTGAGATGAAATGATATCTCAAGCCCTGTCACCCAACGAAACCAATAGTGTTTATAAGCATGCATGTTCTGACACACACCGCTTTGCCTGGGTCAGGGCAGGCTTAGATTCTCTAAGCGGAGTACTTTGTCTGCGTACAAGCATCATGCATCCCATCAATTTCTTCAAGCCCCGATGGTCAGATTAAGTTGTGTAAAGCCTTGAAAACATGAGCTTGCACATGCACATCCCCAGTAGGAGTTTTGTTTGTTTCATTTGATGTTTAACGTCCCAATCATCACCATATAGGTCATTTTGATGATGTTGCTTCCAATTTTGTGCGATTTTTACCTGACATTGAGATGAAATGACATCTCAATTTGTTTGTTTGATTTGATGTTTAATGTCCCCGTCAGCATTATATATGTCATTTTGGAGACGCTGCTTCCAATTTTGTGGGACTTTTACCCGACATTGAGATGAAATGACATTTCAAGCCCTGTCGCCCGATGAAACTAATAGGGATTATATGCTTGGATGGTCCGACTCGTTTCGCTTTCCCTGGGCAGGCTTAGATCCTCTAAGTGGGTAACCAGTACTTGTGTGCGGTCGAATTCAGCTCTGCGTGAAATTACATCTCAAGCCTTGTATCCCAATGAAACCAATACGGTTTATAGGCATGGACGGTCTGACTCGCACCACTTTCCCTGGGCAGGCTAAGATCCTCTAAGCGGTAAACCAGGCAGTACTCCTGTGCGGTCGGTTTCAGCTCCGCGTGGAAGCATCATGCAGCCCATCAATTTCTTCAAGCCTCGATGGGCGGGGGCCACTTCGGGGATAGAGACGGACAGATAGATATATAGATAGAGACAGACAGACAGACAGACAGACAGACAGACAGACAGACAGATAGATAGATAGATAGATAGATAGATAGATAGATAGATAGATAGATAGATAGATAGATAGATAGATAGATAGATAGATAGATATAATTCTGATAGATAGAACAAGGTACATTTCTATCTCTTGAACAGAACTCTCTCCTACCCTAAAGATGTATATATGCAACTGCAGTTTTCAAAATTAATACTGGTAGAGTGCAACTGCAGTTTTCAAAAATAATACTGGTTCTTTGTTTGTTTGATTTAAGGTTTAACTTCCCCGTCAACACTGTAAAGGTCATTTTGGAGATGTTGCTTCCAATTTCGTGGGACTTTTACCCGACATTGAGATGAAATGACATCTCAAGCCCTGTCGCACCGCTTTACCTGGGCAGGCTTAGATCCTCTAAGCGGTTTACCAGTACACGTGTGCGGGTCAGATTCAGCTCTTCGTGGAAGCATCATGTAATACTGGTTCTACTAAAGACAGATACCATTCTCTGGGCGTAATGATTTTTATCCCTCCCTCCCCACGAGAATCTTTGATTCGGGGGGCATATAGTATTCGCTGAATTATCTCCCCTTGAAATTTTGCAAAAACTCAGAAATTGGCTCCCACAGGGGGCATTGGTCACCTATAGTAACAGCTCTAGTTTTTTAGCTCACCTGTCACGTAGTGACGAGGTGAGCTTTTGGGATCACTTTTTGTCCGTCGTGCGTGCGTCCGTCCGTCCGTGCGTCCGTAAACTTTTTCTTTAAACGACATCTCCTCCTAAACCACTGATCGGATTTTGACCAAATTTCACAGGAATGATCCTTAGGTAGTCCCCTTTCAAAGTTGTTCAAATGGTTCCGGTCCATTGCACATCTGGGTCACAGGAGCTTAAATTAGATTTTTTTTCACCAAAAACTTAAAAAATCTTCTTTTCTGAAACCACAAGGCCCAGGTCTTTGATATTTGGTTTGAAGCTTCATCTAGTGGACCCCTACCAAGATTATATAAATTATATTGCTGCGGCGAAAAATGCCCCCGCCCTGGGTTCCTTTGGTTTTACATGGGCTTATATAGGGAAAATCTTTAAAAATCTTTTTCTCTGAAACCGCAAGGCCCAGGTCTTTGATATTTGGTTTGAAGCTTCATCTAGTGGATCCCTAGCAAGATTGTTCAAATTATAGTGCTGGAGCCAAAAATACCCCCGCCCCGGGGCCCTTTGGTTTTACATGGGCTTATATAAGGAAAACCTTTAAAAACCTTCTTCTCTGAAACCGCAAGGCCCTGATCTTTGATATTTGGCATGAAGCTTCATCTAGTGGACCTCTACCAAGATTGTTCAAATTATAGTGCTGGGGCCAAAAATGCCCCCGCCCAGGGCCCTTTGGTTTTACATAGGCTTATATAGGGAAAATCTTTTTGAAACTGCCCAGGTCTTTGATATTTGGTATGAAGTTTCATCTAATGGACTTGTTCAAATTATAGTGCTGGGGCCAAAAATGCCCCCGCCCTGGGGCCCGTTAGGTTTACATGGGCTTATATGGGGAAAATCTTTAAAAATCTACTTCTCTGAAACCGCAAGGCCCAGATCTTCGATATTTGGTATGAAGCTTCATCTAGTAGACCCCTACCAAGATTGTTCACATTATAGTGCTGGGGCAAAAAATGCCTCCGCCCTGGGGCCCTTTGGTTTTACATGGGCTTATATATTGGAACCCTTTAAAAAATCTTCTTCTCTGATCTTTGCTATTTGGTATGAAGCTTCATCTAGTGGACCTCTACAAAGATTGTTCAAATTATAGTGCTGGGGCCAAAAATGCCCCCGCCCAGGGCCCTTTGGTTTTACATAGGCTTATATAGGGAAAATCTTTTTGAAACTGCCCAGGTCTTTGATATTTGGTATGAAGTTTCATCTAATGGACCTCTACCAAAATTGTTCAAATTATAGTGCTGGGGCCAAAACTGACCCCGCCCAGGGCCCTTTGGTTTTACATAGGCTTATATAGGGAAAATCTTTTTGAAACTGCCCAGGTCTTTGATATCTGGTGTGAAGCTTCAACTAGTGAATCTCTGCCGAGATTGGTCAAATTATAGCCCTGGTGCCAAAAATGCCCACGCGCCAGGGCCCGCTGGTTTTACATAGGCTTATATAGGGAAATCCTTTAAAAATCTTCTTTTCTGAAACCAGAAGGCCCAGGTCTTTGATATTTGGTCTGAAGCCTCATCTAGTGGACCGCTACCAAGTTTATTCAAATTATAGCCCTTGGACTAAGAATGCAATAGAGACACTGATACTCAAGTGAGTGATTCAGGGCCCTCTGGGCCTTCTGGATTTTTTTATATTATTATTATTATTATTATTATTATTATTATTATTTAGATTAACTATCTACTGCACAGTTCAAGTTAAAGTTTGTTGCTGTCGTTGTTCAGTCTGGGATCACCTTTGAGACTGTTAAACTTTAGAACAGTCCAAAAGGAGATCTTAATATAGGAATTTTACGGAACTACTGCACATGTCCATTTAGAAAATCTTTTCATTTCAAAAAGACCCACCTAATATAGAAAACGCAAATGGAAGGTTTATAAGCATCAAAACAGTTGGTTGCAGTTAGGTCGCACCTATTTCATATTAGGAATATATATTAGGTCAAGGCGATGTGTCGCGCATAAGAGTGATTGTTCCCCTTTCTTAGATTCCTGGTTCCGGTTGTTCAAAGCATCGTTAGCTTAACGAGCTCGTTAGTGGCCATATTGTTAACTGTTCTACTAAGTTCAATATCTAAAATTTAGGTAATTTTTGCTGAAAAAATGTGAGCAGTTTTTTGCATCTGCAAAAGCTGCTCACATTTTTTCAGCAAAAATATTAGTATTTTCACGATATTGAATGATCAAAGTTTGAAAGATACGTTAACTAACGACGTCGTTAGTTTTGTACAACTGGTCCCAGGTCAGCCTCCTTTGGTTAGTTTTATAAACATTCTTGTACGCACCATAGCTCAGTAACCGTTAGGGATACCTTCATGCAACTTTATAAGAGCACGTATTAGGGCACCACAATGTGTCGCGCGCAAGACTCAGGTCGGTACTTCAAAGGCCAAGGCCATACTTAGAGGTCATAGATAAAAAAAACTTTCTTTCCTGTCTGGTCAGTTTCTTCGTTATTCCTGGAGGATTTGTTTGATTGTCTGAATTGATGTTTAACGTCTCTGTCAACATTATTTAGGTCATTTTGGAGACGTTGCTTCCAATTTTGTGTGACTTTTACCCGACATTGAGATGAAATGACATCTCAAGCCCTGCCATCCAATGAAACCAAAAGGCTTATATGCATTGGACGGTCTGACTCACGCCACTTTGCCTGGGTAGGCTTAGGCCTTCTAAGCAGTTTACCAGTACGGGGGTATACATTATTTTTCTTATTTCTGCTCCCAGACATAGGTTTTGGGTACTCGTTAGAACCACCGCAATGAGGCGGTTCTAACGAGCACCCACAACCTATTGTTTTGAGCATTAATAAGAAAAATATCACGGATTTTCATCAGAAAAGTAGCCATTTTGGAGAAATGAAAAAAACACTATGTTGCGCGGGTGAGTTATCATAATGACACAAACAGTAACGTTTCCCAAAGGTGATTAAGATTGGCCATTGTCAGTATAGACGGACGAACTATTATAGGCGACAAACCAAAAAAGAAATATGTGTTAATTGTGATTTTAATTTAGCTTGATTTTTGTTTATGCAAATGCATTTAAAATTGTCCTACTTAATTTAATCAAAATTTCGAAAAATATGGATTTGTCTGGTTGTAAAATTGGATGACTTCAACGTATAAATGGGACGGTGCGATAATTAAAGTAATAAAAACGAATACATCACGTGGACAAGTCCGCGAAATGAAGACCCCCCAAAACCCCACTCTATACAGAGAAAACTGGGGTTTACGGGGTTATTCATTATTTTTCTTATTTCTGCTCCAAGACATAGGTTGTGGGTACTCGTTCTAACAAGCACCCACAACCTGTGTTTAGAGCATTTATAAGAACAATATCACGGATTTTCATCAGAAAAGTAGCCATTTTGGGGAAATGAAAAAGGAACTATGTCGCACGGGTGTGTTATCATAATGAATGTTTACAAAATTTACTTTCTTTTAGCGGGGTGGCCCTCTGAAGTATGACTAAATGAAAATTAATCTCAGTCAACTTTTGGATTGAATAAATAAATACATCAGGAAAGCACGCCTATACAATTCTGCGCCCTTAAACCCCACTTTTATATAGTAAAACTGGGGTTTACAGGGATAAATCTTATTTTTCTTATGTTTGCACTAAAATATAGATTGTGGGTACCCTCAATCTATTGTGACGTAAGAAGGTCAAGGAGGAAACCGTCACATTTACAAACCTTTTTATAAACGTCTATACTTGTATCAACGTATAAGGTTTTTGTTTGTTTGATTTGAGGTTTAACGTCAACACTGTAAAGGTCATTTTGGAGACGTTGCTTTCAATTTTGTGGAACTTTTACCCGACATTGAGATGAAATGACATCTCAAGCCCTGTCGCCGAATGAAACCAATAGGGTTTATTAGCATAGACGGTCCGCCTCGCACCGCGGTTCCTGGACAGGCTCTGCAACAAGGTCTATCGGAACCCGAATTTTATGGTGACTTAGTATATAAATTCAGAAAAATATATTACCGCAGTGACTTCAGCACCCAATTTCGTAAAATCATTCTTCGATATAAAAAGATTGGGTACAACATGGATATTATACGACAGACTGCATGCATGGTAGTTAACCCAATCACGGTTGGCAACTTTGCTTCCCTCTTTAATTGCACGCCGGTGGGTCTGGCCTCAGATTCTATGACGGCTCCAACGTAAAGGCTTATTGAAAATTAGAGAGATAATGTTGGTTGGTGCCTGATGCTCTGTCTCTGGTCGGGCTCATCGGAGTCTAACTGTTGGTTTTCTTTTGCTCCAGCATTTCAGTGGTTTCTTGCTTTCGAGTCCTCACCGTTGTCTCACCTCTGTGGTTCTTTGATTTTTGTGTTCACGGAGATGTTGCACTGATGAGTTAGGTGGCCTTCATGCGGACTGAACAAATTATTTGTCTAAATCGCGACGGAAGTAAGGGCGAGGATTGTGGCCACGTAAAATCGATTTAAGCCCCCCAGTGGAAATCTTCCACTGACCGTTCCAAGGCGGCTCTTCTGTGGCGATTTATTTATGTTGTTGTTTGTTACTTACTGTGTGTATCACTTGTGTCTTTTGGTTTTGGATAGCCATATGGCCATTTTGTGGGAAAGTAACTGTCCTTATGGCCTTCCTTTGTTTAGGTTTCCATTATGGTCTGGTCGCTTATTGTTTGTATTTCTTTCCCTTTGGTGTCTTTTATGGGTGGAGTAAGTTAATTGTATCAATTCCTGATCTTTGTTTTACTTCTACTTTAGATCCTCTAAGCGGTTTACCAGTACTAGTGTGCGGGCCGGATTCACCTCTGCGTGGAAGCATCATGCAGCCCATATATTTCTTCAAGCCCCTATTAGGGGGGCCATCAACGTATAAGGTAACGAGATGGCTATTTCAGTAAAAACATCAGCCATCTGCATTATAACAGTGGTTAGACTTTAAAGAGTATGAAAAGAGTACCGACAGCATTAGCTATGCCCAGATCGTACTAAGGTAAAATCAATGAAATAATCCTCGGTTCCCCACCCTTTCCTTGTAATTTATCGATAACCAGAAATATCTTCTATTCAGTTGAGAGCTGGTTTCCGATTTCAATAAACCAGATAGTAATGACGAAATGCCGTAATGGAAACAAGTATATTGGAGTAAACCATTTTTAGTTTATAGGAGATACAAGAACTTGATCTATATCATAAAATTATTCTAAATTCAATAATTTACCAATTAATGATGCAGCATAACCTAACTTTAAGAACCGCGACAGGGAAGTATCCTTTACCAATCAAAAAGAGCAGCTAAAATAAATTATTAATCAATTGGTTATATTGGACACCCTTAAAGAAATAAAGGACTCTTCTAAAAATTCATAAAAATAGGGACGCCCGAGCGGGAATGGCGTTTTTGGGTCGACGATCGACCCAAATTTACTAAATGGCCAAACGGAATTAATGCAGTTGTCCACGTGACCATCACTGATTTAGGAAAACCAATATTATGTTTTATTAATAGAACTTGAAACGTTGCGCTATTTTTATCGATGTAACAAGAACTATCTATAGAGTCTTGACAGGAATCTTGTGCTGGATAATACCCAGATCAGACGCCGCGGCCCAGATCAGACGTCGCGGAATGTGGCGTCTGATCAGCAGGTTGCACAGGATCTTCACTGTCTGCTTAAATAGTGGCAGTTGAGGGTTTCTCACGTAATGAAAGAAAAACAATATCTTAAACCAGGCCACTCTGTCACGTGACGTCTTTCGGAACATTCCATTTATAAAACTGTTACACAAATGTATGCCAAGTCGAGTAAATAAAAAATAGACTTTTCGCACTCCTACTAAGAACTTAATTTTAGAACCCTGAAATGCGTAAGTGCAAAAATGAGTATCCCAGACTTTATAGGTGGTACCGTTATTAGACATACATCGTAGACCAAGATCGGATACAGAGTACATTGCTTCTAATCAGGTCGGCACTGTTCGCCATATGTATGCAACAATAGTTTTGAACATGATTCAGGGCCGTACGCAGACTCTGAAAAGGGGGCGGGTTGAGGATGCGAATTGCAGGTATTTTGCAGAGGGTTAAAAACTGTATGAATCTGAAATAATTTCCAAAAGATGGGAGGGAGCTGCGTTTGCACCCTCCCCAATCTGTTGAACAAAATCCAAGTACTACCCTAAGACGCCAGAGCGCAGCGTAAGAAGAAAATTCTGGACTGTGCTCGTTTGGTTGATTTAAGGTTTAACGTCCCCGTCAACAATGTATAGGTCATTTGGAGACGTTATTCCAATGTTACGGGACTTTCAGCTCTGCGTGGAAGCATCATGCAGCCCACCTATTTATTCAAGCCCCGATGGGCGGGGGCGGGTGGAATGTGCTCGTACACTTGGGCATTGGCAAACAGAATCTACATAATCAGACGCCATATAACGCGATGTCTGATCAGCTCTACTGTGCTTGCTTTAAGTTAAACGAACAATTCGATTTTCAGCTCAGGAATATTTTCCCAACCTACACTCAGAGACGATCGACCCACCAGTACTCTCAGTGCTTTGATTTTTGTTCGAAGTGACAAGACAACAAGCATGACTAATCGAAAGGTACTGTGGTAGGTATTTAGCATTGCGTTAAATACCTCTTTGGGACAAAACAGTTGGTTGATGTTCAGCAAAGCGCTGAACATCAATAGTTGAGGTTACACTACTGAGTTGGTGAAGACATTGGTTGCGTAGCATAGGCTGGAGCAACTGGTGAAGACACTGATTGTGTGGCATTTAGGCTGGAGCATTTGGTTAGATGTTTTGCTTGGGGATATGAAAACATATAGGTTGGTGGCTAGCATTGCGTTATACACCAGCAGTTATAATTGTGGATCCCTTTTGGTTATAGCATTGTGTTAACTTGTAAATAATTTCAAATCTTGACTAGAACCCTATGATATATATATATATAGCCGTTAAGGTTTTCATGACTTGTAAGCATTGTTGAATATAAGTTGTATTGGTTTTGTTGTTGCGAACCTAGTTAGACCGCTCGACTATGTTACACTATATTTTGAGCAGAAATAAGAAAAATGCAGAAATAAGAAAAATATCACAATTTTTATCGGAAAATTTTCATTTTTTTCGGCGGTAAAATGTGCAATGTATTTGAAAAGGCATGTTTTCGTAAATAAAAAAATAAATAAATTTGATAATTACTTAAGAAAATTTTAAAGCTGGTAAGCAAACAAAATAAAAAAAAGGTATGTTCCATTATAAATTAGAAGTATTTAATGTTATCGTAGCAGGGCGTTGTTTTTTGACATCCGTATTCGTTATAGGCAATAAAACTGTAAACTTCGTAAATATATTTTCCATGGCCAGTAGAATACATAACTTCCTAACAGAAAAAATGCCTTTATTATCTTCTTTTGCCTCGTAAAACTATTATTCCTATGTATTTTCTATGTTCGTATTAAAACAGAATCCCTACCTGTGTGTCTACCTGTACAGTTATCGATGACGTCATAGTCATCTTTTCTGATATTACATTATTACAAGAGTGCGGTTTAGGTAAACTAACGGCTCAGAAGGACCTTTAATAATGTTGACCGTGTCGTTAAACAGCAAACATTACGAGACATAGTGCATTTTAACATCTCCAAAATGGCTACTTTTTCTAGTGAAAATGTGTGATATTTTCCTTAATTATACTGCAAACATAGGTTGTGGGTGCTCGTTAGAACCGCCTCATTGAGGCGGTTCTAACGAGTACCCACAACATATGTCTTGGAGTAAAAATAAGAAAAATAATGTTTACCCCCGTAAACCCTAGTTTTCTCTATGCAAAGCGGGGTGTAAGGGAGTGTTGTTCACGTGATGTCAAACAGAATTTCCTCTTTTACGCGCCCAATGCAGAACGGAGAAAAACAAATGTGAACGAAAGTAATCTTCTAGTTTTGGAAATCAGCTGCTGATTTGTTCAGGAGTATCTACACTATCCTATTTGCCAGGATAAACTCCCATCGGCTCTTAACCTTTTCCCTACAGAATGCTCAAACAATATGAGACAAGACAAGCGCAAATGCAACTTTGGACACGTGTGCTTGCGCAGCCAGACACATCCGCCTACACGTACATGTACCTGCGTCAGAATCAGTCTTCTCCGTCTTAACAAAGGAGCATTGGGTTACAGGACATCCATAGAGCGCACAGAGAAAACCCAGATCAGGCTGCGCACATCTGAGTCTTCGCTGGACGAAAATGTCCACAGGCCTAATTTTGCTCATAGCGTCTCATATCTATTCGAGTGCCAATGTTTCCAAGCTCCTTATCACATGGAATTAATGAATGTCTAGAGCAAAATTAAGATTAAATATCTGTGTCCACTAATAAGGCTTTGCCGAAGTGGACATTAAACAATTCATGAAAATAAATCTACGTTAAGAACCTGAAATAGTGTCAGCTTACATACAATCAAATGCCATATCTAAACGGCTCGGCCGGCCCCCGCCATCGGGGCTTGAAGAAATAGTTATGCTGCGCGATGTTTCCATGAAGAGCTAAAACCGACCGCACGCGAGTATTGTTGAACCGCTTAGAGGATGAGCGGTGCGAGCTAGACCGCCCATGCTTATAAACTCTATTGGTTTCATTAGGCGACAGGCTTGAGATGTCAGACTTGAGATGTCATTTCATCTCAATGTCGGGTAAAAGTCCCACAAAATTGAAAGCAACGTCACCAAAATTACCTATACAGTGCTGAAGGGGATAAACCTAAAATTAAAAAAAAAAAAAAAATAACGGCTAGCCACAATACGACAGACAGTGTATATTTAACACATTTTGTACCAGAGTGAGTGAGTGAGTATTTGAGTTTACGTCCCACCAACAGCTAAGGTCATACGGAGACAGGACCTCGGTTTAAAGACTCATCCGAAAGTCTGGAGAAGCCCGTGATCGATCCTGCGACCCCTGGTTTACAAGTCGAGTAGCGTAACCACTACACCACGGAGGCTTCTACATTTTGTACCAGAAACCCCAAAACGGGTACCCGGCAAATAGTGTAGGCCCAGATCAGACGCCGCAGAACGCGGCGTCTGATCAGGGTCTATACTGTTTGTGAATAAAGTTTGAAAAAACACAAGCTTGCACCCCTGAATTTTGAAATGGACTCCTGATATATATATGGAGGAAGATTCCATTTGGTACAAAAAGGGTTAATTTCCAACAACAAATAGAAATCAAAGCACTGACAACACAGGTGGGTCGATTGTCTCTGAGTAAGTGCTGGGAAAATGGTCTTGAACGCGCACACAGGTTTCGCTTAACCTTGACATTCTTGTGCTTAAAGAAAACGCTGTATACCCCGATTTAAAACGTCGCGTTCTGCAGCTTCTGTTTTGGGTCTGCACTGTTTGCCAATGTCTAAGATTTTACATTTTCACAGCGCCTTGACGTCACAGGGAGAAGATAAGTGATTCTGTTAATAATTTTGTCCATGGTCAGTGATAACCACGTGACGTGGACAATAGCAGACGGAAAGGTTCTGTACTTAGTAACTTTGGGTCGATTGATAAACATTCGATCATAAATGAGCAGGATAGAAACTACTCAATCAAGGGTCTAACTTGTCTACGCATCATTTCCTTGATTCCAATCAGACCGAATTGTACAAATGGTTTTATGTATCGGCTAAACCACACTGTAAAAAATTAGTGTTAATTATACCTAAAGGCAGAGTAAAGTTTACACTAAAACTCGTGTGAATTCAAACCATACACCATTTTGGGTGTAAAATGTATTTTTGAGTAACAATACACCGATAACTTGTATAGTTTACTCAAAATCTGGTGTAGCGCTGCAAATTTGGTGTTTGGTGTATCGATTCTGTAAAACAAGTGTTACGTTTCGTATCAGTTGGTGTTTGAAATAAATACACTATTTATGGTGTAAGGTTTGCTACTAAATAGGATAATCTTAGTTATACTACAGGTTAACTTTTTTTGAAGGGCGGTGTAACTGTGAACATTACACTTTTTTCAGTGTAACTAAGTATCGGTGTAATATTTCTTCAAATGATGGATATTATTTTGTTATGTTCAGTGTAAAAAAGTAATTACACTCTGAAAGCGTTATCTCTCAAGCTTATCGGTGCTTTGCTGCACCAATACTGGTGTTTTGGTTCATCGTAACGTAAGTTAACGTTTCTTGTCGAATCGTGTAACTAGTCGTATAAGATGCGTTATATGAACGACATATGTTATTTTGTTCCTCTTTCGTGTCATATAGCTCAAAACGGCATAAATCTCATACAACTTATACAACTAATAATATTGATTAGAGGGCTGTTTCATGCGTAATGAAAATCCTGCTAAATAAGATTAAAATAATGTAAACTCCATTTCAGTATAAACACAATTTCTGATTAATAAAGAATGTATACAACATCTGATGGAAAAAGCATTTTTTACACCAGCATTTTACAGAAGCTCTAACATTACCATTGAAAAATGGTAACTGATACCCTATAAGAAGTGTATCAAAGGTACCCTATGAAAGGGGTATTAGAGTTGATAAGTTCTATACCAATGACAAAAAAAAAAACAAATATAAATAAATAATTATACTACATAAATGTACACTGTGGTGTAGCCAGTCTTAATTATTGGTGTAATGTTACACCGACTGAATGAAGGAAACATTACACCCGGAAACGTTTCCTTCAAAATATGATGGCACATTTACACCGGTAATGAAGATCAGTTACACTATGGTGTAAACTTTCCGTCGATTTTCAGGTGCGTAATTACACCATTTATCTGGATTAATAGCCGGATATTCGGTGAAAGGTTACCAAGCATTCAATGGAGTTAACTTACACCAAAACTGGTGGCAGCTCAGCTGCCACTAGTTTTGGTTAATGTTTCCATTAATTTTTTACAGTGCACTTCCACGGTATACTAGGATGCATGAGTTCATTTTAGTTTTGTTTGTTTGTTTGATTTGAGGTTTAACGTCAACACTATGTAGGTCATTTTGGAGACGTTGCTTCCAATTGTGTGGAACTTTTACCCGACATTGAGATGAAATGACATCACAAGCCCTGTCGCCAAATGAAACCAATAGGATTTATAAGCATGGACGCTCCGACTAGCACCACTTTGTCTGAACATGCTTAGATCCTCTAAGCGGTTTACCAGTACTCGTGTGCGGTCGGTTTCAGCTCTCCGTGAAAGCATCATGCAGCCAATCTATTTGCTTAAGCCCCGATGGGCGGGGGCGGGAGTTCATTTTGGTAAGAAAAACAAGACTGTCTCGATCAGCAAAACCTCAGCCAAGGCTCTGCATTATCCCACCTTGTAGTCACTTAACGTAATGCACTCGCTTTTGTAACGCGACGTTTGATTGGATAACGTCAAAATTCTGCAACAGTTTAGCCTACGATATACTGTCGGAAACCCGACGTGATCACATAACGCCGCTTTCCATTGGCTGACATATGATTTTACGCAGCTCACAGCGCTTGCCGCTTTGTGCAAAAAATATAGATTTTTTTAATAAAACAACCGAATGAGTGCATTAGAATGGGAATAACTGTATTTGAAATTGTCATTTTGGGAGATAAATCGTCGGTTTCACGGTCGCCAATTCCGTTTTACGGCCCTGCTAGCGCGTCGCCGTAAAACGAAATTTTCCGACCCTAAAGCCGTCGATTTGTCTCCCTAAATGACAATTGTTGAATACAGTCATCCCCTAAACAAAACAACATCTGTAACGTTGTTTCAAGGTTAAATAAAAGTCGAATAAATGTAGAGTACCTGCCGAGCAGATTTGTCAGAGTTTCGCTTGATGACATTCTGACAGTTCAGGGGCGACAGAAAGATTGTGTGAGAGCAGTAAAACGTCTCCCTGTCCTTCGTTATAGTGTAGATTGTAAGAATCTTAACCATTGATCTGCTGAATATTTGGATATGCCAAACCCACCACTGATTATCAATCAATCAGATTTCTTGATGCAAATCATTGCAACAAATTCATAAACTCAATGACAAACAATGAATATCCTGATCAGATGGCTTCTTCAGAAGCCATCTGATTAGGATCTACATTGTTTTAATGCTAAGACATATCCGGGTTCAGCAGGACAAGGGTTAAATGAGTTTGAGGGATGGATAGAAAACCCCGTTCCGAGGACCACTGTCTGGCATCACGATGCTTGTCGAGTGATGCTGGACAGTGATCCCGAGGGTCGGAATTCTCTATCTACCCCTTTCCCCCATGTAAGATTCTTTTTTCTTGCATACCTCTCATTCCTGAGCGTGGATTTTTTTTAAATAATGCAGACACATCCGTTATCGACGTCCGCCATGACAATAATCCGGCGTTCAGTGAAATCACTTATCGACGGCGTACAACCAGTGAAAATTCTCGCTGGGTAGGATAACCTGTGTATGATTTCTATCCCGGAGTTAAGATCAGACTTTCCTTATGCGGTACGCAAGAATTTATTTTCAAGTACTTTGGACTCATTGATTCTATAGTGAAATTGTGACATTTTTTGGTCATGAAGACAAACTGGCCGACACTAGCATGGCCCTGAAAAAAAAACAAACAAAAAAAAAACATGAATACTTTGTAATTTCCATTTTGTGGTGTGTTCCTTTTTACCATAGGATAATCTTTTTATACAACATATTTGATTTCGTCGACATCATGTAGAAAAGTCCGCAGAAACATTTTTCGTTATCGATATTTATTCTTTTGGGTTTGGCTTTACGGCCCTTTCAAGATTATTTCACCCATTTCGAGCCAGTTGTTAACCAGATGTGGGTGAAAACCGGAGTACCCGGGAGAAAATGCACCTGACCTTCCATTACAGAACTTGGCGTCTCTATTGTGACTCGAGCCAGGCCGGAACCACAACGGTGAGAGGTCTAAAGGTTTTAGAGTAAGCGCTATTATCCGCTTGGCTGCGGAGGCCCATAAAATTACGTGTTTTATTTAGTTACGTTGCAATCGCAGTGTAACTTCCATTAAGGCCATCAGAGGCACCAAAGGGACATAAACACAAACATGAAATGGAAACATCACTAGCGGAAAGCCAAAATGACAGTTACTTTCCCACAAAATGGCCAAGTGGCTATCCAAAACAAAAGAAAATATAGCGATACACACACATTACGATAACACACCCGTGCGACATAGTGCATTTTTTACATCTCCAAAATGGTCATTTTCCTGATGAAAATCCGTGATATTTTTCTTATAAATACTGCAAACATAGGTTGTGGGTGCTCGTTAGAACCGCCTCATTGAGGCGGTTCTAACGAGTACCCACAACCTATGTCTTGGAGCAAAAATAAGAAAACATAATGAATACCCCCGTAAACCCCAGTTTTCTCTATATAAAGTGGGGTATAGGGGGTCTTCATTTCACGGACTTGTTCACGTGATGATTTAAAGACGAACTATAACAAAAATAAACCAAGACAGAAGAACCGCCTTGGAACGGCCAGTGAGAAGTTTTTTTCACCGGGGGGTGGAGCCTCCTGTTGGCACAGAATACAGCCTCTGATCTGGGTCAAAACTGTGTGCATCGGAACTACTTTTAGTGACAGATTCCATCTGTCTATTCTTGCTGTGCTTCACGTTTAAAGTAATTCAGGCTTTTTCTTCTGGCTTTGACGCCATAGAAATATGAGTCCGCACAAAATGTAGTCCGTTTTGGCGCAGTAATCCAAATTGTACAAGCATATTAGTTATCCTGTAAGCGTTATACAAACTTTTGAAGCAGACGACTTGACGATTCAGCATTTCATATGAATCAGCTGCATCATTCGACGGGTATACCCAGATCAATGCGGCGTCTGCTCAGCAGTCTGCTCAGGTTTTACACTGTTTTCTATCAGTATTGTAAATATTTAATCCTTAAAGACCAGCCTGCTGTTGGACCAGGTCAGCTGTAGACAAGATTATTAATGGGTTTTCTGTCTGACTTTAGAGGTCAAGTTTAGGTCAGTTACAACTTAGGTGTATATTGACTTTGCGTGGAGAAATTGAAAAGAAAGGCTGTCCCTTTCAACCCTGGATTAGTGTACAGATGCTTAGTATAGGTCCTGTGATATAATTCTAGGTGCCATGTATTTAGCAGAATGGACGAGCCTAACTTCAGTGATGGAAGAGTGCACTCCAGAAACCCAAGGCAGTGAATACATCAAAGCACTGACAACACTCATGTCGATTGTCTCTAAATGCAGGCTCGTCATGAACGGGGACTTGGACTGATTCGTTTAAACTTAAGATGTTAGTAACTAATGCAAAAAGTGTAGAACAAGATCAGCACCGTGTTGTGTGACTTTTGAACTGAGTTTACATTGTTATTGTTAACTTTTATTTCATATTTAAGTGTTTTAATGTACGGCTTAGTTGTGCTCATGGAGCTGGTGAACATAAACCTTGTGTAGCAATTGAGCTGACCTGGGAAATCACCAGGTCCCTTGGTATAAATGAGGCATGTCCTAATTTTTACCTCAATTTTAATTCTTCAATTTAATTGTAATATAACATAATTAATTTTTACTGTGCATTACTTTCCTTTTACAGCTGCTTTATACCTGTTGTTTTACGCTTATTGATTTTTATTACTTTGTTCTGTCGGAAAATAGCTTTTGCAGCTAATGTTATCTGTTGTTTTTAACCGAAGTTAAATAAAGTTTCTTGTATCTTGTATCTTGTTTGCCAGATCCAACATTTGATTCATGTACATATTTTACAGATAACACTTACATGTACCCAACACTGACAAACGACGCGGCTATGTTTGGGTTGCTTGTTTGGCATTCGACCCGAAGTTGCTAATAAGAAAAGCGCTTCAGTGCTAATGTCTACGTGACTATCACTGACTTGTCAGAATAACTTTTTGTCTTGTAGAAAATAGCCGCAGTGAGATCGGAGTATTCCATAAGACGGAAGAGGGTTAGCCTGGGGCCAGTTTCATCAAAGCATTTGCGATGTATTTTCGTCTTAAAAAGATCGTACGAAGTTCTTACGACAAAAATCCTGTTTCATCAAATGCTCACAATCTGCGATGTTCGCACATTTTGTCGAATTTCTGAGATGAATATTTAGACGTCGCACATTGAAATTTTCGTCTTATCACAGCCATAGCTGAAGAAGATGACGCGCGGCATAGGTTAAATTGTTAAAATGATGGTACGCAACATTTCATTTTGTTTATACCTTCGCAGATAACGTCCATTACTTATACAAGCCCACGCAATAAAGATCCCTCGAAACTACAACCCCACCTTGTTATAACCTTTAGGTTTTGGGTGGGGGTTTCTTAGTGTGTTTTTTTCTTTGAAAAATTGAGATTGAGGGTACTTGTTAGAAGCGCATCGTTGTGGTTGTGCTGACGAGTATCCACACTTTATATTTCATGGTATAACCTAGAATTGACGTTCGCTTTCGCCCATCGGGTTTGGCCTGCATAGTGCTTCCGCGCAGAGCTAAAACTGGCCAACATTACGAAAACATGCCTATACAAATTCATTGTAACCTCTATCGCCGAAAAAAAAAAGAAATTTTTCAGATAAAATTGTGATATTTTTCTTATTTCTGCTCAATCGAGACCCACGACCTATACTTTAGAGCAGAAATAAGAAAAATAAAGTTTACCCCTGTAAACCCCAGTTTTACTATATAAAAGTGGGGTTCAAGGGGTTTAAAATTATACAGGCGTGCTTTCCTGATGATTTGATTACTGGTTTGCCGTTTAGAATGTAACAGCCTAGTCGAGAAAAGTGGTGCGAGTGGGACCGCTCCTTAAGCCCTAGCGGTTTCTTTGGTCGATGGGGCTTAAGATGCCATTCCATCTCAAGGTTGTGTAAAAGCCCCACAAAATCAGAAGTAGCGTCTCCAAAATGACCTATATACATGTACCAACAGTTGACGGGGCCTTAACAGCAAAATAACCGACGCGACGACCCACAATCTGCGATTAGACTTGTGTTTAAAACCAAGACTCAGTGTACCTAAAATCGACACATCGAACTAGAATTGTCAATACGACACAGATGCCTCCGCCCGGGGACCATCCTCACCAAGGAAATAAATAATAATAATAATAAATAAATAAATAAATAAATAAAATAAAGACAGCATTTCTAGCTTGTAGAACTGTCCCTGAGGATATCGGCGTAGGTGGGGTAATGTCGTTTGAATCTTGGAAAATGTGTGTATCATCATACCAATTATGAACCAAATCCATAAAAAGTAAATTACTAACTCTGTGACATTGTCCTTCAGGTTTGGTTTTAAGGCCTCTTTTATTTTGAGCCTATCATTAATCAGATGTGGGCGAAAAACTAAACGGAGTAGCCGGAGAAACGACCTGTATCTTTCATCATACCAAATACGAACTAAATCCATGATATGGATAGGGAAATGCGAGCTCCTGTTTGAACGTTGACATTAAAATATTCTGAGTCCGTGACCTTGAGGTCATGGGCATGGGCGCGGGTATGCTGAATAAAACTTTTAATGAGTATCGATCATCGTACTAAATATGAACCAAATCCATTATATGGTTTTAAAAAATATGAGCTCTTAAGTAATTTCTACATTTAAATTTTTCTAATATACCTTGATCTAAAGGTTATAGGATTGGGCAAGTGTATTGCTGAATAAACCAATTGGCCTTTGTCTATCATCACATTTCCATCATATGGTCTGTAAAATATGAGCTCATAAAAGTTTAGGTTCTTCCTGGTACAATGTCTTAACCTGAGGTCATATGATCACGTATGTACACCCCATACGGAAGGACGTACGTACATGTGTGTACACTCGTTTGTACGAAAAGCTCCACGGCATCATGCAGATGACACGTGTGGGGATGGGGGTCATAGTCTTGCGTTCTTTCATTTCGTCTATATTTTGCAGGCGATTGTATAATTGTGTATACATATATGTAGCTATAGAACTTCGTTTCAAGTCAGGTTCTTTGTAATTTAAAATCAGTCATGTTGTAAAATCTATGTTGCAAATGAAATGAATTTATTTTTCATTGAAAGCGAAATCCGCTGGACGACCTGACAGACGGCAATCAATGAATAATATTTGCTAAGACCATTGCCAACAACAAACCGGAGCTGAAAACTGACATACGCTATACACGAAAACTTTCAGAGGCTTTTGATTTGTTTGTTTGATTTGAGATTTAACGTCGCCGTCAACACTGTAATGTTCATTTTTGAGACGTTGTTTCCAATTTTGTGGGACTATTACCCGACATTGAGATGAAATGACATCCACAGGTCTGCCCCAATGAAACCATTAGGGTTTATAAGCATGGAAGGGTCGACTCGCACCGCATTGCCTGGGCAGGCTTAGTTGTCTGATTGGCCGAAACTATAAAGTCTGGTCCAGAAAACATAGACACTCCATATTTTCCAGTTTGCTCTTATTTTTCCAATCCTCAGGGATTGCTTATGCAATTGCTTTTCACTGTTCCATCAATTGACATCCTTTAGATACCTGTTGAAGGTCATTATTAAACCGATGTTCGTTCCTCGTTGTATAACAACTGCTTGTTTGACATCCCTTTACTTTAAGAAGACTGGGATGTTTTGTGGGCTTTTGTTGTACCTTCCATCTATTCTAAGGAATCTTCTTCAGTAATTTTATTTATTTAATAACCGGTATGAACATCGCTTTAGTTTTGACGGTATCACAACCTTACTAACCAAAATGAGTATTACAAATACATTTAAAATATCAATATCACCCCTTAGGTTACACTCTGCTTCTTCTGTACGGATTCCCCATTCTATTAAGAACTTTAATACTATGTTGCCTTCGGTATTGGTTAGACCCTTAAATTTGTCTTCTGTAACTTCAGTTAATCTCAAAGGAGCAGGCAATACCAATGTTTTTGGGAGTAGTCTTCGTATAAGACTATCTCCTCTCAAATCACCCATCCTTCGAAAATATACTAATCCTTGGAAAAGAAGTGGAATGTATCCTAGTATTTCTAAGTGCAATGCCAAGAGGTGCAGATGTTGTTCGCATTTAAGCACTGCGTCTACCGTTACTTCATCTGTAAACGGTAGACGCTTCTCTGTAGTTAACATGTCTGATTTGACATGACAGTCTACAGATTTAATTTATCTAATTACTTGACGTGCTGCAAACTGTAATATGCAGTACGTCGGTCAAACTAACCGCATGCTTAAAACTAGATTGAATGAGCATTATCGTAGAATGAGTAAGCCTAAGAAAACTGACACTTTCTTGTACCGTCACTTTCGACGTACAGGTCATTCTGTAAATAAAATTATTATACAACCAGTGGAAAAACTTTATTACGATGCAAATTCTACATCTAGATTCAAAATAATCAAAAGACATGAAGCTGAACTGAAATGGATTAAATTTTTACAGACCCCTTTTCCACTGGGATTTAATGACAACATTTATCATGAGGGTAATATTTCCAGAATGCCGGACTTTGATATTTTCTCACTCCTGGAATGTCGAAAACGCAGAACTAGATCTCACGGCACCAGGAAAAATGGTAACTTTAAACGTAAATCACGTGCGTTTAAACGAAACAATACTAGACTGAAGTGACTGTCAATTATATTATTAAATCATGGACGCCACTCTATGCTTTCATTTTTAAGTTCATTACCCGTTTCTGTTTTACGTCTTCTGGACACCGAGGCGAATAAATTCTACGATAGTTCTCATCAGTTATATGATGCGGCTCGCTTAACTAGAGGCTATACTCAGCATACTCTCCGTCCTTACATTGATTCTGAAATTAATAATAAACGTCATTTCTTCAAAATATCCTTCATTAATAAGGGTATGGATTTTATAGATTTGCCCAGTATCTTCCGTGAGAGATCGGTGCTTTCTTCCATTCCTGCTTATTTTCAAAATACTGAAACACCTATAATTTGCTATAAATATAACAAACCTGTTAGATCTATCATTTTAATTTCAATAAACTTGTTTCAGATCTTGATATTGATACTAATACCCCTGATTCATGTGATTGTAAAAACTCAAAGTATTGCTATCCTGCTGCTGGTCATGTAATTACTGGCAATTTGAAAATTATTCCTGATTCTAGGATAAGAAATATAATTTCTAAAGGACCGAAATATCGGTTTCCCTCTAAAATTGATTTCAGTAAATGTAGAGATGAAATCGCTGCTTCCTTGAATGAATTCGGTAATCGATGGTGTAAGCGAGAGTATGTTGAGTGTAAAGCCCTAAAGGACTGGAAACTTAGCATTTTAAGACTAGTGAATAAACGCATTTCTTTCTATTCTCAAAATACTAACTTATTACCTCCTAAGCCCAAGACGTCTTTACGCCATCTTAAACTAGGTATTCAAGAATTTCATAAGAAGTTTGTTTTGGCCCCTGCAGACAAGGCCGCTAACAACGTCGTCGTTGTGTGACGGCTCCACTATGTTAACACGCTAAAGCAGGAGCTTGGTGGTACTAAGGCCTATGAACTTCAGCCTTTGGCTGAAGAGAGAGCTATAGTAGATAAACATGTTTGTCTTTCAGCCACCAAGTTTGCTGTGTGTGTTAACGAAGGCCAAGACAAGCTTCCTACGCTATACTGGTTACCAAAACTTCATAAAAAACCTTACAAAGCACGGTTTATTGCAAATTCTAGTTCTTGCACTACCACTGAACTTTCTAAATTATTAACTTCCTGTCTTACTGCTATTAAAACGCATGCAATTAAATATTGTGATAAAGTCTTTGAAAGATCAGGAAGAAATCTGTTTTGGTCTATATAAAATTCGAATGAGGTTTTAAATAAATTGAAATCTAGACAGTTTCGTGCTTCTAGTCTGTCTACCTACGATTTTTCCACTCTTTACACTACACTTCCTCATAATCTTATAAAAGAAAAGCTTAATGATTTAATTGAATGGGCTTTTCACAGAGAAGATTCTCTCTATCTTGCATGTAATGTCAGAAATGCATTTTTCACTTCTAAAGAGCATAAGAATTATACACTTTGGTCATGTCAGAAAGTGTGTGATGCCCTCACCTTTCTACTTGACAATATTTATATTAGATTCGGTACTAAGTTATTTAGACAAATTGTGGGTATTCCGATGGGTACTAATTGCGCACCTCTTGTGGCTGGTCTGTTCTTGTATTGTTATGAAAGAGACTTCATTTTGTCGCTTTCCATTGATAACCAATCTGAAATATTGAAGCTTTTAGCTCTACTTCTAGATATTTAGATGATTTATTAAATATTGATAATACCTATTTTGATGGTTTGATCAGTCGGATTTACCCCCAAGAACTTCAGTTAAATAAAGCAAATTCTTCTGATACCGAGGCCCCGTTTTTGGATTTACATCTATCTATTGTAGATGGATTTGTTTCGTGCAAAATTTATGATAAACGCGATGACTTTGATTTTGAGATTGTAAATTTTCCTTTTTTGGATGGTGATGTTCCTCGTGCGCCATCCTATGGCGTTTATATTTCGCAATTAATTCGATTTGCTAGAGTGTGTAGTCATGTAACTGACTTCAACACTCGTAATAAATTATTAACGGCTAAACTCCTTAATCAGGGTTATCGGTACCATAAACTACGCAAAGCCTTTTCAAAATTTTATAGACGCCATTCTGATATAATTTCAAAATTCAATATTGGACTTAAATCTCTTCTGCAACAAGGTCTATCGGAACCCGAATTTTATGGTGACTTAGTATATAAATTCAGAAAAATATATAACCGCAATGACTTCAGCACCCAATTTCGTAAAATCATTCTTCGATATAAAAAGATTGGGTACAACATGGATATTATACGACAGACTGCATGCATGGTAGTCAACCCAATCACGGTTGGCAACTTTGCTTCCCTCTTTAATTGCACGCCGGTGGGTCAGGCCTCAGATTCTATGACGGCTCCAACGTAAAGGCTTATTGAAAATTAAAGAGATAATGTTGGTTGGTGCCTGATGCTCTGTCTCTGGTCGGGCTCATCGGAGTCTAACTGTTGGTTTTCTTTTGCTCCAGCATTTCAGTGGTTTCTTGCTGTCGAGTCCTCACCGTTGTCTCACCTCTGTGGTTCTTTGATTTCTGTGTTCACCGAGATGTTGCACTGATGAGTTAGGAGGCCTTCATGCGGACTGAACAAATTATTTGTCTAAATCGCGACGGAAGTAAGGGCGAGGATTGTGGCCACGTAAAATCGATTTAAGCCCCCCAGTGGAAATCTTCCACTGACCGTTCCAAGGCGGCTCTTCTGTGGCGATTTATTTATGTTGTTGTTTGTTACTTGCTGTGTGTATCACTTGTGTCTTTTGGTTTTGGATGGCCATATGGCCATTTCGTGGGAAAGTGACTGTCCATATGGCCTTCCTTTGTTTAGGTTTCCGTTATGGTCTGGTCGCTTAGTGTTTGTATTTCTTTCCCTTTGGTGTCTTTTATGGATGGAGTAAGTTAATTGTATAAATTCCTGATCTTTGTTTTACTTCTACTTTGTAGTGTATTCATTGCTTCCAAAGGATAATCATTTTTTATTTGACGTCACTACAGCTGATCTGTGGGAATGTGTGGCGGCCGCAAAAAGTCTCCCTGCCCAACATCATAGTGTAGTTTATATTTTCTTGTCCTTTGGGATCATTGATTCCTTTGCGGAATTTTGATAATATTTTGAGGGTCACTGATGAGGCTTAATTGTCCGAAACTAGCAAGTCTGGCACAGGAAACATGGACACTCCATACTTTCTAGTTATGTGGTGTATTCCTTGCTTCCAAAGGATAACCCTTTTATAGAGCATATACGATCCTCGAAGCGGTTTACCAGTACTCGTGTGCGGGTCGGTTTCAGCTCTGCTTGGAAGCATCATGCAGCCCATGTATTTCAAGTTCCGTTATATGCGGCATCTTTGTTAAACGACGCCATGCATTGATCTTTTGTGTTAAAATCGTACGTAAACTGTGTTTTAAGTTCATAAGATAAATTGAATCTTGTATTCATGCCCTTGCATTACTGGATTTATTAAGGTAATAAAATGCTCAGCGAGGTCTCACCGTGATGTCATTCCTTTTCCTCAACTAATATTATAAACTCAACGATATACTTAACGTGCACTCATGGAAGAGGCCCGCCCGCATATACTGACAAACGTGCTTGTGAAAGGTTCATTATAACGTTAAATCAACGCTTATCTGACGTCACAGCATCCACAAACAGCCCAACTCGCCAGTGGTAAAGAGCGAAGGGGTCCAGACAATTAACACGTGTATCTTACGACAATAAAATGACAACACAAGTTTGAAGCAACATAGAATCAACGCTGATTCAACGTTGTTTGAACTGAATATTCATCGAGGCCCACAGGAACAATAATTTTCAAGCGTGTAATCTACCTTACACGGCTATTTCAAGACGGCACATGATCACGCATGTGACAATTAGTGGCCCTGTTTAAGCGCATATTCAAACTTACGACTTATTTTAGTGGTACGCAAATTTAGCTCGTGCGAACACTATGCGATATTTTGATGAAACTGACGTACGTAGTTCTTTAAAAAGTGCGTACGAGCAATTTAAGATTACTCCTACGATGTTTATTGATGAAACTGGCCCCTGGAATCAGAAAAAGAGCTCGGCAAACAGTGTATACCATGATCAGACGCTGCCGAACGCACCTTCTTATCAAAATCTTCACCATTTGTTTGGAATTTCAGAGTTAAATGAAACAGTTTAAATCTCAGCCCAGGCCTATTACTCAAACCTACACCCCACACTCTCAGTGCTTTGATTCTGAAACCAAACGATTACAACACACTTAGGCACCATGCCCTTAAGCTAAAAAGGTTAAATCAATCAACCGTGACGTCTGGCTACCAGTCCGGCCACGTCGATCCTGTGCACCATCCTCACACCAGTACGGATAGAAACCACATGTTCAGGATCAAACTTTTGATATGTAATGTAAAGTGGTGCCTAGAAAAGAAGAAACTGAAATATGTTCTCAAAAAAAGCATTTAGTGAGAGCGTAATGCAGCATTTTTCATTATAGGATCGTAAGCGTGCCCCTGGACAGTAAAGCGGATGACGTTGACTCTGATTGTGGGTGCCACAAGTGCGTGATCTATTGTCTATTGAAGCGACATCTTACTATATACAGAAGACGCTAGTGGACGTCGAAGTAGCGGAAGACGTCAAGATCGATTCGACCGTCAGACGCATAATCGAAACAGATTTCCGCCGGCAGCTGCTACACTGTACCTGTAGATAAACAAGGGGTCTCAACTACCGACTAATAAGCACTGACACTGAGCGTCGCCCTTATACGATTCACGTGTCAGAGCTTGACGTCCCTGTCGTGACAAAAGTTAACGCGTCGACACCGTACGGAACACTTACGCTAGTGCATGAAATACGTATTTTGGCATCTAAGCGACTGACATATGCGTTTCAGTTACAAATCGCACTTCAGCGTGAATCACGCCGGCTGTCGTTTCCGGGTGTGTCGACGTATAGGTATGCCGAGGCGACGCGTTCGTAACAGAGCATGACATATCGGGTGAAATAAGCGTAATTGTGTGGCGAGCTATTGCGTGTTAGCGAACGCAGCTTAGTGTCATTAAGAACATTCAAGACCATAGCTGAGGCGTGAACTGAACAGCGAGACGTTACATCAATCGAGTGCTTCGGCCTCACATGGTTCCATTTATTTGTTTACGCTCAGAATCCGGGATATCTTATCCAGCAGGATCACGAGCAGGCTCATAGTGATGTTCTTACTCAAAAATGTCTTCAAGCCAATGGAATTCATGTACTGGACTAGCCTGCCTTTCTCCTCCAATCTCTTTCCCATAGAGTATCTTTGGGTAGAGGTGACCACAACCGACCAGACAAAAACTGTTACTTATGGACAGTAGCATTGTTAAAACTTTAATGTTTGGTTTTGAAAACGTGAATAGTTTCAAAAAGTTTAAACATCGAACGGCGTTTCATAATACCACCGGTCTATAGACATCTGCAAACATATCATATATTGGAATTTGCAGAACTACCTTTCTAAATTGTAAGCTCTTTTTAGAAAGGTTTCCTGTAAGTTTTCACAGTGTTATGATTTTCTCATAGAATCTGTCATTTCATTGCTTTTGGCGCTTTGATTTTCCTTTGCAACCGAATTACTTATCAGGATTAGAAATGCCACTTTAGTCTAAGAGAGACAATTATGATTTCGAAGTATTATCTTCTTGCATTAGAGTTATGTGATAAACAGAATCTTTCATTCGTGTTCATTTCATTGAATTTATTAACCTCGTTATGAAAACTGATAAGATACTCGGAAAAGCCTCGCATCTTATCATTTTTCCAACTCGATTAAAACATTCTATTGAATTTATTAAAATCGTTAGGAAAACTGATGAGAGGCTCGGCAAAGCCTCGCATCTATTCTTTTTCCCAACTCGTTTAATAAACTAAAAAAAAAATGACGTTCGTGTAAGATCCAATATATATATCCCATATATATATAATTAAGTCTGCCTTCGAGCTAATTTAGAAGTTATCTCGACCTTATTCTTTTGTCTTGTCTGATAGATGAAAAATGTTTTCTGTGTAAGAATTTCCATTAACGGTCAATACAAGCGTACCAAAAATACCAGATCAGTCCTTCAAGCGACATTACCCAGAATATTGAATGCCTAAGATTAAAGTGACAGTTTTTCAATGGCCCGTAAATGGAAGGAACTTGTTATGTATTTATCATTCGTCTTAATGAAAATGTCTATCAATTTACGCTTAAAGGTCCACACTTCATTAGAAACGTCAGATTAAATGGTAGGCCTAGATTGGCTACTACACTCAGCTCTTAATCAAACAAGCTAAGCCGCCCTCCAGCAAAATGTCTCTTTAGTAGATTACCATAACAGGTGACATTTTAGGAACATATTCTAACAACAAAAGTATAACATGTATTATAACATGTTATTCTTGGCGGAATGTTGAATGATCTAGGATTTGAATGAAATACGAACACTCCATTAAGTTGTTCTTATATTGAATGCATGTTTTGTAACTCATTCAGTATGGATTCATTCTGTCGTTTTGTAAATTAAATGTAAGCAAACAGTATAGACTGATCAGACGCCGCGTTCTGTGGCCTCTGATCTGGGTCTACACTGTTTACCAAACCCAACCAGTGCATGATTCCAGCCCATTTAATACAGGTGATCATATTACGCAACACGCTGACCTCACTGCGATAAAATTTAGCTGCTATTTTCTATAAATAAGTTACCTGGATTTCCCTACAAATCAGTGATAGTCACGTGGCATTTAGCACTTAAAATATTTTGCGCTTAGTAACTTTAGGTCGACAATATCGATAGAATTAAGGATGAAAAGCTTTAATAAAGCTTTTACTTGTCAACCGTCTACCACGTTTCCGACTACACTCGTTTTCCGCCGATATCAGCGGTCGCGAGATTTTCGCGTGAGTTTTGACGTCATAGGCTTTATAAACGTCCCGAAATTTTATTTATTTATTATCAATTTCTTGACAACATATATACATACACAGTACATACATATGCATAAAAGGATTGGATGTAGGCTCAGCCTATGCGTATCCTCTCCTTGATGACCGGTACATATATGATACACATTCATAATCAAAATCATTACTTATATATAAATATCAGAACAGCTTTGAAGCTATTGAGACAAATATGAATGCCATTTTACACGTACGTTGTCATGACTAAACATGATCAGACTTTTATGAGCAGACAATTACAGTTAGGAGAGAGAGAGAGAGAGAGAGAGAGAGAGAGAGAGAGAGAGAGAGAGAGAGAGAGAGAGAGAGAGATGGGGGCGGGGCACTTGCACTAGGTCAGAATTAAAACTGCTGGAACACATTGGAAGTAGTTTCTAGAGGTGTAGTAGGACTACCTTAGCAGATATCGTTTGATAAAAGTTTATTACTATTATTATTATTATTATTTATTTATTTATTTAATGTAAGTAATATCGAATGCTACAGATTTATTAGACCTGAAATGACTTATTGAAACCTTTCGCGAAAGTAGGTTCGTTACGTCCTTTTTGTCAGACCAAAGTCTTCACGAACTTCATGCCGGCGAATACTTGTCACATTTAAAGAAATTTCATCTGTCAATCCTATCTATCTATCGTCTTATACTGAGTCGGTCATATCTGGCCATTACCTCAGTTGATAGGGTGGCTAAATTTAGAATTTAGCTGAAAAAAAGAGAGAGGGGCACTGGATGCGTCTTAGGAATAACCCAAAATGCGCTTCAAACATGTTAGTATTATTATTTTTTTTTCATTTTTTTTAATTATTTACTGCTTCGGTAAATGGATTCTGCCAAAAACACATAAATCAGTACAGTTTACTGAACATTACATCACATGGGCCGATCCATCTGATACCGTTATATTGGGATGATAATCTCATTACTAAAGGCAAACTTCTGAAATAAAAGCTGAAACTCGTTGTCATGCGCAACAATGGAACACATTATTTGAAATATAAAGATAGGAAATTAAAATATGGCAAAAGTTGTCGAGAAAACACAAATACCTTAAGTGATAATTCAATGGTAGGCATCATTTTGAATGTAAGTTAAGTGTACGCAGTAATGCTCGTGAATAGCCGAGTGGTTCCAAAAACTGATTCAGAAATATTACTGGTGATACGTCAAATGCCATTCGTACACCAGGACCTGTGATGTGGGAAGTTAGTCCCTAGCTCAGTTACAGCTCGCAATCATTGTTGAACTCGGTAGGGCTAGGGTTGGAAAAGACAATCGCGCGGTGTAATTATTTTAAAACTTTTTTTTCTGTAATTATAATGAAATTTCATCGCTTACATTTTGAGCCTTGCTACAGCTCAACATATAGTTTTCATCAGTTTTATTATACACGTTTTTGTTTTGTTTTTTATTCTAAGATTTTTTGTTTGTTGATTTTTTTTTTCCTTTGATTTTTTTTTTTCATTAGTATGTAACCCATTATCATCACGTGAACGAGTCCGTGAAACGAAGACCCCTCTTAAACCCCACTCTATAAAGAGAAAACTGGGGTTTACGGGGGTATTCGTTATTTTTCTTATTTCCGCTCGAAGACATAGGTTTTGGGTACTCGTTAAAACCGCCTCAATGAGGCGGTTCTAACGAGCACACACAACCTTTGTTTTCTCTAAAACATAGGTTGTGGGTACTCGTTAAAACCGCCTCAATGAGGCGGTTCTAAAGAGCACACACAACCTGTGTTTTGAGCATTTATAGGAAAAATATCAAGGATTTTCATCAGAAAAGTAGCCAGTTTGGAGAAGTGAAAAAATGCACTAGGTCGTACGGGTGAGTCATCGTAATGTTTCAAATTCCAGCGATTCACATTAGCTTGAATTTCTCGATTTCAGAATTTCATATTTCAAAATTACGTTACAAAAACAGTTTGATTCTTCGGCAGTGTCGACAGATTCATCACCCTCAGAAGCAGTTTCTCTACCTTTGTGGTTACATGTATCATCTCTTACATCACTGCCAGAGTCCACATGGATAATGATTCGCTCAATTTCAGCCTTAACAGCGATGCCACTTTTCCAATAGTCCTGTTCAGCCTTTTCGACGTGTGTGCAGCAAGCAGACCATTCTTTTTTCAACAATGCTTCCAATGCCTTCTTCGATCAGAGCCTCGATATCTGTCATGCTAAGCTGTAAATTTCGTCGGCCAGTATAACCTTTCAAATTTCCCCCATATCATCTCAATGACATTCAGATTAGGATGGTTTAGTGGTAGCCGCAGAACTGTGTGCCCGTGTGTCTTCAAAAAATGGTAAACTCGATAAGTTGGAGCTGGTTTATTTCGTTTGCAAAGTCCCAAAAGCTACGGCGTGAGCATTTCTTGCCACAGGCTGCATAAGACTGTGTATTAAAAGAAAGAACAAAAAACCGAAAAACAACTAGATCAGCAGTCGATGGTATACCATCGCAAATACCCGCTTATCTATGAGTAACACTAGTGATTATGTATTAGCTAGCTAAAACTACATGTAAGTTAAAAAAAGTTGTAAAGAACATTCTAACTGATAAGCAAAGTTTTAGAGGTGTAACTCTTATAGTTTAGAAGATATGGCAAAGTAATATTTTTTTACCTTTAACCTTGGGGTTGTGTTGAGGTCCACCCAACGTACCCCAATTTATTCTATATCCCAACAGCCATCAAATAACCAAGTTTCAGAAGTGTAACTCTAATAGTTTAGAAGATATGGCAAAATAATATTTTTTTACCTTTGACCTTGGGGTCACACCAAAATTAGCCTGACATATTCTATATTCCAAGGACCATCCAATAAGCAAAGTTTCAGAAGTGTAACTCCAATAGTTTAGGAGATATGGCAAATCATAATTTTTGACCTTTGACCTTGGGGTCATGTTGAGGTCAAGGTCACACCAAAAGTATCCAGATTTATTCTATATTCCAAGGGCCATCCAATAACCAAAGTTTCAGATGTGTAACTCTTATAGTTTAGAAGATATGGCAAAATCATACATTTTGACCTTTGACCTTGGGGTCAAGGTCACACCAAAAGTAGCCCGACATATTCTATAGTCCTAAGACCACCCGATAAGCAAAGTTTCAGAGGTGTCTCTCCAATAGTTAAGGAGATATGGCAAATCATAATTTTTGACCTTTGACCTTGGGGTCATATTGAGGTCAAGGTCACCAAAAAGTTGCCCACTGCCATCTACATTCCATGTACTATCCACATGCAAAGTTTCAAAAGTGTAACTTCAGTGGTTGCAGAGGAGATCCATTTACAAGAAACGTGACGGACAGACAGACGGACGGACGGACAGACGCCGGACTCAACTGTGGTACGAAAATAATATACCCGATTTTTCTTCGAAAAAGCGGGTATAAAAATGTTATTCAAAATTTATCATTTCGCTGTCGCACACTAGTGACTCTTTTGCTGGAGATAATCTCCTAAGGGAGTTAATTTGTTAGAGCCCGTGATGCTTACCCGTTTCCTTGTAGCAAAGGTTGTTAGCGGGATAGCATTTTTATGTGTGAATACTGTGGCGGTGGCGACTCCGTCCTACAAACAGGTGGCTGGTGGACCCGGTGATGTGGCATTATGCATTGCATGAGCCACTTGCTTTTTCTTTCCTTTCCAGAAAGAGTTTTTATGAAAGCTTTCATATTAATCTCATACATCATGTTTTTGTTTCTTATATGCATGTCTTATTATGTCTCCCCCGAAAATTATTTTTTTCGGAGAGACATATTGTTTTTCCCCCGGGCGTCTGTCTGTCCGCATGTGACAAATTCGTGCCCGCTCCATAACCTGAAAACCGTTCAAGCTATCTTCACGAAACTTCATATGAATATTAATCAATATTAGACGACATGCAGAGCGCAAGAACTATAACTCTCGCATTTATACTTTTTGGGTTATCTCCCTTGGAAGTTTGTCCGTATGTATATATGTATGGGCAAACAATGTCCGGTCAATAACTTTCTTTTTGTCAGATGGATTTTGAAATTACTTGGCAGAAATAGTAACCACCATGAGACGATGTGTGGCACGCATGACGCAGGACGGTACCTCAAAGGTTAAGGTCATACTTAGAGGTCAAAGGTAAAAAAAATGGGCCCTTTTTGTGTTCGGTCAATAACTTTCTTATTTTAGATGGATTTTAAATTACTTGGCAGAAATGTAAACCACCATGAGACGATGTGCTGTGTGCATGACCCAGGTTGGTACCTTAAAGTTCAAGGTCATACTTAGAGGTAAAAGGTTAAAAAGGGGCCTATTTCGTGTTTGGTCAATAACTTTTTTATTTGTAGATGGATTTTGAAATTACTTGACAGAATCGTTACCCACAATGAGATGTGTCTCTTGCATGACCCATCTTGGTACCGCAAAGGTCAAGGTCATACTAAGAGGTCAAAGGTAAAAAAGGGC
The DNA here is from genome assembly GCA_963580285.1 of Lucinisca nassula. Lineage (NCBI taxonomy): Eukaryota > Metazoa > Mollusca > Bivalvia > Lucinida > Lucinidae > Lucinisca > Lucinisca nassula. The sequence continues at coordinate 112,035,560 of OY757023.1, read as the reverse complement.
CTTTTAAGTGTTCAGTCAATAACTTTCTTATTCCTGGATAGATTGTGAAATTACTTGGCAGAAATGTTAACCATCATGAGACAATGTGTTGCGCGCTAGACCCAGGTTGGTACCTCCAAGGTCAAGGTCATACTAAGCGGTCAAATGTAAAAAAAAAGTCTTTTTGTGTCCAGTCAATAACTTTTTTTTACTTCTGTAGGGACTTTTCAAAGTAACCTTGCAGAAATGTTCACCTTCATTATACGATGAGTCGTGTGCAAGACCAAGGTCCATACGTGCAATGGCAAGGTCATACCTAGAGGTCAAAGGTCAGAAAGGGGGTACAGTTAATAACTTTCTTATTATTTGAAGGATTTTGAAATTACTTGGCAGAAATGTTAACCATCATGAGACGATGTGTTGTACCTCAAAGGTCAAGGCCATACTTAGAGGTCAAAAGTACAAAAGGGCTTTTTAGTGTACGGTCAATAACTTTCTTATTTCTCTATGAACGTTTTAAAGTTACTTTGCAGAAATGTTCATCTTCATTAGATTATGTATTGCACGCAAGATACCTCCAATGTCAAGGTCATATGCAGAGGTTAAAAAGGGGGAGACATCTGTGATTTTGTGGAAAAACAAATTCTAGTTTTTCCTGTTAATGATGTACATGGGATCTTATCACATCTGCATGCTGTGATATAGTTGTATATTTTAAATATGTTTAATATTGTGATCTAGCATTAATAAGTTATTTAAATATGTATATAATATGTGATATTTATGTGATATGATTACTAGTTAACTTAACCTTTATTTGTCGGAATAAAAGCCCTCACTGTCCACAATATTCGACACAAAATAAACTTTCTATGTCTATGTCCTGATGCTATGCTTTGCCCTCCGTGGCTCGAACTACCCCTGTCTCGAACACATTTGAGCCCCGCCAAGTGAATTTGTGTCTTCGAGCATTCCGTCATGACAAATTTTAACTGCGCATGCCCAGCCATTCAGAGGGGCCAGGGATATGGCTTTCTGTCTGAAGGTTCCTCTTGATTCACTGCTTGTATGAGCGAGCAGCGAAGTTTCTGGCGAGACTGCGCGGATGCGCAGGCTCGCCTGAACCTTCGCTGCTCGCATAGGCGATAAGTACCAAAATCACTTCACGGGGCCCATTTCATGGTGCCAAAGGTGTTTGCACGTGAACAAGTCCGTGAAATGAAGACACCCTATATCCCACTTTATATAGAGAAAACTGAGGTTTATGGGGGTATACATTTTTTTTTATTTTTGCGCCAAAACATGGGTTGTGGTTGCTCGTTAGAACCGCCTCATTTACTCGTTAGAACCGCCTCAGTGAGGTGGTTCTAACGAGCGCCCACAACCTATGTTTGCAGTATTTATAAGAAAAAATATCACGGATTTTCATCAGAAAAATGGCCATTTTGGAGATGTGTAAAAATGCACCAGTTTGCACGGGTGTGTTATCGTAATATAATAGCGGAAACTATGTTTCCTTATAATGAAATTTAAACCTGGTTCGCTGTGTTAAATACATGTACATACACGTGCCAGTAGTTTCTACTGATCCTGTGGTTTTTTCGCGTAAGTTCTTTTTCAAACAGGTCCCGCTGTTTGAGTTATTGTTCCACACACATCACTAAGGTTTTTATTATGTTCTATCACGGAGTAAATATATTCGTCACAGTAGAAGCAGCCAAAGCACTGTTCTTATGGAAAAGTAAACACACTCGGCGAGACTTGATTAATGGAAAGAAGTAGAAATATTTACTTTTGTCGAAGACCTCCCTTAAGGAAACTGGATAGACGTTCAGGGGAGGCAACTCATTCAAACATTACGATATAAACACACTCATGTGACATAGTAAATTCTTTCATAACTCTTAAATTGTATTCAACTGTCATTTCTGGGTGCAAATTGAAATTTGTGATATTGTTATTCATGCTCATGAACAAATTTTTTGTCTAAATCGCGATGGAAGAAAGGGCGAGGATTGTGGTCACGTAAAATCGATTTAAGCCCCCGCACCCCCACCCCCAGTGGAATTCGTTTCCGCTGACTGTTCCAAGGCGGTTCTTCTGTCGCGGTTGATTTTTGTTATGGTTTGTCTTTGGGCGTTTGTGTCGCTTATATTATTCTATTTTGGATATCATATTGGCCATTTTATGGGAAAGTAACTGTCCTTTTGGCTTTCCGCTGTAAATGTTTCCATTGGGGTCTGTTGTTTCATGTTTGTGTTTCTTTCCCTTTGGTGTCTCTGATGGGAGCTGTGGGTTAATTGTATTGATTCTTGATCATTGCCTCCACTTCTATTTTTCAAACATAGATTATACGCGTGCCAACAGTTTATGTGTTTGAGCAGAAACAAGACAATAATGTATATCCATGTAAACTCCATTTTTTCTCCATCACGAAAACACGCATATATAATTCTGACCCCATTGAACCCCACTTTTATCTAGTAAACCTCGCTCCAAAATATAGATTGTGGGTACTCATTAGAACAGCCTCGATGAGGCTGTTCTTACGAGTGATAATATTTATTTTGAGCAGAAATGAAAAAGTATCACAATTTTTCATCTTCAATTTTTCATTTTTTCGGCAATAAAGGTGGCAATGTATTTGTATAGGCGCGTTTGCGTAATGCTATATAAAGCAGGGTTTTCAGGGCGTTCATTACATGGACTTGATAACGAGCCTTCTGTGGACATCCTTGTTTTTGTGGTTGAGATCGTTGTGTCTTCGATATTAGGTCTCGCACAGATGTAATTTCGAGCCCTCTCCCGGTACGCATGAATGACGCCAAGTTCTGCAAAGGAAGGTCATGTGGTTATTCTCCGTCATCAATCGGTGCGAATTTTCAAATACGCAAATCTGCTTCGGTTTACAGGCTTATTGTCCCCTGTTTGCCCAGGTAAAATTAGTCGAAAAAGTTATTTCCCTTGTCATTTCTTATTGTCTTGGAGTTGACAAAAAAGCGGGTAGGTGTTTATATATCGCAATTAATTTGACCTTTTTAGCGTGTCTAGTCATGTAACTAGCTTCAACACTCGTATTAAATTATTAACTACTAAAATTCTTCTTTGGCCCCGCCTATCGGTGCTTGGAGAAGAACATTGGGCTGCATGCAAAGCTAAAACCGACCGCACATGGGTACTGGTAAACGCATTAGAGGGTCAAAGTCTGCCCAGGCAAAGTGGTGCGAGTCGGGCCATCCATGCATATAAACCCTATTGGTTTCATTGGGCGGCAGGGACGGAGATGTCATTCCATCTCAATGTCGGATAAAAGTCCCACAAATTCGAAGCGAGTGAGCGTTTGAGTTTTACGTCCCACCAACAGCTTAGGTCACATGGAGACGGGACCTCGGTTTAAAGACTCATCCAAAAGTCTGGAGAAGACCGGGATTGATCCAGCGACCCCTGATTTACAATGCGAGTAGCGTAACCACTACACCACGGAGGCTTCTCAAATTGGAAGCGACGTCTCCAAAATGACCTAAATAGTGTTGACGGGGTTAAACTGCAAATCAAACAAAAAACTAAACTTCTTAATCAGGGTTATCGGTATGATAGATTACGCAAAGCCTTTTCGAAGCTTTATAGACGTCATTTGGATTTAGTTTCAAAATTCAATGCTGCATCACGAAAGCACGCCTATATAATTTTGACCCCCTTCAACCCCACTTTTATACTGTAAAACTGGGATTTACAGGGTTAAAAGTCATTTATTTTTCTATTTCTGCTCTGCCATATAGAATGTGGCTACCCGTAAGAACCGCCTCAATGAGGCGGTTCTTACGAGTACCCACAATCTTTATTTTGAGCAGAAATAAGTAAAATATCACAACTTTTCATCTTAAAATTTTCGATTTTTCAGCGGTAAAGGTTACCCTCTATTTGCTATTTGTATAGGCGTGTTTTCGTAATGGACTTAAATCTTGTCTGCAACAAGCTTACCAGAACCTGAATGTTATGGTAACTTAGTATATAAATTCAGACAAATATATGCTTGCAATGATCTCAGTACCAAATTTCGTAAAATCATTCTTCGATATAACAAAATTGAGTACAAATTAAATGTTATACGACAGACTGCATGCATGATAGTTAACCCAATCGCGGTTGATAAATTTGTTTCCCTCTTTAACTGCACGCCGGCATCAGACTCTATAACGGCTCCAGACTAAAGATTTACTTAAACGTTTTACGTAACGTCGGCTGGTGCCTGATGCTCTGTTTCCGGTCGGGTCCATCGGAGTCCAACTGCTAGTTTTCTTTTGCTCCGTCATTTCAGTTATTCATGCGATCAAGTTCTCATCGTTGCTTCATCTCTGTATTCGTTTGATATTTATGTTCTCGGAGATGTTGCACTGATGGGTTAGAAATCCTTCAATAATAAATTATTTGTATAAACCATGACGGAAGCAAGGGCGAGGATTGTGGCTTAAGCCCAGTCCCATCTCCTCCATCCCCACACCTACCCCCATCCCCAAGTAACAAATTTTACTGCCCATTACAATGCGGTTCTTCGGTTGTGGTTTATTATTTTAGAGTTCGTCTGTGTGTGCATGTGTCATTTGGCCATTCTGTGAAAATAAACTGTCCTTTAGGCTTTCCGCTTGTGAAGTTTTTGTGTTTTATGTTTGTCTCTCTTTCCCTTTGGTATCTTGGATGCGAGGTATGAGGTAATTGTATCGATTCCTCATCATTACCGTGACTTCTGTTTTGGAAGTACGGAGTATGTCATATAGAGAAGCAATTTTCCCATTTCTCATTTTTATGAAAATTATATCAGTGAAGTCGACATAAAACTACTTATAATATGTTATTAATTTCGTATTGGCCCAGTTACAGGTCCGAAGTCTGCTGTATCGGTCCGAGGCACCATTTAAAACATTATCCTCAGTGTTAATACGGATAGACTCCGGTCAATACAGGATAGTCAAATGATAATAGAAGTTTGTAAGCATAAAATGATTCGCAATAATGGTGTGAAAAATGCAGTTCTATGCATTTCGCGTCAATCAATTTGTTTTTACATGCATTTAGATAGAAACATACAATTGAAAATCAGGCACCCAGTGAAGCAACATATTATTATTATTCATATTTTTTTTTAAGTAGAAGTAAAACAAAGATCAGGAATCGATACAATTAACTTACTCCACCCATAAAAGACACCAAAGGGAAAGAAATACAAACATTAAGCGACCAGACCAAAATGGAAACCTAAACAAAGGAAGGCCATAAGGACAGTCACTTTCCCACAAATTGGCCATATGGCCATCCAAAATTAAAAGACACAAGTGATACACACAGTAAGTAACAAACAACAACATAAATAAATCGCCACAGAAGAGCCGCCTTGGATTACCTTGAAGGGCAAAGGCTGAAGTTTAATTTAAACACTTGCAATTTTGTGTCATTTTCAAAGAAACAATTTTATAATTAATACTCTGTAGTGTCTGTATTAATTTTAGTGCATTCTATCCGCCGATATCGCTACATGGGCAAAACGAACCGATTGGTTGGTTTTGTCCATGTAGCGATATAGGACTAGATGACAAGAAAGCGACTAACATAGGGTTTTTAGGATTTTTGGTATATAAATAGTCTTGAAAGGGTCGTAAAACCAAGGTCAAATATGGGTTTTGTTTCATTCTTATTTAAAGCAGAATTCCATTCCCAAATGTATGCGTTTTGTAACACGGAAGAAAGCCATATTCAGACGCGCCTTCTGAGACGTCTGGTCTGGGCTAGCATAACCCAATGCTTAGAAATATAAGAGAGGACCATCAGTTTTCATCTTTTATTTTATACTTACAGTGAAATCAATGCATATCTAAAACAAATAAAAATGATATTTTCACACTGTGCAAAATATATGATATTTTCACACTGTCAAAAATAACGTGACCTTGTTATCTTCACAGTAGCAGCCTGGACTACTTTTTCTCGCCAAAATTGATATGTTATGGATAAAATAATTCTTTAAAATACCTTGAAACGCATTCATTGAACTGTAAAAATGCTGTATTCAAAATTGCGATCTGTTTATGTTTTGAAACTGACAGTTGTGACGTCATAGCCAGGACAAAAGTGTGACTTACGATACAATTGATCAATTACCGTAAATACCCGTATAAAAAAGAAGATTTGCTTTTTTCGGCGGATACCAAATATATTTCATCTCGTGTGTTGAAAACATTCGAATATTCACTCGTGCTTCGCACTCGAGAAAATGTGAATGTTTTCAAGACACTCGATGAAGTGTTTTTGTAATCCAGCTCAAAAAAGTAAATATCGTTTACTTAATTAAAATGTCAGAGCTACAAATTCCTAATGATAAAACAGACCTACCTACGATTTTTCCACTCTTTACACTACACTTCCTCATAATCTTATAAAAGAAAAGCTTAATGATTTAATTGAATGGGCTTTTCACAGAGAAGATTCTCTCTATCTTGCATGTAATGTCAGAAATGCATTTTTCACTTCTAAAGAGCATAAGAATTATACACTTTGGTCATGTCAGAAAGTGTGTGATGCCCTCACCTTTCTACTTGACAATATTTATATTAGATTCGGTACTAAGTTATTTAGACAAATTGTGGGTATTCCGATGGGTACTAATTGCGCACCTCTTGTGGCTGATCTGTTCTTGTATTGTTATGAAAGAGACTTCATTTTGTCGCTTTCCATTGATAACCAATCTGAAATTATTGAAGCTTTTAGCTCTACTTCTAGATATTTAGATGATTTATTAAATATTGATAATACCTATTTTGATGGTTTGATCAGTCAGATTTACCCCCTAGAACTTCAGTTAAATAAAGCAAATTCTTCTGATACCGAGGCCCCGTTTTTGGATTTACATCTATCTATTGTAGATGGATTTGTTTCGTGCTAAATTTATGATAAACGCGATGACTTTGATTTTGAGATTGTAAATTTTCCTTTTTTGGATGGTGATGTTCCTCGTGCGCCATCCTATGGCGTTTATATTTCGCAATTAATTCGATTTGCTAGAGTGTGTAGTCATGTAACTGACTTCAACACTCGTAAAAAATTATTAACGGCTTAACTCCTTAATCAGGGTTATCGGTACCATAAACTACGCAAAGCCTTTTCAAAATTTTATAGACGCCATTCTGATTTAATTTCAAAATTCAATATTGGATTTAAATCTCTTTTGCAACAAGGTCTATCGGAACCCGAAATTTATGGTGACTTAGTATATAAATTCAGAAAAATATATAACCGCAATGACTTCAGCACCCAATTTCGTAAAATCATTCTTCGATATAAAAAGATTGGGTACAACATGGATATTATACGACAGACTGCATGCATGGTAGTTAACCCAATCACGGTTGACAGCTTTGCTTCCCTCTTTAATTGCACGCGGGTGGGTCAGGCCTCAGATTCTATGACGGCTCCAACGTAAAGGCTTATTGAGAATTAGAGAGATAATGTCGGTTGGTGCCTGATGCTCTGTCTCTGGTCGGGGTCATCGGAGTCTAACTGTTGGTTTTCTTTTGCTCCAGCATTTCAGTGGTTTCTTGCTGTCGAGTCCTCACCGTTGTCTCACCTCTGTGGTTCTTTGATTTTTGTGTTCACGGAGATGTTGCACTGACGAGTTAGGAGGCCTTCACGCGGACTGAACAAATTATTTGTCTAAATCGCGACGGAAATAAGGGCGAGGATTGTGGCCACGTAAAATCGATTTAAGCCCCCCAGTGGAAATCTTCCACTGACCGTTCCAAGGCGGCTCTTCTGTGGCGATTTATTTATGTTGTTGTTTGTTACTTACTGTGTGTATCACTTGTGTCTTTTAATTTTGGATGGCCATATGGCCAATTTGTGGGAAAGTGACTGTCCTTATGGCCTTCCTTTGTTTAGGTTTCCATTTTGGTCTGGTCGCTTAATGTTTGTATTTCTTTCCCTTTGGTGTCTTTTATGGGTGGAGAAAGTTAATTGTATCAATTCCTGATCTTTGTTTTACTGCTACTTAGATAGCTACAGATCCCTCAGTAAATAGAGCAGCCATGGGCAAGAAGTGGGAAGCATATATAAAACATTTAAAAAAAAATACCTTAATTATCAGACTAGCAGCTAAACTCCGTTCAGAAAATCTGAATCATCGATTTTTTCGTTTCTTTCTTTTAATACTCTTTTTAGCCCATACATCAATATGGGAAAGTTTTAGACCTAACCCTCCGCCGACTTCTCCAACAAGTCGTATGCTTCCGCGACAGCCAGGAAAGGCTGTGATTATTTGGAGAAAAATGCAAAATCTAAATTTTCGTTCACAGACTAAGACATTCTGTCAGGTTCGACACACCCTTTAAAACCATATATAGAAGTGGTTACTGCTCTTGTAAATTACAAGGGCGTCTATATTTTATTTGCACGATCACTTCATGGAAAATCATAAGCTGTGACACCACTTCTGATATCGGTATAATTCATTTTGACCCCTGTTGACAGCACATCGCGCTAGTGGCTCCCCGTTCCTAGTGAGCTTCTATCTAGCCATTCGAATGTAAGGTGTGTCGTAATAGCATATCTATTTATAAAGTGCATCACATGGATTTGAATATTTATTATTTTACCTGACAATCATCATCAAATGGACTTAGTCTGTGGTCTCATTTCTTTGTTTTGCAATTTTCTCCAAATAATCACAGCCTTTCCTGGCTGTCGCAGAAGCATACGACTTGTTGGAGAGGTCGGCGGAGGGTCAGGTGTAAAACTTTCCCATAGTGATGTATGGGCTAAAATGAGTATTAAAAGGAAGAAACGAAAAAATCGATGATTCAGATTTTCTGAACGGAGTTTAGTCTAGATCTGGGCCTGCACTGTTAACCACTGTCCGGTGTCTATAATAACTGAATAGTGTTGCCTGTATTCAAAACTAATTGTAAGGGACAAAACCAAGTTTAGTCAATGTCAAGTTGTTTATGATGGTTATAGCCCATGCGAATAACTGCACATCACGTGAACAATTCCCTGAAATGAACACCCCCTAAACCCCACTTTATATAGTGTAAACTAGGGTTTAGGGTGATACAGATCATTTTTCTTATTCCTGCTCCAAGACATAGGTTGTGGGTACTCATTAGAACCGCACCCAAAGCCTATGTTTGCTGTATAAATAAGAAATATATCACGGATTTTCATAAGAAAAGTAGCCATTTTGGGATGTGAAAAATGCACTATTTCACACGGATGTGATATCGTAATGAGAATACAATCGGTTGGGAAGTTGGGGCTTTCTTTCTTCTGGTTTCGCCTTAACCCCAGGAGGAGACAGAGACATACATTCCAGTTTTTGCAGGATGAAAGCCTATATAGTAATCATGTAATTACGGTAGAGTTCTTTAACCTGAACAGGGGATGGTTCTCCCTGCCCAGGGGGCCTTCCGATCGGTTAACGTCCCGACCCGAAGGACAGAGCACTTTATGACATTCATCCCTGCAAATGATGCCAATGGAGCATGTTCCAACACCGAAATTTGATCACCGCTACCGGGGACCGAACCCGGTACCTCTAGTATCAGAGGCAAGTGCACTAACCACTGAGCTATCACGCTCCATTAAGGTTCTGCTATGGAGTGAGGTTTACAGCCCTTTCAAGATTTTTGTATGACACGAATGAGCGGATCATAAGTCACAGTGGGCAAAAACCACAGTACAAGGAGATAAACGCATTGCTATCCCTTGCAGAATTTGCAATTTGATTCCACACCTTTACCTTTACGCATCGTACTTGTGTAAACTGTCTAACATACTAGAACAAACTGGTCCTTTCGACGAGGCTGTGTATGTGAAATCATGTTTTTTTTTGTTGTTGTTGTTGTTTTTTTTGTTTTTTTTTACATCACGAGAACAAGTGCCTGAGATGATCACGTCCTAAACCCCACTTTATATGGAGCAAACTGGGGTTAATGGGAGTATACATTATTTTACTTACTTCTGTTTCAAGGCATAGGTTGTGGGTACTCGTTAGAACCGCCTCAATAAGACGGTTCTAACGAGCACCCACAACCTATATTTGAAATAAAAAAAGAAAATTTCCACGGATATTCACTTAAAATGTAACAATTTTGGAGATATGAAAACTGCACGTTTTCGCACGGATATATTATCCTATTGGTAAGGATCAATTGAGTTCTGTATATTATGGAACTTGGGACCTTTTCTATCATTTCAAATCAAGACACTACATCACATTACATAATACCTTACATTGGTGTGGTTGGATGAGGTGAAGGGGTCGTGTAAATCTTGCGTCACAGGGCGTCAAATAGATATTGACTTACAGATGGGCAAGGCCTGCTGTCCTTGCAACAGGTAAGGTTAGAGGGTAAATGTGGTTATTTTTTCACTTTCTACACTTCTATTCATTTTCCTCTTTCTCACATACCATATTCTTACATCTCCTCTATACCGGCCTCGGTAGTTCAGTCGGAGGCGTATTGGTGACCAGGAGGACGCGAATTCGATACCTGCCAGGGTCGGCAACATTATTTCGTGGAGATTGATCGTGAAATCTTTTCTACGGTCATTCCCTCCCTTCCGCTGATTCAAGAAGGGCTTTTGTCAGTTTCTGGCGAAAGAATGTGCACTGTACCAGTTAACTGCTTGCGTATAAGCCTATCCAGGAAAAGTGTGAATGGATAAACTGACCGGTTAAAACATGACCTAAATAATGTTGACTGGGCTTTTAAACTCATAAACAAACAAACATTACATGTATCTGCTCTACTGTCTTTTCTTTTTCTTTTCTTTTTTTTTTCCCTTGGAGACGACACAAAATGACCCACAAGGACTGATTTGCTGTTTAAACAGAGGAAAAGGTAAGCAGGGTATTTGCGTAAATGCCCAATTAAAATGAAAAAATACCCAATAAAAAATGTTTAAGGGTAACAAAACCAAAATAAAACCCAAGATACCCATTAAAGCTGATATACTGGCATATAATTCGTATACGTAAATGATATATTGTGACTCGCACAGGTAGTGTTGCTTTTGAGGGGCTTTTTGCACATGCACGCTACCAACGCTACCTTCACCTTAACCATTTTTAGTATGTAAAAATGCTACAAAATAGCTTTGAACATAGTCGCTAATTCTGTACTTACAATAGTTACTGTTTTGCATCGACAATTATATAGATTTAATTCAATGGTATTATCGCAAATGTTTAGGGAAACAGATTCAAATAAGTCTCTGACTTTCTTCTGAATCCCTTTTTGTATGATTTCAGTCATATTTGCTTTGTATTGTACTTGTAGAATACGAATAAAATATGTTTAAACCAAATGGTATGTAACAGTTCCATTGAAATAGATGTTCTGCAAAACTTAAGCCATGGCTATAATTCTTGTCTTCTGCACATTGTATATTGGTGCTTTGTGCCCATGCATGTTTTATCTTTAAACTTTGTATATTAATAACTCAGCATATACAACCTATAAAAATATATTTAATAAATTATATAAATCAAAGTAGGACTCAGGAGGCCACTCTAACTGACTCCCTCCATGAGCTGATATCTGTGTCTAAATAAGTCTGTCTTAAATGTTACGTTTTAAGTAGTTTCAAGATCTGTGAACTGGATTGAATGCAGAACTCGATAGGCATTCCTTTGATACTAAAAAACCTTTTGAATTAATTAAAGTTTACATTTTCTGATAAAATAATTATAAAAAATCTCATTTTTTAATTAGAATTTTAAAACATTATCAAAATTCAATCCCTAAGATAAATATGTTCTAGACTTTGTCAAGATTTAATTTTGCTAGAAAAACTTGCCATATGTATCTTCTTTAGCTATGCCAAATTTCATGAAAATCCGAAACCGGTAACACTGTAGTTTTACACCTTTAATGGATGTAAGTCGATTCTGCAAAATCTACTATTTTATTGATATCATCAAAGAACCTTACAAAAAGGCAATTCGTAACACTTCCGTAATAAAATTAGATTATACAAATCAAAATGAATACATATTGAGCTGATCTAGCTTAGAAACTATGAATTATCATGATTTTTTTATATTTGCCTTTCATTTATACACTATGATCTATCCAAAATAGTAGATAGTAAAACACTTAATCAAAAGTAATTCTAATCAACAAAGTAGGCTTATAGGCTTATATATTGCTTTTTTTACTAGCAGCAAAGTTATTGTGAACATGTGCAACTTTATTTAATGACTTTGCATAAGTCATGCTACTCAAGTAGGTGTAAGGCAAGGAGATTTCCATACCAAGCTGGTATGCAAGGATGCAATGGTCAGTGGTTTGTTGTTACTAGTAAAAGTAATTATGTTGATAAATCCATGGTCAGATTAAGCCTTAGATATACTCTGTCTTTATGAACGCTGGATTATTATCCTAACAAAAAAGTTACAGTAATTATTGGTTAGTATTTCCAAAAATCGAAATGTCACTGATATTGAGTTTCTGTTGCAAAAAATATCATTGATGGATGAGGTGCAGAATCTGCATTGGTTTTGTAATTGTTGACGTTTCTTTAGTGTCTTATTTTTTCTATTAACTTTGTCAATATAGTGGTGAATTTATCGGAAGCGAGCTTTTAGTATTTTTTTTCTGGTTGTAAAACTTTCAACCACTTCTTGAATGTTTCTGCTGAATGCAAGTTCACTGTTTTTTAAGCGCTGTTCTTGCTTGCTTTTTGTTCATTAATAATTACCAGTACATTTCTGTGCAATGTATCTCTCAGCTTAGAGCATTGCAGTGTTTGGACAGAAAAAAAAGCATCACAATGTATTTACTGAAAATAATTTAAAATCCTATGAGTAATGCGATAACTACTCATGGATTGAATAATTATTATCAAAAGTTTAAATGCTTCTTGATATCTTAAATAATGTACTTTGTAATTACTGCAACAACTGCTGATATAGGTAAATGAAGTGAAAGACCTATACAAATATACAGACAACACAATCATGATCACGTAAGTTTTGGAACACTGACAAATGTACGACCATGTGAATTCTAAAAGCAAATTCAAATGGCTTTGGAATACAGTTTCGGGAAGCCGTTTGACTTCGTTCTTAGGGGCTATACAAAAAAGATAGATTGGCTTGTGCCTATGCAGATACAAATTCTGAAAACTTAATGTCCAGGAAAAGTAATCTCAAGTTTTATTGATTTTCCCTAGAGTAAACCTTTCTTTTTAAATGGACAGTTAGGATTAAATAAACAAACAGCAGTTTGACTTGAGAGTCATTTATCTCGAGTCGGATAACAAATCTCACAAAATCTGAAGCCACATCTAAAGTGACAGGTATGTTGTTGATTTGAATGTTAAATCTAAACATCACCTTAGCACCACTACCAAATTAGATAAGAAAGACAGAAAGAAAACTGTATACATTACATGGGTGCGTTTGATGACGTTTGTCATCGAAACCTTTGCGGTATAGTTCTGTAGACAAAATAGTTTGTTCCATAGGGGGAAAATTTACCGAAATGGATGTTTTGAAATAATACTTATAATTATGCTATAAACTACTTACACAAATCATACTCTACTGGAGCCATCCAAACTGAAAGCAATAGTAAAGTATTGTTAAACAGCATGACCAAAACATGATAATCATATAATTTCACATTTTGCTGAATCAGGACTATCAGTATTCAGTCTGTTAAAACACAATGTTACCGGTCCTCAATTTCCATGAAAATTCATCAACACGTTCCTAAGATATGTGGGTAGTTTCTGTGCTAAAATGGTGTCTTGACCAAAATTGGAACATGCTAAAAATGCATATAAAATTTTAATGAATACAAAAATAGGAGCTGAAATATGGGGACACCATCAAAGAAAACTGAATGCCCAGTCACTATTACTAGACATATGAGGTCATTCATAGTATCAACTAACTCACCAATTATGGCTTTAATTCATAAAACATAGCAGCATTAGATATATGAAACTCTGAATACTGCAGACAAGTTTATATGAGAGTACTCTCTGTTGTGATAGAGACTTCATAAAATATGTAATAAATTTACTACGGAAATAAAATTTTAAAGTGAATGCATCGTAATTATAATGGTTATACCCAAGGCAATTATTGTGCATAATTTCATAAAAATCCAAGCGTGGGCAGAAACCAATGCAAATTTCCATTACCTTGAAAGACCCCCTTTCTGTGAAGTTTCGAGGTTGCAGAGCAGTCACGGACAAATGACAAAAAACGCACTTTTAAATTTTCAAAGGTAACCAATGCAGAGTTATGTTTTTCCTCTTTGCACGTTCTCTTATGACGGTTACCATTTCTGTAAAATGCCCTGAAAGTATTTCATAAGGCTTTCACTACACCGCTGACACGAGCAAATGTTTCCAATGTTCAAAGGGCCATTGCTGTAAAAGCAATAGTCAGAGCTATGGTCTTTGCTGTCTGCATATTGTCTAATAAAACTTTACATTTCTGTAAAATTGCATGAAACTATCTCAAGAGAGCCCACATGAGTAAATGTCAAAGTCACTACTCTCAGTTTTCAAATTGTAGTACTCGTAAAGCCTTAGTTATGGTTTTTATATCTGTCTTTTGTATATCGTACATAATGCGCATGGATAAGATATGAGGATATTGAGATATACATGTACTCTTGTAAATCCCAGTTATCTTGGGTTTCATCAGGTTGAAAGGTCCGAGAACTAAATACCCCTCTAAACCCCAATTAATATAGAGAAAATTGCCAGGTTGCAGGGGTATGCATTATTTTGAGTATTTCTGCTCTAATGCATAAGTTGTGGGTATATACTCTTTAGAAATAGCCGCTTTGGAGAAATGAAGTTATGTACTATGCCAACTGGTGTGTTTTATCGTTATGTTACAGGGCTGACTTGTTAACCTCTGATGCTCGGGAAAACTGCGGTTAATGTGGTTGAAATTGTATTTACCATTGCCTCGACGATGTCTGTATAACGATAGTATATTTTTTCTGAGCGCCAGTTTGACTAAGATCAGAAATGTTCCCCTGTGTGACTTGACGAGACGTCACAGAATACCAAAATTATGGTTCGTCTATCATATATGCGTTTATCAGAACCCCAGTGACAACCAAACACAGTCCGTGAAATGAACACCCGAAATGGGTTTACGGGGGTTTACACTATTTTTGCTCCAAGAAACAGGTCGTGGGTAATTGTTAGAATAGACTCAATAAGGTTTAACGAGCACCCCCAACTTATGTTTGCAGTATAAATGAGAAAACTATCACGCGTTTTCATCAGAAATGTAGCCATTTTGGAGATGTGAAAAAATGCACTTTGTCATACGGGAGTGTTATCGTAATGCAAAATGTCACGCAAGAAAAAAGTTCAGGCCCAGATAATACGCCGCAGAACTATGCGTCCGATCATTGATCAAGGCGTTTTTCTTTCTTTTGCTTTCTCAAAAAAAAAACACCCGTTTGTTTGTTTATTTGTACTGGAGTTTAACGGCCCAGTCAACACTATTTAGGCCATTGAGCCAGTCAGTTCACTTATCCGCAGTTTTCCTGGGCAGGTATACAGTTCACATTCTTACGCCAGAAATGAAAAACTATAACCCGTAAATTTTAAAATGAACTTCTGCATTACATAAGGCTGAGGATTTAATTCTAGACAAAAGAAATATAAAATGAGTACGTTTTCATACCTCACAATAGGCCATTATTTGAGCTTCTCTCTCTCTCTCTCTCTCTCTCTCTCTCTCTCTCTCTCTCTCTCTCTCTCTCTTTCTTTATTTGTTGCATACTAGATCATAACAATAAATTGCAATATGACTCAAATTACGGAAGAGATCGAATTTAAATAAAAATTATATCTACTGAGTGTGTGTGTGTTTGGACTTTACGTCCCACCAACGGCTGAGGTCAAACGGAGATGGGAGCTCGGTTTAAAGACTCATCCGAAAGTCTGGGGAAGCCCGGGATCGAACCCAAGACCCCTGATTATAGAACGAGTAGCTTATCTACTACACCACGGAGGCTTCTAATTATATCTACTGAACTGAGGTACAAGAAAAACTTGTTTTGCATTAATTGGTCAGATTTCGAAACATAAATAACGTAGCATATAACGTAGCTGTTATGCCTAAACCTGCCCAGTCAAAATGGTGCGAGTTCGGACCGTCCATGCATATACACCTTTTTGGCTTTATTTAGCGGCAGGGTTTGGGATGTCATTTCGTCTCAATATCGGGTAAAGTCCCACAACTTTGAAGCAACGTCTCCAGAATGACCTAAATAGTGTTAAGTGGGGCGTTAAAACCAAATCAAACAAACAAACGTAGCTGTTATTTAGTGGATAACGTCATGTCATAAAACTCATATGACCAGAAATGGATGTGTAGATGATATTTACTTTTCTGATGTGGATACCAAAAATATTTCACCGAGTTTGTTGAAAACATCCAAATTTTCACGATGGCACGAGTGAAAATTCGGATATTTTCAACATACGAGATGAAACACTTTTGGTATCCGCCGAAAAATAAGTAAATTTTCTTTTCATTTAATAATTTATTATGACACTTACTCGTATCGTACGTCCCAATTCTGACCTGGCTATGACGTCACAAACTAACAACTGCCAGTTTCAAAACATAAAAAGATCGTTATTTTGAATACAGCATTTTTACAGTTCAAAGAGTTCTTTTCAAGGTATTTTACCAAATTATTTTGTCGATAGTGTATGACTTTTGACGAGAAAAAGAAGTCCAGGCTGTTACTGTGAAAATAACACGGTCTTGTAATTTTTCACAGTGTGAAAATCACAGTGTGAAAATATCATCTTTATTTGTTTCAGATATGTATTGTTTTCACTGCAAAGTATAAAATAAAATTTATTTAACGTTCATTGAAGTTATAAAACAACATCGGAGCACGAGAATCGTGTTGTTCAAACCTCTATGAATACATTGACTCACGCGACGTCACATGATCATTAAGTGACGTAAAAAAACCTTGCTTCTCTCCAGTATGGCTGGACTATGATGACGTTGAGACGTCAACGACGTTGTTGGAAAAGTGTTCCTTTCATTTTAGCTCTTAAACCAGATGTGTTTTTCGTCATACTCGTAAAAGGATGGTTGATAATGTAAATATATGTAATAAAGGTAGTTTATTTAACGTTCGTTGAAGTTTGAACATTATCTACGGAACCCGGGAAGGGACATTTCTGTTCCAGTTTCTAGCAGAACAGAATTTAAAACAATAAAATTAGCGTGGAGAGGAAAACAAGAAATATGTCGTTTAAACGATATAATATGTTGTTTAAACGACATATTTATCGTTTTCC
The DNA here is from genome assembly GCA_963580285.1 of Lucinisca nassula. NCBI lineage: Eukaryota > Metazoa > Mollusca > Bivalvia > Lucinida > Lucinidae > Lucinisca > Lucinisca nassula. The sequence goes on along the minus strand of OY757023.1, from coordinate 112,018,226 downwards.
TTTCCACTCTGAAAAAGTAGGGTGGAATTAAAAACAATAAAATTAGAATGGAACAGAAAACAAAAATATATTTCTTGTTTTGTGTTCCACTCTGAAAAAGTAGCGTGGAATTTAAAACAATAAAATTAGCATGGAACAGAAAACAAAAATATGTCGTTGAAACGACATATTTTTGTTTTCCTTTCCACCCTGCGAAAGGAGCGTGGACTTTAAAACAGTAAAAATAGAATGGAACAGAAAACAAGCTTATGTCGTTTAAACGACATATTTCTTGTTTGCCTTTCCACTCTGAAAAAAGTAGCGTGGAATTTAAAACAATAAAGATATCGTTTAATCGACATAATCTTGGCCTCCCATTGGTCAAAGACGACATCTTTATCCAGTGGCTTCCATTGGATGCACAGATTGGCACCCTGTGACTGAAGCCTATAATATAATCCTGCTGTGTGTGTGTGCTTATGACCCGGGGGATACTGAAGGAGAATCGCTCATGTCGATAGATATTTAGTTAATTTTGGGCTGGGTGTTTCAGGCATCGTAAGTGAGTGTGTGTGCTGAAGACAATATATTTTAGGTTCTCATAAATCCAGTTTTCCGGAATGATATCTTCCACTTTATATAGATCTATTGAAAAAAAAAATAGAGTTTATGGGTGTCAGATTGAATACTACTGCATACTAACCTCTCTTGAAATTCTAAAAATAAATATGTTCAATTTGACTGGAAAAAGAATATCTCTATCATTGAGTTATAAAGTATGAACACTTATTTTGTATAGTATGATTTTTTATAATATCCTTTTCTGCTATGTAGGTTTTTATTTTTTATTGGAATTGACGGTTGCGAGAGTAAACTAAAACCTCTAGATGTATTTTTCTGCACACCTTGCTGATTTAATCGTTTGAATTATACACTCGCTGAACAATTATTCGAAACGATCGATCCACCTGATGGTTACTAAATACGCGTTCAATAATTGTTAAAATAGTACTTTCTATTTCTTCAGGGCCCCACCCCGTATCACCACATTCAGAGAAACGAACCTAGGATCATATTGCCACCTTTTCACATGCCCGTCTATCTGACTAACTTGACCGAGAAGTAAAGTCCTTCCACCATATTAAAGTTAGAAGCTGGTATTACATGCCACAGAAACACAAGGCGAAAACATAAGCTGGTCCTGTCCTATTCAGCTTCATGAGCTAATAAAACCTTGCTGAACTGGTGACGCGACTATCTTAACAAGCCCAGTCAGTCCGACCTACTACAGTTCAAAAACGCAACATGTTCACAAAACCCCTGTAAATCCAACTCTACATGGGATTTACAGGGATCTACATTTTCTATTTTCTGCTCCAATACATATATTGTGGGTACTCGTTGGCGAGGCGGTTATAACGACAGACGGACATGCGAAAAGGGCATTAGTCAGACAGACGGGCATGCGAAAAGGACAGCTGACACTATGATCCTAGGTTCGTTTCTCTGGATATGACCTATGATTTGAGTATAAGCCGTGATAACAACCAATGGACGGCCCTCGCACATCAGTGCTTGAAGAAATAGTCTGGGCTGCATTGTGTTTCCACGTAGAGCTGAAAGCAACCGTACATGAGTAGGCCTCCTGGTAAACCGCTTGGAGGTTCTAAGCATGCCTAAGAAAAGTGTTGCAAATTGGACCGTTCATGCATATAAACCCTTTTGGTTTAATCCGAAGACAGGGCTTGAGATTTCATTTCATCTCAATGTCGGGTAAAAGTCGAGGTATCCAAAATGACCTAAACAGTTTTGACTGGGACGTTAAACCTCAAATCGAACAAACAAGCCAACCAATGGAAGGCTAGGATTATATCGTTTAAACGACATATTATGTTGATAAAACGACATCTTAACCAATGGGTGATCAAGATTATGTCGATTAAATGATATCTTTATTGTTTAAAATTCCACGCTACTTTTTCGGAATGGAAATGAAAACAAATATATGTCGTTTAAACGACATATTTTTGTTTTCTGTTCCATTCTAATTTTATTGTTTTAAAGTCCACGCTCCTTTCGCAGGGTGGAAAGGAAAACAAAAATATGTCGTTTAAACGACATATTTTTGTTTTCTGTTCCATTCTAATTTTATTGTTTTAAATTCCACCCTACTTTTTCAGAGTGGAAAGAAAAACAAGAAAATATGTCGTTTAATATTATATCGTTTAAACGACATATTTCTTGTTTTCCGCTCCACTCTAATTTTATCGTTTTAAATTCTGTTCTGCTAGATACTGGAACAGAAATTATGTCCCTTCCCGGGTTCCGTAATTATCGGATCACGGGGCTCACTTACTTTGCTCGTGATCCGATTCTGTTCGGGTTACGAACAAAGTTAAAGTGAACCCGATCAAGTGAACAAGTCCGTGAAATGAACACCCCCTAAACCCCACTTTATATGGATTTACGGTGTATACATTATTTTCTTTATCATAGGTTGTGGGTATACGTTAGAACCGCCTCATTGAGGCGGTCCTAACGACCACACACAACCTATGTTTGCAATATAAATAAGAAAAATATCACGGATTTTTATCAGAAATGTTGTCATTTTGCAGATGTGAAAAAAATGCATAATCTGGCACGGGTGTGTTATCGTAATGATTCGGCATCACGTGATCAAGTCCGTGAAATGAAGACCCCCCTATACCCCACTTTATATAGAGAAAACTGGGGTTTACGGGGGTACACATTATTTTTCTTATTTTTGCTCCAAGACATAGGGTGTGGGTACTCGTTAGAACCGCCTCAATGAGGCGGTTCTAACGAGCACCAACAACCTATGTTTGCAGTATTTATTAGAAAAATATCAAGGATTTTCATCAGGAAAATGGCCATTTTGGAGATGTGAAAAATGCACTATGTCACACGGGTGTGTTATCGTAATGGGGATCACTTATTTTGCTCGTGACCCGACCTTGTTCGTACTTCAGTGAACGTTAAATAAATGACATTCATAAATAAAATAAATTTCTTCAAGGGAATTGAAACTCCTTCAGGGGAGCCAACTCCTGCAAAAGTATTTTGTCTCCCATGTCAATAGGGGTCAACTCTAAAAGAAAAAAAAAAAATGCTCATGAGTAGCAAATTCTTTCCTTTAAGAGTAGACCCCTTTTCCAGTGGGACAGGACTTATAGAAAAGCGAACAGGAAGTCCCGAAAGTTGTCTCCCATTGAAAAATGATGGAACAGCTGCCAGGTGTTCCTATTCCCCTTAAATGCCTCCTGACATGGCTTTATGATTACACTCAGTGACTCTAACCACACGTGTCTAGAACACATTTACATAGTGTCGAGAATATAAGAATCTTATATGGGTGTGAGGGGTGGATTGAAAAATCCGTCCCGAGGGACACTGTCCGGCATCACGAGGCTTGCCGAGTGATGCCGGACAGTGATCCCGAGGGATGGATTTTTCTATCCACCCCTCACACCAATATTGGATTCTTTTTCTTGCATACCTTCCATTTCTTTTGCGAATTTTTAATGCTGCTGTCACTTCGGTTACCGACGTCCGCCATTGTGTGATGACACAACAGGAATGTTTAGTGACGTCACGCATGACGACGCCGCGCGTGAGGTTGTAATCAACCAGTGCATTTATCAAACACGCAATTATATTCGATTTGGGGTCGGAACACCAGGGTCAGAACATAAATTTCTATCCCAGGGTAAAATCACGGATTTCCTTGTCTGGTGTGCAAGAATGTTCAGTCCATTGAAAACTGGCTGTATTTAATCACGAAAATAGAGGATCTTATACGAGTGGTCATTTCATATGTATTTTTTTGAAACCAGCCTTCGGCGAATTTCATAAATTTCACATCAAATGACCACGAATTTGAGCTTCTGTTTTTAAATCGGATTTATTGCCAAAGAAGTTCGGAAGAATTACATTAGCCGGATAACAGAGCCCAGCTGGCACATGACGTCTAAGCAACGTAGCATCAACGTCAATATAATGCAACGGCATGACGTTGCATCGACATTGATGCGACGTTGCGTACACGTTGTGAGCCCGCTGGGAAGGTTGTCACTGACAGGGTCGTGACGTTACGTGTCAGTAATACGTGTGGTCATATGATTTTATGAAATGAAGTTATCCACATAAAACAGCGACCTTACATAATAAAAGTACATTGAGGCCATTCTAACGGGTACCCACAACCTTTGTCTTGGAGCAGAAATAAGTAAAAATAATGTATATCCCCGTGAACCCCACTTTTCCCTGTATAAAGTGGGGTTTAGTGGGGTGTTCATCTGACGGACTTGTTCACGTGATTTCGCCCCCGCCCATAGGGGCTTGAAGAAATATATGGGCTACATGATGCTTCCACGCAGAGCTGAATCCGGCCCGCACACTAGTATTGGTAAACCGCTTGGAGGATCTAAATATGTTCTATAAAAGTGTTATAAGCCTGTCCAGGAACCGCGGTGCGAGGCGGACCGTCCATGCTTATAAACCCTATTGGTTTCATTGGGCGACAGGGCTTGAGATGTCATTTCGTCTCAATGTCGGGTAAAAGTCCGACAAAATGGAAGCAACGTCTCCAAAATGACCTTTACAGTGTTGACAGGAGCGTTAAACCTCAATTCAAACAAACAAATTGTTCACGCTATGGTAAGCATTTCATTGGATAATAGAGCCCAGCGGCCACATGACATCGAAGCAACGTTGCATTCTCGCTGTGTGCCCGCTGGGCCCTGTAGGCACATAATGTAATTGTGACGCTACATCAACGTCGGAGCAACGTCATGACGTAATAGCGACGTTATATGATAAAAGACAATAGTATGTGACGCCTTAACTCTCTCAACCCTGCGTTTCTGAAGTAGACTCTTTTATCTTTGAATTAAGACACATCCATTCTATTGAATAAGGTGTTTGGGCAATTATCATTAACAGGCTGCCCAGCAGTGTAGTTCCTGATAAGATGGCTCATTATGAGTCACTTCATCTTTTTCTACGCTGTTTGCAAAGGGATCTGCGATGGCCTTCAGGTTTAAAAGGTTTAATACGATATCAGGAAGTTGGTAAAATATGTATTACTGATCTTGAGCAAATATTGACATAACATTCGATCTCATATGTACTGATTTAAAATGTAGTTGTAGTCTGACCTCATCAATACAGATAACAACTAAATGTGTCACTCAAAATCCCAACAACTGTGTTTTGCATTTTCTCTCTTCACATTGTGCGTACTTGTCATGTTTGTCTAGTGTTAGTTTCTTATTCATACACGACCTTTGAATAAACGCAATGAAATATTAGGTAAGTTAAACGCTACTACAAACAATGTTTCCGATGTAGCTCATTCCATGTTTGATTGTGTCGGAGTTTTACTTTAGAAAAACCGACCGCACACGAGTACTGGTATCTAGGCCCGCCAAGGCAAAGCGGCGCGGGTCTTATAAACTATATTGGTTTCAGTGGGCGATAGGGCTTGAGAAGTCATTTCATCTCATATCGGGTAAAAGTCCCACAAAATTGGAAGCAACGTCTCCAAAATGACCTATACAATGTTGACGGGGACTTTAAACATAAAATCATACAAACAAACACACGTTGGAAACGTTGCTTCCGAATGTGTGGGATTTTTATCCGATATTGAAATGAAATGACATCTCGGGCCCTTCAGCCCAATAGTTAAAGGAACGGTCCGACTCGCACTACTTTTCCTGGGCAGACTTCTAAATGGTTTACAGTGCTCAAGTTCGGTCGATTTCAGCTCTGCGGCAAGTTGCTAAATACAAAGATGATTTTATTGTTTGTTTGTTTGATGTTTGCTTGCTTGTTTGTTTAGGAATTTAACGACCCAGTCGACACTATTTACATCATATAAAACCAGTAACTTTACCTAACAAAACTTCCTGAACAGGCTTGTGCATATGCGATTAACCAGAAAGAGTAGATGCTATTGACCACTGTGTCCATAGTAAATGACTTCTGAAAAGATTTTATGATGAATTGCTTGTTTGATTGATTTGAGGTTAACGTCCCGACAGCATTATTCAAGTTAGGTCATTTTGGAGACGTTGCTTCGAATTTTGTGGGATTTTTACCCGACATTTAGATGAAATGATATCTCAATCCCGGCCACCCAATGAAACCATTAGGGTTTATATGCACTGATGGTCCACTTTGCCCGGGCAGGCGTAGACCTTCTAAACGTTTACCAGTACTCATGTGTGGTCAGTTTCAGTTCTGCGTGACAGCACCATGCAGCCAAATCAATTTCTCCAAGCCCCGATCTCTACGATGTATCAAACCCGCGACTTCATGATCACCAGAGGCCGGCAAAGATGATGTGAATACAATGTACAATAGAACTCCGATGACTAGAACACCAATGGCTCGTTTACCATAACTGACTCGAACCCGTTCTTGAGTCCCTTTGAAATTCATACATAAATGTAAGAAATAGTGATTGGAGAAATTAGGATATTTTCGTCTTTTATCTTGCAAATGTATAGCGTATGTACTCATACTCAATGAGGCGATTCTAATGAGTACATACGATATACATTTATTAATAGAAGCCCGAAAAGAAGTGCCAAAATTATTTTCTTATGTCTCCTGGCAGTATCCCTCAGTGGCTAGAACTACCCATGTCTCGAACAGATTTTCGTGGTCCGAAATTTATTCGAGCCATTGATATTCGACTGAAGTTAATTTTCAATTTCCTTTATAAGATTGAAATAACCTCGCCGGGCCAGAGAGCTGCTTTACTTCCCGTTTTGTATGTTTTATAGGTAACGTGAAGAACTTTTTGTATTCGACTGAAAAATCGTGAAATTTCCGTACAATTTTGTGAGCACAACAATTACGTTTTAAAAAGGTGGAAAGTTGGTCAAGTGACTGAAAAAAATATGGCGAAAAAAGCGGAAGTAAATGTTGCACAATACATTTCCTTTAGGCTATCTATCTATCTATCCATCTATCTATATATATTGCGATCGGTCACTTTTGACCTTCACTCACATGTGTACGACCTTACGTACACACCAGGTTTTGGAGGATGACGTCCGATCCGAAGGAGGGTGCACTTTTTGACATTCATCCCTCAAATGATGCCAACGGAGCGTGTTTGGACACCGAAATAATCACCGTCGCCGGGGTCAGAACCGGGGGCCTCTAGCATCAGAGACAAGTACACTAACCACTGAGCTATCAAGACAGTTGTTTCAAGACGATTTTCTCATAATCTGATCAACACTTCTTTCAAATTGAAATTCGCGTAGGATCTGATGAGAGTCAAATATTGTCCATTTTAGCTTCCACACTTTTTACCAGGTCTTGCAAGAGCGCGACCATGTTTTACAGTGTCTGGCACGTGACCAGCTTTGACTTTTGACCTTTCGCCGGTGATGCCTATCCGCGAATCTATTATGAATATATTTGATCATTTTATTTTCTTTTTCTTTCTGTGCAGCCTAGTGGCTTATCAGAATGCTAAACTAATATCCCAACCAGCAAAGAATGCCGGGCCAACGTCGGGCCGATAGCGGTACGACGTGGCAACGTCGTACCGCTATCGGCCCGACGTTGACCCGTGGTTTGTGCTGGCAGGGTAAACAGTTGATTTTTTTCTCATTTTCTTGCTTTAGGCATCACACCGGAAGCCAGTATTGCGCGTGAACCACCAATTTGATTCGACTGGTACAAAAACGTGCATTGCAATTTTCCATAGTGCATCGTGTGCAGAGCTTAGTCGTGCTTCACGGAAGGTCCCCAGTCGAATACGGCTTAGATAGCCTGTACTCTGTGATTATGGCACTTCCTCGCCATTTTAACATTTTTGCCATGAAACATGAACATTAATTATAGACGGATGAATAGGCAAATCAGAAAGATTTTTGGATCATTTGATAGCACATCCGTGTGACGTAATACATTCTTTCACATCACCAAAACACGCCCATGTAATTTTCACCATTTTGAACCCTACTTTTATATAGTAAAACTGAGGTTTAAAGGTGTAAACCTTATTATTCTTATTTTTGGAGCAGAAATAAGAACAAAAACACAATTTTTCACATTAAAATGTTCGTTTTTTCGGCGGTGAAGTTTACAATGTATTTGTATAGCCATGTTTTCGTACTGATCTCCACAAACAGTTGAATTTCTTATGAAAACGTGTTGTATTATTTTTATTTACACAGATAACATAGGTTGTAGGTGCTCGTTAGAACCGCCTCCGTGGTGCGGTTCATGCGTACTTACAACCTATTTCCTGTAGCAGCAATAAGAAGACTAATGTGCACTCATATAAACCTCGATTGAGAGGTTGCAGATGACGTCACCCACCTAAATTTCTCTTTCTTGCTGGAGACACCTAGGCTCATTTCCAAAAGAATTTTAATGTACGTTCCTTGTAAATAACTTTCTTGTCCCTCGGAAAATTATGACTTAACCTTGAGTATTTTATTCTTATTATCTTTAAGAACAATCACAGACACATATTAATCCCTTCACTGCTTTTATCAATATGGGATAATTGGTCAAAAAATGAATAAATTTGTACACAAAATCCTGCCTGGTGTCTCCAGTATGGCGTATCAAGGCAAAATAATTGTACAAAAATGCTGTGCCTGCAACCTCTAATTTGTCTCTATTCAAAGTGTTCATTTCGCGGACTAGTTGACCTGATGATCTGGTCAGTCTTTTACGTAATGAGTCCCATCGCGAAAAAAAACCCTTATGTCCGGGTAAGACAAAAAGCGGAAAGCTCCGTTACACAGACTAGCTCAGAGAGAAATACATGTAGATTGTGCCGCATGGTGCTTCCACGCAGAGCTGATACCAACCGCACAAGGGTACTGGTAAACCGCTTAGAAGTTCAAACCTGCCCAGGCAAAGTGTTGCGAATCGGACTGTCTAATGCCTGTTAATCTTATTGGTTTCATTGGATGGCAGGGATTGAGATATCCTTTCATCTCAGGGTTGGGTAAAAGTCCCACGGAATTGGAAGCAGCGTCTCCTAAATGACCTAAATAGTTTTGACGGGAAGGTTTAAACTTCAAATCAAACAAAGAAACACAGACGAGCTAAGGTGGAAATGACTTTTCAAGTAGCGAATATAAAGGTACTGATCAGACAGTGCCGATGCGCAGAATCATCATTTTCGCAAATGGTAAAAACGTGTTCACACATTAGGTGGTTAATGTAGAGGTAAACTGTCTTACTGGTTAGATGATTCTTTGGAGAATAAACAGCATACGTTTTCAATCCCTAAAGCATGTTACCTTTGGTAATGGGAATAATTCACTAAGGTCAACAATAGTAACCTAATTTGAGTGCACTATCTAGGTTAATGAACTGCCCAAGGGCCACGGCCTGGACTGCTCTTTACTCTTAAGACGCCGAGAAAAACTACAACTGAAGAAGTCGTCCGCTTATATCGTCTGCTGATTTTTTGCACACATTTTTAATATTTTTACATACAGGCAAACAGTGTTGTTTGCAAAACAATAACTTTTAAGGTTACCGACAGGCGGCAAAGCAGACGACAGTAGTCGTGGTTGTTATTTTATGGGTTAAAGGAAAGAATCTGAGGAGCACATTCTTTCCTTTACGGGTAAACAAACGTATGTGCACCAGAGGCTGGGAGGTGAATAATTTCGAAAGGATTGTTTCCCTTAAAGTGGCATGACTAATATAGATAAGTTTAAGTTTCTTATGACTAGTAAAGATTATGACTTAAATCTACTATGCATAGCATTCATACATGAGCTATATAATGAAAGAAATGAGATTGCTAATATGCGTAATAGGGTAAACAGTAATTAGTTTAGACAAGTCATCGCGAAAGCACGACTGCATGATTTTGACCCCCTTCAGCCCAACTTTTATATAGCGAAACTGGGGTTTAGGGGGTATACAATGTTCTTCTTGTTTCTGCCCGGAAGTGTGGATTGTGGGTGCTCGATGGGGCAACCTCGTCGAGGCGGTTCTATCGGGTCCCCGCGCTCTGTGTTCTGGGCGGGGATGTTTTGTTTGTTTGAGTTGAGGTTTAACTTCCCGTCAACACTAAAGGTCATTTTGGAGACGTTGCATCCAATTTTGTGGGACTTTTACCCGACATTGAGATGAAATGACATCTCAAGCCCTGCCGCCAAATGAAATCAATAGGGTTCATAAGCATGGACGGGCCGACTCGCACCGCTTTGCCTGGGCAGGCTTAGATACTCTAAGCGGTTTACCAGTACTAGTGTACGGGTGGGTTTCAGCTCTGCATGGAAGCATCATGCAGCCCATTTATTTCTTCAAGCCCCGATGGGTTGTGGGGAGATATCAGAATTTTTAGAAGAAGATCCTCATTTTTTTTTATTTTTATTTTTATTTTTTTTTGTTGTTGTTGTAAAAACTTTCAATACATTTGTATAGGCAGGGGACGGGAACCATCTGACCTTTCAAGGTCAGGGGGTTCCGGTGGCCTGTGTTCTGGCGCTGATTGTCTTTTGGCTGGGGGACGGCTGAAGGTGCCAAAGGGGTGAATCTATTTCAGAAATCTTATTGTCCGTACAACTACATATTTAAACCAAATATAATGCCTAAGGTCATATTAAATGTCATAGTAGATCTAGTATCATATAGGTTAAAAGAAGAAATTGTATTATGTTTGGTGACAATCCTGTGGTTGGATTTTATACCAATAAATTATTTGTATTTGTATTTATTTTTATTTGTATTTGTATTTGTAAAGATGACACAATTCATATTGACCACGTAAAGTCAAGCTTAGCGACAAGGCATTAAACTGTTGCTTCTTGAATATAGGGATCAATTATGCTTTTTTCATACATAAACATTGGTCCCCGCCCATCGGGGCTTGAAGAAATAGATTGGCTGCATGATGCTTCCAGGCAGAGCCGAAACCGACCGCACACGAGTAGACATGTACTGTTAAACCGCTTAGAGGATCTAAACCTGCCCAGGCAAAGCGGTGCGAGTTGGACCGTTCATGCTTGTAAACCCTATTGGTTTCATTGGGCGATAGGGCTTGAGATGTCAGTTCATCTCAATGCCGGGTAAAAATCCCACAAAATTGGAAGCAACGTCTACAAAATGGCATATCCAATGTTGGCGTTAAACCTCAAATCAAACAAACCAAATGCATAAACATTTGTCGGATCCATGGATGATCGTTGTTCTTGCATATCGTACGATTCCGACAGCAAATTTGGACGAAAACGTCCGAAAGCTCCATATAAACTCCATATATACTCTTCAACTGCGACCGGTTTAGAAGCCGCCGTGGTGTAGTGGTTATACTACTCACCTTGTAAACCAGAGGTCGCAAGATCGATCCCGGGCTTCTCCAGACTTTCGGATGAGTCTTTAAACCGAGGTACCGTCTCCGTATGACCTTAGCTGTTGACGAGACGTAAACCTGAAACACTAACTCACTCAATTGCGACCGGCAAACCAACATGGCGGCTAGTTCAGAATGTTGTTTACAATGACGTTGTTACGCAGTAACCCTCTGACGTCATCAAGGAACTCTGAAATGCTATGTTTAGGGCGATAACATTACGTCGCTCAATGTAACGTTAACATAACAAGGCCCATCTTTTCATATCAAAAGCTCAAAATCTATGTTCAAACAGCAAGTGAATTTTATGATTTGAACATGGCTTTTGTTGTTTGAGCATGGCTTTCGTTCCATTTGACAATGGCTTCAAACAGTCATGCGCAAAGGTATTTATGGAAGAATAAAGGGATCAACCATGGTTTTTCATGCATTTTAATGCAATGAAATAACCATGGATGATCGTAGTTCTTGCATAACTTACGATACCGACAAAAAATTTTGACGAAAACTCCAAAAGGCTTTATATAAACTCCATATAAACTCTTCAACTGCGACCGACAAACCAACATGGCGGCTAGTTCAGAATGTTGTTCACAATGACGTTGTTACGCAGTAACCCACTGACGTCATCATAGAACTCTAAAACGCTACGTTCGGGGCGATAACGTTACGCCGCTCAACGTAACATAAACAAAACAAGAACGATCTTGTCATATCAAAAACTCAAAATTCATTTTCGAACAGCACGGGAATTTCATGATTAATATGTAATTAGGCTTAGCCTAAGGGCGAGAACAGCATAGCATACATGAGTCTATGCAACTAAATAATTCTATGACACTGATGCTGAAATAACAAAGCATAGTAGCTAATAAAGATAAAGGAGTTTTATTTAACTTATTTGGTTATGGAATTGGGAAGGGGTAAAGACTCTCAAATGGATAGATTCCTGCATTTGCTACAGAAAACAGCATGTTGTTGTTAATGGTGAATCTTCAGTATGGGCTCCAGTTTTATCTGGGGTCCAACATGGGACAGTTCTTGGTCAGCTGTTATTCTCCCTGTACATTAATGATATTTCCACTGACATTGACTCAGAAATAAGACTGTTAGCAGCCGACTGTGTTTGCTACCAGGAAATAGAGATACAGCAGACTCAATGAAACTTCAGAAGGATATAGATAGATCATGGTGTAGGGCATGAGATTTCAGCCAGATTAATGCAGTATTATGCAGATAACTAGGAAGAGAACAAAATAATGAAATTATTTAAATAAAGGCGTCTTACAACTTATAGGGAACGGCCGGTCCTCCAACATGTGAATACCATTAAATACCTTGGTGTGACAACCACACACAATTTGAAATGGAATACACATAATAGCAACATGTGTACTTAGGTAAATAGAACGCTTGGTTTCCTGAGGCGAAATCTTCATCAGAATTGAAGGACACTTGCTCGCCCAATCTAGGAATATGGTAGTTGCATGGGACCCCAGTGGAGTGGTTCTTAATGAAGTAATTGAAAAAGTTCAGACTAGAGCTGCTAGATTTGTAACAAACAATTACTTTGAAACTGGGAGCATGACTGGAATTCTAGGGAAATTAAGATTGGAGTCTCTCAAGAAAAGGAGAAGAGACAGTAGGCTCATTCTCCTATAAAAAGGTCTAAACCTACTGTTGTAGCCGAAAAAGTATGGACTCTTTCGGATCAGGGCATTAATTCTAAGCCGTTACAGACTGGAATGAGCACAAAGTTAATCGTCTCTCCTGTATCGTCCCTCAAATGTTTTGTTCTCAAATGTTATTTTCTGAAAAACAACAACAACAACAACAAAAAAAAAAAACAAAAAAAAAACATATATTAGATCCTTGGATGCAGAAAAAATGTGCTGATTTTTAGTTTTCCTTTGTTTTGGAAGTCACAAATATCCCTGTCTCCTCAATAAAGTTTCCCAACTCTGTTAACCAAATTATGTGCCAACAAGAGACTCTACATGGCTTTCACAAACCCTGAGAAGGCATTTAATCAAGTTCACTGGAAGGTCATCTCGTTGGCACTGAAAACTTGGAGTTGATGATTGGATCGGCAACTGGTCCAGGATATGTACATGTATGCTAATGTGTGGAGCCGTGTCCCTGTTGGTGACGGTTACACTGAAATGTTCAAGGATCGGTGTTCATCAAGACTCTGTTCTCAGCCCACTGCTTTTCATCATTGTGCTTGAAGCCTTGTCACACGAGTTCCGCTTTGAGTCAACTGGGAGACCCTGTATGCCAATGATCTTGTCATCATAGCTGAATCACTCAAGGAACGTGCCAGGAGGCCCACTGCTTTTTATCATTGCGCTTGAAAACTTAGAGTGGATGAGTGGATTGTGCGACTGGTCCAGCAGATGTACATGTATGCTATTGTGGGGAGCCGTGTCCCTGTAGTGAAGAGTTGAAATGTTGGTGTCCATCAAGGCTCTGTTCTCAGCCCACTGCTTTTCACCATTGTGCTTGAAGCCTTGTCACATGAGTTAATCAGTGATACTTGGCCATTGACAAAGCGAAACTTCCAGCGTCCACAATGGAATGACAGGGCAACCCACAGATCTGCAATGCAACCCACAAGACACTGTCACCACTAGGTCATGTGAGCTACTTGCGCAGCCTGTCATTGGCATACACAAGATGGAAAGCAAGGGCATTGGAGGCCTAAGATGACCTAGAAACAGCTGACAGAGATCGCAGAGAGTGGAAGCTCTCTATCTATCTATCTTCTAATACTGAGTCGGTCACATTTGGTCATTACCTCAGTTGAATGGGTGACTAAATTTAGAATTTAGCTTAAAAAGGTCAGAGGATGAGTCCTTCAAATTATTTACAATCTGAATAAAAGAGCTACATGTATTCTAAAACACAAACCTCTGAGTCTCAATCTTACACTGTGCGGGCTTTAACTTCTCTGCGGTCTTGACATTCATCACAGAAGAGGTAAGGCTACTCCACTGAGGAATAGTTCTAGGAAAGAAAGAATTTTTCAGGGCATCGCTGGAACCTATGATAGTGTGAGTTGTTTACTTTTGATGCCCTTGTTTGGGTTGACGCTGTTGCAGGGGTCAAGTACCTATCTTTATTAATAAACACTGTATCAGAGTATCTTATTGATGGTTAAAGAGGACAGCTCACAGCGGGCCTCTAGGGACGGCCACTCTAGCTCATTAAGCATATCACCGACACTACTTCTCATTACGCAAAAACGCCTATACAAATACATTGCCACCTTTATCCCCGAAAAAAAAATGAAAATCTTAAGACGAAAAATTTTGATATTTTTCTTATTTCTGCTCAAAATATAGATTAGAGCAGAAATAAGAAAAATACGGTATACCCTTGGAAACCCTAGCTTTACTATATAAAAGTGGTGTTCAAGGGGGCAAAATTATATAGGCGTGTTTTCGTGATGCATTTCACCATCGCCGGCAGTTCCACCGAGCAGCTGTCCTCTGCACCTTCTCCACCTGCTGAATCTGAGTTTTAACACAGGGTTGCCAAATAGGTGATGCATATTCAGGTTGAGGGCGAACTAATGTTTTATAAGCAATATCCTTTGTCTGCCGAGGTGTAAAAAGCCAAATTACGTCTTAGGAATCCTAAGTCCTAGTGGCTTTAGATGTTATCTCTGAGACATGTTGACCCCAATCAAGATTGTCGGTGATGGTTATACCAAGATATTTGGCGGATTGAACATGCTCCAAAATTGGCTGGTGAGGTGTATAGTCAAACTTAATTTGCTTGTCCGGAGGTTGTCATGACACCCTCATTGAATGGCATTTGGCCACATTGAACTTCATCTGCCAATCGGCCTCCCACTGTGCCAGTTGATCCAGGTCATCTGGTAAAATAAGACAGTCAGAAGGAGTATATGTTCATATACAGGATACAATCATCAACAAACAAACGGGCCGATGACCTGATATTATCAGGGGGATCATTAATGAATACCAAGAAGAGGACAGGTCCAAGGACCGAACGTTGGGGGACATCAGATTAAACAGGGACTAGGTCAGAGGCTTGGCCGACAAGTACAACTTGTGAGCAGCCAGAGAGCCATGACCTAATCCACCTATGTGTTGATCCTCTGCTATCGACCCTCATCATACGCAAACCTGGAGATCTGGTGTGAGGTCTGTCGTGCGTGCAGCCATGCAGCTACCTGGAAAAGGGCTCACTTCTGTGGGTGTTGCCCCTGTACCTGCATATAAATAAAAAGGATAGATAAATAGATAAAAATAAACAGCATTATTGTAGGTATTATCTGTCTATCTTCATATACTGAGTCGGTCACATTTGACCATTTTATTACCTCAGTTGGATGTTGTAAGCTCTATTCTATTTTCTGTTCAGATACTTGTGTAAGTACAATCTGTTAGATACTTGTTTTAGGTAAACCTCATTGTGTACAGTATTTCACTAGTACAATGAAAGTTGTTCCAATATGGCAGTGCCCAGCTAGACTGAACATTTAAAGATCGGAGAAATAATGAAAACTAAGAACTTATGGATTTTTGTTGTTTTTGCCTCTTGTTGGTTCTGTATATTAGGTCCGTTTCTGTTCAATTGTTGTCATACGCTAGACTTGTATTCGACAGAACTCTCAACAGCGTCCGAATATTCTTGAAACACGGGATACCAGTCAGTCAACTTCCGGATTTTCCCCAGTAAACTTCCGGAAGATATTTGGAAGATTTTTCTGTCAGAGAGAATTCAGCTTAAAGTATGTATCATGGAATGTTAATTTTTTTGGTCAGATTCTCTACCGTAGAGCTCACTTCGTTCGCGATGCGCTTCGCGCATCGCGAGCTGTGCTCGCTATTACATGGTTTTGTTGTTTTGAAAACGGCTTTCGGTCCATTTGACAATGGCTTCAAACAGCCATGCACATAGGTATTTATGCAGGAGGGAGCGATTACAAACGCTTTACAGGAAAACGGTAGAGTACCAAATGATCACATGTCGATTTTTCGTGTTATTTGGCACCTTGGCATACTACCCTTATATTCACCATATTTGCATTATTTGCTGGCTCCCAGCTTGCACATTGTCAATATTGGAAAAACAGGTAACCAGACCCCCTGACCTTTTAAGGTCAGGGGGGTAGGGGGGTCTGGTTACCTGTTTTTCCAACTCTGATAAACATCAGACTAGGAACCAGCAGATAATGCAAATAAGTTGAATACTACTCGTTTTCGTGGCCATCACGAAAACACTCCTATATAATTTTGACCCCCTTGAATCCCACTTTTATATAGTAAAACTGGGGTTTCCGGGGGTATACCTTATTTTTCTTATTTCTGCTCTAAAATATAGATTGTGGGTACTCGTTAGAACCGCCTTGATGAGGCGGTTCTAACGAGTGCCCACAATTTATATTTGGAGTAGAAATAAGAAAAATATCACAATTTTTCATCATAAAATTTTCATTTTTTCGGCGATAAAAGGTGGCAATGTATTTGTATAGGCGTGTTTGCGTAATGTGGTTGGGAGAGGCGATGGTGCCATGTACCTTTTGTCATCCGGGCGTCCAACCGATATTGGTTTTACTGACCGTCCCAATGCGGTTCTTCTGTCGCGGTTTATTTTGTTATGGTTTGTCTTTGAGTGTGTGTATCGCTTATATTATTTTGTTTTGGAAAGGCAATTGACCATTTTGTGGGAAAGTAACTGTCCGTTTGGCTTTCCGCTATTGACGTTTCTAATAGGGTATAGTTATTTCATGTTTGTGTTTCTTACCCTTGGTGTCTCTGTAGGGAGCTGTGGGTTAACTGCATCGATTCCTGGGGCCAGTTGTTCAAAGCATCGTTAGCTTAACGAGCTCGTTAGTGGTCATTTTGTTAACTGTTCAAGCAAGTACACAATCTAAAGTTTTTGTCATTTTTGCTGAAAAATGTGACCAGCTTTTGCATCTGCAAAAGCTGCTCACATTTTTTCAGCAAAAATTTTAGCATATTTGCCATATTTAACGATCAAAGTTTTAACGATCCACTAACTAACGACATCGTTAGTTTTGAACAACTGGCCCCTGATCATTGGCTTCACTTCTATTTTATTCTTTTTATTTTCACTTCACTACTAAGTTGAATAAAAGAACGCTTTCAGTGCATTCGCAATAATATACAATTTCTCTTTTACACCTAAACATACACACCGGCCCCGAGAGCTCAGTTGGTAGAGTGTCCGCTCCGGGGAACGGGAGGTCACGGGTTCGATCCCGGGCCGCGAGATACCAAAGTCGTTAAAAATGGTACTAGCTGCTCCTCGCTTGGCACTCAGATTTACGGGGTAGAGCTAGGACTGGTCGACCCAGTGTTAGGATAATGTGTGACTGGTTGTGATATCATGTAATGTGTCTGGGACTTGATACTTCAGTGAGGCAGCACTATAAAAAGTGAGCATTGGGCTCCCTGTCGCAACCAGACACCGTCGTGATATGACTGAAAAATTGTTGAAAGCGACGTTAAACCCGGATTCACACACACACACACACACCTAAACATACAGCATCTATGATACCTAAACAGTTTGTCATTAGAATGCCATTAAAATGCAGTTCAAACAGAAACTAATGTCAAAACTTACCCACAACCACCGCAAATACAAATTTAAGGGTCAGCGGATTTTCAGTCATTCTGTAGAATTGTTTTGAGAAACAGCAAGCAAAACTTTACTACAATTTAGAAGACAGATGTTCTCCTACATCTGTAACAGAGTTTTGAGTTTTAATTTCCAGCGAAACTGCTCACTTTGTAGTAAAGGTTTGATGAATAGCAAATTTCGAGTAGTTAATAGGCAAGTAGAGTAAATTTCGTATATTCAGACCACCTTTGGGATGGTTCAAAAGTGGTCTGTTAGACCACTTTTGAACAGTCCCAAAGGTGGTCTCCGACCAGAGGACACTGTATGCAGAAAACACAATGAAAGAATAACTACAGTCGACTAATTAAACTTTTTAAAACAGAAATGGTCTTATTTTAGGTTGTCTTTCACTGTAGTTAGAGTTAACGGGCCGATATGCCGTTGACTAACGTTATGTGCCTTAGGACCTGTAAACATAGCATTAGCCCTTAGACCTAAGGGATTTAGCTATCCGGGCTGATATACCAAGTATTATTACAGTGAGAATACCGATGGCTCATCATCATGGCTTTTTCAAACTCGTTCGGGAAGACCTTCCGCAAGCTACAGATAACAAACTTTTAGGGATAGTTTGGGGAGATGTTTTATTTCATAGTGAAAAGACAGGTTGTGTAACATTACACTGTATAACCGTATCAAAATGTACGCTGCGTGCACTGATTAGTATCGCCTCTTTGAGAAGATTTTAAAGCCTACACAAAACACAGCTTTATTTAATAAAAAAGCCAAACATATATCCCTAAATTATCAAACTATTGTTTGTTTGTTTGACTTGAGGTTTAACGCCCCCGTCAACACCGTATAGGTCATTTTGGGGACGTTGCTTCCAATTTTGTGGGACTTTCACCGATACTGAGATGAAATCACATCTCAAGCCCTGTCGCCCAATGAAACCAATAGGATTTATAAACGGGCCTCCGTGGTCTAGTGGTTAAGAGCGCTGACTCTTGATCATTAGGTCTCTCACCGCTGTGGTTCGAGCCTCGCTCGGATCACATGTGAGACGCCAAGTTCTGCAACGGAAGGTCGGGTGGTTTTTCTCGGGGTATCCCGGTTTTCGCCCACCTCTGATTAACGATCGGCTCGATATGAGTGAAATAATCTTGAAAGGGCCGTAAAACCCAAACCAAAAAAAAAATAGGATTTATAAACATGTACGGTCCGACTCGCACCGCTTGGCCTGGGCAGGCTTAGATCTTGTAAGCGGTTTACAAGTACTCCTGTGTGGTCGGTTTCAGCTCTGCGTGGAAGCATCATGCAGCCCATCTATTTCTTCAAGCCCCATTGGGCGGGGCCTATATCAAAGTCGACATTCGTTCATAACCTTGTGCTATGAGTCACCTCAGTGGTCCTTCTACTCGTTTATGTACTGTTTTTGGTTAATCGCTTGAGTACAATTCCGCTATTAAGATCAACTACAATTAAGACTAATTCTAATTTAAAAAGCTTATTTAGAAGTGTGCAGTTATTCTTTCTTTGTGTTTTCATAAAAGAGTGTCTTCTGGTCAGGGACCACCTTTGGGACTGTTCAAAAGTGGTCTTAAAGACCACTTCTGAACAGTCCCAAAGGCGGTCTTAAAATAGGAATTTTACTGTATAAGCTTGCCTGCCAAGGAAACGCTGTGTTAGGTAAACTGACCGACTTGATATGGCACAAGTAGTATTGACCGGGCCGTTAAACTTTAAACCAAACTTTAGAACCACCTCTGTCAACAATTAATTTCATGGCCCAAAAGATATTGGAACTATTGAAAATGACTGCACTTCATCGATGTGATAAACCATATGCTGGTATCTACGCTGGATGTCGCCGTGCTTATCTGATACTGTATACTGTAACAATGCACTGCATAATTAGATCAAATGCTGCATGTCATTAAGTGCGTCTATATGGGGTACATAACGCCAACTGTTTAACCCTCATATGGCAATAGGATCCTCCATATAATAACTCGATCCATTTCCGTTTATAGAGGTTTATTTTGTTTGTGTCAGGTTTTACAAAAATGTTTGGACTTTTACAAACAGTGGAGACCCTGATCAGACGCCGCGTTGCGCGGCGTCTGATCTGGGTCTACACAGTTTGCCGATGCCCCAAAAGGGAACGCTAGGCCTATATGAGTTAGGTTACAGTGGATCTCACATTCATTATAATTTCATATGAAAGGGGTTCTTTCAGAGTATAGGAAATTTACATTGGTTTCTGCCCACACTTGGAATTTGATGAACGTATGCACAATAATTGCCCGGGGTATAACCTTTGTAATTATGATGCATTCGCTTTTAAATGTAATTCTGTTGTAAATTTATTATGTTTTACACGATGCCATTACCAAAACAGAGGGTACTCTGATATAAACACTTCTTCTACGGTAATCAAAAATTCATATATCTAATGCTGAAATGTTTAAAGAGGAAAAGCCATCATTGCTGAGTTAGTTACTACCAATGGCTTTATGTGTCTTGTAATGGTGGCTGGACATTCAGTTTTCTTTAATGGTATATCCCTATATTTCAGCTGCAAATTGTGTATTCATTCAAATTTTATATGTAATTTTACCATGTTCCAATCTTTGCCAACACACCATTTCAGCATATTATACTATATCCACATATCTGAGGAATATGTGGATGAAATTTCAAGACAACTGAGGTCCGGTAACATGTTGTTTAAACCGACCAAATACTGATAGACCTGATTCAGCAAAATGGGAAATTTTACGATCATGCTGTGTAATAATACTTTTCTGGCTGGCTATAGTATATTATGGGATTTGTATGTAGTTCATTGACTCATAGCATAATGATAAGTATTGTTTTAAAACATCAAGTTCACTTAAATTGCTCCTAGAACGCCATGGCCAAAACAAGCTGGTTTGTTTACAGAAGTATACCGCAAAGGCCTTGATGACAACCCTCATCAAATGTACCCATGGAATCCTGTGCATAGTTCTCTTTCTGTCTGTCTTGCCTAAGTTTGTTTTGGTGTTAAGTTTGTGTTGAGCTTTAACATCCAACTCGGTAGCATACAAGTCATTTTAGACGTTGCTTCAGGTTGTGTGAGCGACTTGAGATAAATGACTCTCAAGTCTAACTTTTGTTTGCTTGTTTGTTTATCCCTGACTGTCCATTTAAACTGCAAAGGTTTTCTCTAGGGACGGTCAATAACATTTGAGAATACCTTTTAACAGACATATTTAGTGCCCCTGAACAGTTTTCAGTATTTGTGTCTGCACCAGGCACCAGTCAACCTATTTTTGTACAGCCCCTACGAACGAGACTAAACATCTTTCTAAAGTTATTTTTCAAGGCTTATTAAATTAATCTTCTTTTAGAATTCCGATGATCGCACTTTTGTCTGTTCCTAATCTGTGTGTGACTTCATTATGTTGTCTATCTTTGTAAAGGTTTTGCACTTCATTTACCTGTCTGCGCGGTTATTAGTGTGATTGCAAAGCAGATATGTTAGGTATCAAGAAGCATTTAAACTGATGATAATAATTATTCAATCTGGGATTAGTTATCTAATTACTCATTTAAGATTTTGAATCCCTGATGGTTCTGAAAATGATCTTCTCTTTCAACAGTTAGCCAGATTTATACTTTAACTGGGTCTCTTCATGTCCATTTACTAGATTTACATCTTCTTTTCTGAACCCCATTTGTGCCTGCTCAATACTTTGTTCTATGAATGCATTGAAGACTTGAAGCGTTTGATGATGATGTTGATGATGATGATGATGATGATGATGATTTTGATTGATTGATTTGAGGTTTAACGTCCCCGCCAACACTCTATAGGTCATTTTGCAGACGTTACCAATTTTGTGGAACTTTTATCCGACATTGGGACGAAATGACATCTGTTGCCCAATGAAACAAATCGGGCCCATCGGAGTCTAACTGTTGGTTTTCTCTTGCTCCAGCATTTCAATTTTTTCTTGCTGTCGAGTCCTCACCGTTGTTTCATCTCTGTGGTTGTTTGATTTTTTTGTTCACGGAGATGTTGCACTTGTGAGTTAGGAGGTCTTCGTGCGGACTGAACTAATTATTTATCTTAATCGCGACGGAAGTAAGGGCCAGGATTGTGGCCACGTAAAATCGATTTAAGCCCCCCCCCCCCACACACACACACACACACCACCACCACCACCAGTGGAATTCGTTTCCGCTGACCGTTCCAAGGCGGTTCTTCTGTCGCAGTTTATGTTTGTTATAGTTTGTCTTTGGGTGTTTGTGTCGATTATATTATTTTATTTTGGATAGCCTATTGGCCATTTTGTGGGACAGTAACTGTCCTTTTGGCTTTCCGCTGTTGGTGTTTCCGTTGGGGTCTGTTGTTTCATGTTTGTGTTTCTTTCCCTTTGGTGTCCCTGATGGGAGCTGTGGGTTAATTGTAGCGATTCCTGATCATTGCCTCCACTTCTATGTTATAAGCATGAATGGTCCGACTCGCACCGCTTTGCCTTAGAGCTTCTAAGCGGTTTTAGAGTACTCATGTGCGGTCGGTTTCAGCTCTGCGTGGAAGCACCATGCAGCCCATTTATTTCTTCAAGCCCCGATGGGCGGGGGCGGGATGATGATGATGATGATGATGATGATGATGATGATGAAAAAACTTTCAAAACGCAATATTTAATGAACAACTGAATTATGTGTTACATGTATGTAAACATAAGCTAACTAAATTATTTTCAGTAAATACTCTATGATGCACTTTCTGTCCAAACACTCCAATAATCATCCTAAGCCAAATAATAAATTGCACAGAGATGTAATTATTAATGTTAAACATATCAAGCAAGAACAGTGCTTTTAAAGAACAATGAACTTGCATTCGGCAGAAACGTTCAATAAGTGAGTAAACGTTTACACAGAAAAGAAATATTTCCAGTATAGTTCGTCTGTCATTATTGACAATGTCCAATCGTAATCATATTTCAGAAAATGTTACTGTTTGTGTGTTCTAAGATGGCTGATGAGACCGATTCTAGCTCTGAACTGTCTGTTGCAGATAAAACAACAGAGGCTAGAGGAAGACAGCTCTGTTAGTGATGGCTTTGTGCTGTACGCGTTTCTGCTCAGCTTCATTGATTCGTTTGGCATCGTATTAACTGACATCCCTTCTGATGAGACCTCGCCACTTTGTTCTGTCCGGTGCAGTTTGTCACCACGACTCTGTGGGAATGTTGAAATACCTGAGGGAGGCTTTGTGGTCGTCCTTGTAGCGCTTCTTCTGACCGCCTTGGGAGCGTTTGTCCATGTCTAGTTCTTCAATGAAACTTTTCTTTGGCAAACGTTCCTCAGGCATTCTAGTAACATGGCGTGTCCATCTGAACTTTGCTAATTTCAGAAGAGTATGAACCCTTTGCTCCCCTGCTTGTTCAGGACTTCGTGTCTGGAATCATGTCCTGCCACTTAATCTTTATGAGTTTTCTAAGGCAGCTTGTATGGAAGTGATTCAGTCTTTTTTGCGTGCCGTTGGTAAACTGTCTAAGTTTCACATGCGGCAGCACCACAGCTCTGTACACTTTCAGTTTTGTGTCAAGTAGAAGTAAAACAAAGATTAGGAATCGATACAATTAACTTACTCCACCCATCAAAGACACCAAAGGGAAAGAAACACAAACATTAAGCGACCAGACCATAATGGAAACCTAAACAAAGGAAGGCCATAAGGACAGTTACTTTCCCACAAAATGGCCATATGGCCATCCAAAATAAAAAGACACAAGTGATACACACAGTAAGTAACAAACAACAACTTAAATAAACCGCCACAGAAGAACCGCCTTGGAACGGTCAGTGGAAAGATTTCCACTGGGGGGCTTAAATCGATTTAAAGTGGCCACAATCCTCGCCCTTACTTCCGTCGCGATTAAGACAAATAATTTGTTCAGTCCGCATGAAGGCCTCCTAACTCATCAGTGCAACATCTCCGTGAACACACACAATCAAAGAACCACAGAGGTGAGACAACGGTGAGGACTCGACAGCAAGAAACCACTGAAATGCTGGAGCAAAAGAAAACCAACAGTTAGACTCCGATGGGCCCAACCAGAGGCAGAGCATCAGGCACCAAGTCTGATTCCACTTCGGTCCCAGACACAACCGCGTAATTGGCCAAATGCTGCACTAGCTTCTGCACTAGCTTTGGCAATCCTGGCATTGATTTCATCATCAATGTACACTGCTCTTGACAGTGTGCTCCCAAAGGTAGGTGAACTTGTCTACCACTTGCAATCTTTGACCTTTCAATGTGATGGTGGGCTCTTTGTAAGGCTTGCCAGGTGCTGGTTGATAGTATACCTCAGACTGTGGGTTTGTTGCATCGATTCCTGATCATTGCCATCACTTCTATTTTTTATGCTTATTGTGTGGTCATAGCTATCACAGGAGTCAGATACTTGATCTATACCTTTTTTGCATCTTCTCTTCTGTTGGAGCACCTTTTGCCATGTCATCATCAAAGAGAAACTCATCTAGCACCCCTGTCTCTATCTTGGATTTGGCTTGCAACCTTCTGAGATTGAAAAGCTTCTCATTAAAGCGATACCAAATAGATATGCCATTGTCACCATCCTGGCAAGCATTTGTGAGCATGGCAGAGAACATCATGCTGAACAGTGTTGAGGCTAACATAACGTCTTGTTTGACTCCGCTTGTCGCAGGGAATGAATCTGAAAACTCACCATCATTCTGGATCCGTGCAAGCATACATATGTACTTGGTTGGACATCCAAACTTCACCATGATCTCTCAACGACTGACTGTGTCAAATGCTTTGGAAAGGTCCACATAGGTCATGTATAGGTCTATGTTTTGTTCAAGGCATTTCTCTTGCTAGGACCCTTGCGAGGACTTTCCCAGCAATTGACAAAAAAGAGATGCCACGATGATTGTCACAGATCTGAGGGTCCCCTTTCCGTTTGAAAAGGTGAATAATTGACGCAGCCTTGAATTCTTGAGGGATGGCTTCTTTTCTCTACATACTGTGAAATAACTTCTTTGCAACTCGAGTACCCCCTGCTTTGTAAATCTCAGCAGGTATTGCATCTGGTCATGGGGTCTTGCCAGATGCCAGAAGTGTTATTGCTTTCACTTTCAGTACTATAGGCGTATGTGACTATGTGTATAAGTAACAACAAACCACTGACCATTGCGTCTTTGCACATCATCTCAAAATGACAATGGAAATAATGGATCGCGTTGCCTTACACCAATTTTAGTAGCATGAGTTCTGTAAAAGTAATTACACAAAGTTGCACATGTTCACAATAATTTTGCTGCTAAGAATAAAAGCAATAGATGTTATTAAGCCTAATCTGTTGAATGGAATATCTTTTGAATTATTGATTTCAACTATCTAGTATCTACTATTTGGATAGACCACCGTGCATAACTAGAAACATGACATTTTAATGGTTTCTAGTGTTAGGAAGTTTGAAAGCAATGCCTTTCTGTAAGGTTCTTGGTTGATTTCAACAAAATAGTTAACTTTGTAAGAACGACCTACATCCATTGAAGGTGAAAAATTACAGTGTCTGTACATCACATTACATGTGATGAAAAATTACAGTGTTTTCGGTTCTGAATTTTCATGACATTTGACATAGATCTAGCTACAGAGGATCCATGCTGCAAGTGTCCCTGGCAATATGAGTTTGTTTTGTTTGATTTGAGATTTACCGTCCCCGTCAACACTGCAAAGGTCATTTTGGAGACGTTGCTTCCAATTTTGTGGGACTTTTACCAGACATTGTGATGAAATGACATCTCAAGCCCTGTCGACCAATAAAACCAATAGGGTTTATAAGCATAGACGGTTCGATTCGCACCGTTTTTTCTGGGCAGGCTAAGCTAGTCTGGCCCAGAAAACATATACACTCCATATTTTTCAGTTCTGTGGTGTATTCCTTGCTTCCAAAGGATAACCCTTTTACAGAACATATTTAACTTCACTACAGCTGGTGTGTGGGAATGTGTGGCGGCGGTAAAACGTCTCCTTGCCCTACATCATAGTGTAGATTATATTTTCTTGTCCTTTGGGATCATTGATTCCATTGTGGAATTTTGAAAATATCTGAGGGTCACTGATGAGGCCTAATTGGCCGAAACTAGCTAGTCTGGCCCAGAAAACATATACACTCTATATTTTGCAGTTCTATGGTGTATTCCTTGCTTCCAAAGGATAACCCTTTAATAGAACATATTTAGATCCTCTAAGCGGTCTACCAGTACCTGTGTGCGGATCAGATTCAGCTCTGCGTGGAAGCATCATGCAGCCCATATATTTCTTCAAGCCCAGATGATATCTTTACAAAGACTACACCATATTTATCTTAAGAACTGAATTAGGATAATGTTTTGAAATTTTGATTAAAAAATTACATTTTTGGAAATTATTTTATCAGAATATGCACACTTTACTTAATTTACACAAAAGGATGCCTATGGAGTTCTGCATTCAATTTAGTTCACAAATCGTGAAACTGAATAAAACTTGAGATTTAAGACATACTTATTAAGAGATGGAGGGAGTCAGTCAAGGTGGCCTCCTGAATCCTATTTTTATGTCCCCGTTGGAGGGCATATAGTTTTTGCACTGTCCGTCTGTTTGTGGGTTTGATGTCTCTTTGGTGTCTTTTATGGGTGGAGTAAGTTAATTGTATCAATTCCTGATCTTTGTTTTACTTCTACTTTGAAGGTTAGTCCGCACTTATTTGTGATGCAAACTACTTCCCCATTTCTCCACCGATTGAGCTGAAACTTTGCACATGCATTCCTTGTGAGGTGCAGGGGTGCCTAACACAATTTTCACG
The DNA here is from genome assembly GCA_963580285.1 of Lucinisca nassula. Lineage (NCBI taxonomy): Eukaryota > Metazoa > Mollusca > Bivalvia > Lucinida > Lucinidae > Lucinisca > Lucinisca nassula. Next base: position 111,991,367 of record OY757023.1, on the reverse strand, counting down.
TTGGTCCTCTCATTTACATTGGAGTTATGGCCCTTTATGTTCTAAAAACTGTGCTAAAAACTTTGTGATGATAACTACTTCAACATTACTTCACTAATTCAGCTGAAACTTTGCAAATGCATTCCTTGTGAGGTGAAGGGGTGCCTAACACAATTTTCACGTCGATCCTATCATCTGTGACGGAGTTACGGCCCTTGATTTTCTGGAAAAAAAAACGCGTTCGAAAACTTCCGACGCGAACTTCTTCCACATTTCTCCAACGTTTGAGCTGAAACTTTGCACATGCATTCCTTGTAAGGTAAAGGGGTGCCTAACACAATTTTCACGTTGATCCTATCATCTGCGAAGGAGTTACGGCCCTTTATTGTCTGAAAAACGCGTTCTTAAACCTTGTGACGCGAACTACTTCCACATTTCTTCGACAATTTTGTTAAATTTTTATGCCCCCGTAGGAGGGCGTATAGTTTTTGCACTGTCCGTTTGTTTGTGGGTTTGTGTGTGGGTTTGTGGGTTAGTACGCACTTTTTTACCTCAAATTGGCTCCCACCTTATAGTGACATCTCTTGTTATCTATATAATTCAATGATTACATTTTCATAGGTTGTATATTCTGAGTTATAAATATACTAAGTTTTAATAAAAAAAAACATGCATTGACACAGGTGAAAGATGTCCTTTTACTATTCTTTTGTATCCTGATGGACTCTTTCATTGTTAAATGTTGGACAATTTTATTTATCTTATTTATATATTGCCCTGTAACCTAAACCTATCGGTTTTACAAGGTCATTAATTACACCCACGTAATAATCTTGGTGGCTGGATGGATAATGGACTGGAAACTTCGCCCTCATATTTTGTATCTACGAACAAACGTTTTATTTCACTTTCTAACACAGCGTGCCTATATAGGCAATGGAAAATAACTGTGTTTTATTCTACAACAAATCACGACAAGGAAGAGCGTGACGAATGACGTCATTAAAACTGCAAATTTATGACGTCATTTGTCAATTTCCTTGACGTTAGACGGTGTAACGTCACTTTTAAGCATCGAAAACGTTAGAAAAGGATAATATGAAATTAAGGCATTGCCTTCTTTGCGACACCTCATTGTACACTCTTGGTGCAATAGTAGACAATCACTTAAGGTGATGAGTGTCCCTGCCATATGCCTCACTAGATGAGTAATTTGTTTGACATATGCAGTAGCCATGCAGACATTCTAGAAACTGAATATTATTCAGGAAACACATGGCCAAAATGTATACCTCATTCCAGAGGACATAATTCTGCAATACGGGGCTGGATAAAAATTCTGGTTCCTGTATGCCCATCTTAAATGCATGCCTAAAATGTGTTGCAGGTTTCAATGTCCAGCACCAAATACTACAGGAGTTGTGGACAAACAAAAAGTGCTATTTAACCTGTGATAATGTGCTGGATCAGAATTCTGTAGTCAAACAGTTCTTTTATGCACATGTTTAGTGTCTGAACTGTGTTGTTAGTTTCAAAATCCGGCATCAAATACTGTAGAAGTTGCAGAGACACGAACAGGCCTATATGACCTCCTATGCTACACATACATGCATGACCAAAATGTCATTCAAGGGAACATAATTCGGCAATAAGGGCTGGATCAGCATCCTGTTTTCTTTATGCATATCTATTATTTGATATATAAATATCAAATATTGATTTTAGATATCTATATATGCAAAGGAATAGTATTTGTTTGGATTTGAGGTTTAACGTCCCTGTCAACACTGTAAAGGTCATTTTGGAGATGTTGCTTCCAATTTTGTGGGACTTTTACCTGACATTCAGATGAAATAACATCTCAAGCCCTGTCGCCCAATGAAACCAATAGGGTTTATTAGCACGGACGGTCCGCCTCGCACCGCAGTTCCTGGTAAGGCTTAGATCCTCTAGGCGGTTTACCAGTACTAGTGAGCGGGTCAAAGGAATAGTAGATATCATACAAGAGGGCCATGATGGCCCTGGATCGCTCACCTGATCCATAAAGTAACAAGTGGGCCCCGGAGAGGGCCATTATTGACCCCAGGGCTATAATGTGCATAATGTTGAGGGAGGTCAAAAAGGTGAAGCTTCATACCAAATATCAACAAAGGCTATAATTTGAACAATCTTGGCAAAGGTCCACTAGATGGAGCTACACACCAAGTATCAAAGACCTGGGCCTTGCAGTTTCAGAGAAAGAGATTTTTAAAGATTTTCCTACATAAGCCTATGTAAAACCAAATGGCACCGGGGCTGGGGCATTTTTGGCCTCAGGTCTATAATTTAAACAATCTTGATAGAGGTCCGCTAGATGAAGCTTCACACCAAATATCAAAGACCTGGGCCTTGCTGTTTCAGAGAAGAAGATTTTCAAAGATTATCTCGATATATAAGTCTATGTAAAACCAAAGGGCCCGGGGCGGGGGCATTTGTGGCCCGGGGGGTATAATGTGAACAATCTTGGTAGAGGTCCACTAGATGAAGCTCCATACCAAATATCAAAGACATGGGCCTTGCAGTTTCGGAGAAGATTTTTAAAGATTTCCCTATGTTAGTCTATGTAAAACCAAAGGGTCTTTGGGCGGGGGCAGTTTTGGCCCCAGGGCTATAATTTGAATAGAGGTCCAATAGATGAAATTTTGCACCAAATATCAAAGACCTAGGCCTTGTGGTTTCACAGAAGAAGATTTTTAAAGATTTTCCCTATATAAGTCTATATAAAACCAGAAACGAGACGGGGGCACTTTTGGTCTCAGGGCTATAATTTGAACAATCTTGGTAGAAGTCCACTAGATGAAGCTTCATACCAAATATCAAAGACCTAAGCCTTGTGGTTTCAGAAGAAGATTTTTCAAGATTTTCCCGATATAAGTCTATGTAAAACCAAAGGGCCCCAGAGAGGGGCCATTTTTGGCAACAGGGCTATAATTTGAACAATCTTGGTAAAGGTTTACAAGATGAAGCTTCATACCAAATATCAAAGACCTGGGCCTTGTGGTTTCAGAGAAGAAGATTTTTAAAGATTTTCCCTATATAAGCCCATGTAAAACCAAAGGGCCCCGGGGCGGGGGCATTTTTGGCCCCAGCACTATAATTTGAACAATCTTGGTAGGGGTCCACTAGATGAAGCTTCATACCAAATAGCAGAGACCTAGGCCTTGCGGTTTCAGAAAAGAAGATTTTTAAAGATTTTCCCTATGTAAGCCCATGTAAAACCAAAGGGCCCCGGGGCGGGGGCATTTGTGGCCCCAGCACTATAATTTGAACAATCTTAGTAGGGGTCCACTAGATTAAGCTTCATACCAAATATCAAAGACCTGGGCCTTGCGGTTTCAGACAAGAAGATTTTTACAGATTTTCCCTATATAAGCCCATGTAAAACAAAAGGGCCCCGAATGGGGGCATTTTTGGCCCCAGCACTATAATTTGAACAATCTTCGTAGGGGTCCACTAGATGAAGCTTCCTACCAAATATCAAAGACCTGGGCCTTGCGGTTTCAGAGAAGAAGATTTTTAAAGATTTTCCCTATGTAAGCCCATGTAAAACCAAAGGGCTCCGGGGCGGGGGCATTTGTGACCCCAGCACTATAATTTGAACAATCTTGGTTGGGGTCCACTAAATGAAGCTTCATACCAAATATCAAAGACTTGGGCCATTTTTAAGTTTTCGGTGAAAAAAAAAAGTTTGGGCTCCTGTGACCTAGATGCGCAACGGACCGGAACCATTTGAACAACTTTGAAAGGGGACCCCATAGGGATCATTCATTTGAAGTTTGGTCAAAATCTGATCAGTGGTTTAGGAGGAGATGTCGTTTAAAGAAATTGTTTACGGACACCTGAACGGACGCACGGACAGACGCACGACGGACGAAAAGTGATCCCAAAAGCTCACCTCGTCATTACATTACAGGTGAGCTAAAAATAAATTTATAGATATCAAGAAATATATAATTCATAGCATTGATTACATTTTATGATATCACAAGTACTGATAATTAGAGAATCCAATAATGTTAATTGTAGATATCTATAATTCTATTATAGATGTCTGTAATTTGATTTATGGATATCTATAATAAAAATATAGGATATCAATATTATCAGATACCTATAATTGGATTTTTAGATATCTATATATGCTAAGGAATTAAAAATATCAAGAAATATATATTTCATATCACTGATTACATTTTATGATATCAAAAATATTGATAATTATAGAAATCAATAATGTTAATTATAGATATCTATAATTTGATTTATAGATATCTGTGTGTGTGTGTGCTCGTGTGTAAATTCGGGTTTAACGTCGCTTTCAACAATTTTTCAGTCATATCACGACGGTGTCTGGTTGCGACAGGGAGCTCAATGCTCACTTTTATAGTGCTGCCTCACTGAAGTATCATGTCCCAGACACATTACATGATAACACACCCAGTCACATTATCCTGACACTGGGTCGACCAGTCCTAGCTCTACCCCGTAAATCTGAGTGCCAAACGAGGAGCAGCTAGTGCCATTTTTAACTACTTTGGTATGTCGCAGCCCGGGATCGAACCCGTGACTTATAGATATCTATAATAAAATTATAGATCTCTAGAAATTGTATTAAATAGTAAAACTGCACCCAATAGGAAACAAAGTTTACATGAAGTCTGGCCCAGAAAACTTACACACCCCATACTTATCAGTTCTGCAGAGTATTACTTGCTTCTGAAGGATACCCCTTTTTAGGAGATATTCATTCAGTCCCCACTGATGCAAAATTATTGAAAGATACATGTACAAGTAGTGATGATACAAATAAGTTTATTTAAATTTAACTTTCAAATTCAAAACAGCATAACATTAGGCTAAGACTGTCCACATACTTTATTTAAGAACTTTACCAGGCGTCGCAGGTTCGATCCCGGGCTTCTCCAGACTTTCGGATCTGTCTTTAAACCGAGGTCCCTTCTCCGTATGACCTTAGGTGTTGGTGGGACATAAAACTCGAACATGCACTCACTCAGTTAAGAACTTTACGAGTTAACAGTTGTAACAACCATTCTAACAAGGACATTGATGGTCCTATATCCATCACCATAGCTAGCCAACCCTTAATCCTTAGTATTATAGTAATGAATTGAACACAAGCGGACTGCTTCATGATTGTTGTTTGGATTGATTGACAGGGTGGTCCTACATAGAGTACCAATGTGGTAAATGACAAGCAGTTCGTGTTTTATGTTTTATAATTAGAGGATCTTACATGAGTGATCATTTCATATGAAATGACCACGAGTGTAAGATCCTGTTTATCATATGACCACTTTAAATTGGATTTTATCGCCTTTAAATTTGACAATATTCCCATGATTTTTATTACACGATGTTATACACTGCTTACCAACAATGTCAAGTGATAAAAGAATATCTTAATTTTTTTTCCCTAAATTAATCAGTGTACAATATGTGAACCTTGGAGTGAGTCATTTTTACCGAAGTGTCAGTGGTAGAGTTCCAATTGATGCATACCAAATATCAAAGCTATGGTCTTTGGTAAAAAAAAAGACTCCTGTGGAAGGTTCGTTTTTGCCCCAGGGCTTAAATTTGATCAATATTGGTAGAGGTCTAGATCATCAAAACTACGCATGAATACCAAAAGCGTGGGCCTTCTGGTATTCCGCAAGAAAATTTTTAGTGACCCCCTAAAACAGGGCAATGTTTGACCACACGGATATGATTGGAGCAATGCTACACATAAAATAAAAGGCCTGGTCATTTTGGTTTCAAAGCAGACTTTTTTACTCTTTCCCATTGCAGTGCCCTTGAAACATTAATAAGTTCAAGGTCAACAAGATCTAATCAAATCTTTGGAATCTTGCATTAACATGTTGCACCAAGTTTGAGCAGACTTAAAGAATTTGCTCACATAGGGCGCAGACAAGCTAAAATTGATTGTTTTTCAGGCACCTGTGGCCTTGAAAATAAGGCAAATGTCACCAATATCTACTAAAATCTTTAGTAAGTTGCAGTGGCACAATGTACAAAGTTTGAGCAAATTCAACAATTTGTTCATGGTGCTGACAAGCCATTTCTGTCCCAAAATTGACAGTTTTGAGGGCATGTGCCCTTGAGAATGAGGTCAAGATCACCAAAATCTAATGCAATCTTTGATAGATTCAATGATATACTGTACCAAGTTTGACAATATTTTATCAATTTGTTCACAAGATATGGCAGGAAAGACAAAATTTACAGTTTTTGAGGGCCTGTAATCTTAAATATAAGGGTCAATGTTATCAAAATCTAATCAAATCTTTGGTAAGTGGCAATGATATATTGACCAATGCTTTACCAAGTTTGACCGAATTTCATAGATTCATAGAAGGCAGACACGCCACTTTTGGTCTGAAATTTACTGAAGTTTACAGTTTTTGGGGCCTGTGCCATTGAAAATAATGTCACGGTCACCAAAACCTAATGGCTGTTTTCCCCATCCTAGTAATGGAACAAAGCAAGTTTGGTCAGCGTGGTCAGATTCCTTCAATAGGCTCAGGATATATAGTGCTTCAAACAGGCTACACTGATGCAATCCGCACAAAAAACAATATGCAGCAGCACCCACCCCCGACACTCTTAGTGCAGAACATAATAACTCCAAAAGTAGGAAAACCAGTTTCAACTCATATGTTGTGCACGTCGTCCTATGGGCATTTACATATTTGTGTAGTTTTATGAATATATCTCAAATGGATTGAGGGAAGGATGGGTGGATACGCAAATTTTCGGAGGGGATACATCATACCCTGTCACTTTTTGTGGCAGGGCATAAAAATTGATCCATAAATGAATTTGTCTAGTACAACGAAATTGAACTATTCAGACATGCTAAACTCGTAACTTATTATTCTTTTAAATACTTATTTAAAAGGCTTCAGTTTTAATCAAATACTTTCTACAGCCTGTGTCCTATTATGTAACATTATGAAAAAATGCCTTTTCAAGTATATCATTTTCTTTTTTCACCAAAAATGAAAATTTTCAAATAAAAAAATCTGATTTTTTTTTTTTATTTCTCTACAAAACAGATTGTGGGTGCTGGTTACAACCGCCTCGACCAGGCAGTTGTAACGAGTACCCACAATCATTGTTTTTGAGCAGTTTACATGTAAGAAAAAGAATATTTATATGTACCCTTGTTAACCCCATTAAAGTAGGGTTTAAAGGAGGTCAATATATCAGGCATGTTTTCAAGATAGACAGCATTGTTGGGACTGTTCAAAAGTCGTCCGGGTTAAAAGCAGGTCAAAATTTATTAGGCATGTTTTCATGATAGATGTAGCATTATTGGGACTGTTCAAAAGTAGTCTTAATGAGTCCCAAAGGTGGTCTTCATATATAGGAATTTCACTTCTTTTGTTTTTGTTTTGTTTGATTTGAGGTTTAACAACCCCGTCAACACTGTAAAGGTCATTTTGGAGACGTTGCTTCCAATTTTGTGGGACTTTTACCCAACATTGTGATGTAATGACTTCACAAGCCCTGTCACCCAATGAAACCAATAAGGTTTATTAGCATGGACGGTCTGCCTTGTACCGCGGTTCCTGGACAGACTTGGATCCTCTAAGCGGTTTACCAGTACTAGTGTGTGGGCCGGATTCAGCTCTGCGTAGAAGCATCATGCAGTCCATACATGTATATTTCTTCAAGCGCCTAAGGGCGGGGGAATTGCTTATGTCCAAACAAGTCCGCGTCATCACCATCTTCTATTTCACTTTTCTGGCTGTTAAAATATATTAATGTTAACGCCTAACCTATTCAAAAGCTTTTGATCTTTCTTCCATTCTTTATTGTCAGTCAACGGCCCCTGTCCATAGGGGCTTGAAGAAATAGATTGGCTGCATGATGCTTCCACGCATAGCTGAAACCGACCCGCACATAGCTGAAACCGCTTAGAGGGCACTAAGCTTGTCCAGGCAAAGCAGTGCGAGTCGGACCGCCCATGCTTATAGACCCTTTTGATTTCATTGGGTGGCAGGGCTTGAGATGTCATTTCTTCTCAATACCGGCTAAAAGTCCCACAAAATTGGAAGCAATGACTCCAAAATGACCTTTTCAGTGTTGACAGGGACGTTTAACCTCAAATCAAACAAACAATTTATTGTCAGTCATGATCCAGTGGTTCAAAAACACAGCTGCCATCAAGAAGTTCTAGGCATTAAATAATTCAGTCCTTTTTCTTTCAGTGGGTAGTAGGACCACATAGGCTGTCAGCTGTTAGCTACCGGTGAAAGCAAGGTTCCTCTGTATTAAACTGTATGTGGGTTTTTCCATGCTGAACCTGTAACAAAAATTGGAACAGATTTTTTTTAAAAAAAAGAATAAGGAACAGAACAAAATTAATGTACATGTGACCATAACAAAGACTAGAAATGTTTTCAGAAGAAAACTGCATCCTCCCATCCCAACCATAAATATGACTGTTACAACCACTTGGACTTGGAAGGTGCAAACTGTAAAACTCCAAAAAAACTGAGACACCTTGAGGACTTGCTGTAATTGAATAAATTCTCCTAAAATGTTAGCAAATTTATTTCGCGCTCCAGCAAGGAGTCCAAAACGTGGATACAGAATGGCAAACAGTGAAGACCTTGATCAGACTGCTTCATGAGCAGTCTGATCTAGGTCTGCACTGTTTGCTTAGGCCTGAATGTCCCACTACTAAGGATCATTATGGTACATGCAAAATTTAAGCAATCTATAAATTCGAGAAACCTAAAAAAACAAACAAAAAAAACAGTCCAACCCGTATTAAGCAAGCACCTAGGGGATAACCAAAATGTGCTTGCTTAGGACATGTACTCGCTTAATACATGTCAATGTGAATGCATTTGCCTTTATCATACACTAAAGCATGATTGCATTAGACAGGTTACTTGCTTAACAGTGGAGGCCACCATAACAGGCTTTACTGTAGTTAATGGCCTAAAAAAATCCAATCAAGTCTATCTACATGTATATTCAATTTGTCAGAATTCATCCATTGTTGTATGAGATATGGTGCAGACAAGGCAAAATTAGAAATCTTTGCATCATTTGGTCATGAAAAGAGAAGATATCACCAAAATCAAATCTTTGATATATATCTGCACCGGGGCACAGCATTTCCTACAATGTCCATGTGCAACCAGTGAAGAATCAAATCAGCCTGCCCATCCATATAGTCTGACCAGAGATTTCTCTTGCTGCATGAAGGAGCATTGGGCCCTTAGCTATCCTCTGAGTGTACAACAAATACACTGATCAGACTGTGTGGATGGATAGGCTGATCTGAGTCTTAGCTAGGCACACATGTAAACTGTAGGGAATTTTGTGCTCTGGCTATTTGTAATACATGTACTATATTGCACCAATTCTTAGCATAATCTAAAATTTGGAAGGTTTCAGTGACATATACCACAACTAACAACAAATCTGTTCACTTGAAGATATATTTTTACCCAAAATTAATTTTGTCATTTTGTGTGTGTGTGATTGACCTTAAAACTGAGGTAAATGTCACAAAAATCAATTGTTGAAATTTTTGGTTCATGTAGGATGCAATGGCAAGCATGATAAGTAGAAAATATGATCACCTTGTGAATATATGCATGTTTGGTTAGCAACAATCTGTTGGTTCAGGAGAACTATTAAAGTGCTTCAAACAGCCAAATTGCACACACCAACAGAATCCCAGCAAAAAGATCCCCCCCCCCCACCTCCAATGATAGGGAAAGCAAAACATCAAATAAAGTGAAAAATCTATCATTATGAACCTAAATATTCGGACAGACAGACAAAAAGTGCAGACCCAGATCCAGTCTGACCAGGGTATGCACTGTTTACTATTCTGTCTGCACCATTTGGACTCTTTGCTGGATCATGAAACAAATTTGTTAAACTTCTCTGATCCAATCCCATCAAGGCTTGAAGAAATAGATTGGGCTGCATGATGCTTCTACAAAGAGCTGAAACCGACCACACGACATGGGTACTGGTTAGAGGTTCTGTGCATGCCCGGAAAAGTGGTGCGAGTTGGACCGTCCATGAAAATAAACTGTATTGGTTCCACTGGGCAACAGGGCTTGAGATGTCATTTCATCTCAATGGTGGGTAAAAGTCCCACAAAATTGGAAGCAATGCCTCCAAAATAACCTAAAAAGTGTTGACGGGGACGTTGAACTTCAAATCAAACAAACATTAACTCCTCAAAGTGTCAAAATTTTTAGGATTTTTATGGTATATCTTATGAGTGGATTTAGTAATATTAATAAAAAAGACAGCATTTTCAAAGTATATGTCATTAATTGTTTTTATTTTTCAGTGGAAAAAAGGCATGCCATTGCATGTGAATAATTTATTGGGCAGCCAATTCAGATGAACTGTCAAGCCTGATTTTCACTGAAAAATAATGAGGGAAAAAAAACAACAAAAAAAAAAAAAAAAAAAAAAAATCAGTCTTCTATTAAATTAACACTACTTTAATCTTATAACAGCTCACTGATCATATTTATCAAATATAGTTTAGAAATTCTCTTAAAGATCTGTTTGTTGAGGTTTAGCAATAATAGCAACAATAGTTTGGTGACATTGCTTTCAAATCTGTTGGCTTTTTAATCTGATCCAGGGCCTGGCAGATCAAACTTTCAAGCACTTGCCCGGGATTCCACAGCATCTTGAAAGTAGCTTAGAATTACCATATTTCTTCTTATTTTGTTTATGTCCTATATATTTTTCTGGGCAAGTGAAATAAAAAAAAAACTCTTGCCCAGCCAAAATTTAGACTTGTATCGGGCAGCCAGGCAGTGGATTAGGATTAATCAGGCCTCGTCTGATCTGAGAGCAAAGAATCTATGTTCAAGTCCTGCAGTAACTCTTTCTACCATTATGTACATGTGTATAACTGCATGTAAGTCAATAAACTTAATTACTGGGGCAGCCAGAACCCCAAATCACTTTTCTTGAGCATACATAAAGTATCTTTCTTGAGCATACTTGAATTATGTATGCAGTTAACCCACACTCACTCTTGCAGCTCTGCCATGGATGGATCAAGCTGTCGGTCCATCCATCCATTTTACAAAGCCTTCAAGGGCATGGGCAAGCCCCAATAGGCGGTGGTATTTTTGAAAAGTAACTCTCCAGATTTTAAATTTTATAGTGATAAGTTATCTAATGCCACATAAGTGTTAGTCAAATTATCACTATAAAATTTGAAGTCGGGCAATAGTATTTGGTTTGTTTGATTTGAGGGTTAGCGTCCCGACGAAGGCGTCAACATGGTACACGTAATTTTGGAGACGTTGCTGCCAACTGTGTGCGGTTTTTACCTCGCATTGAGATGAAAAGACATCTCAAGCCCTGTCGCCCAATGAAACCAAAAGGGCTTATAAGCATGGACTCTCTGACTCGCACTGCTTTGTCTGGGCAGTCTTAGATCCTCTAAGTGGTTTACCAGTACTCGTGCAGTCGGTTTCAGCTCTGTGTGGAAGCATCATGCAGCTCATCTATTTCTTCAAGCCCAAATGGGCGGGGAATGAAATAGTAGTCATACCTCTGATCTATTCCAGATAATATTATACGTGGCTTTGCTTGGGCATTCATATGCAGTCAACATTTTGACCATCAACTAGGCCCTGGTGCATACATTCACCTAGAATACACTTACCTTCATTAGGTATGACTGGTTTCCAACCCGGAATGGCTAATATCTTGTAGAACAGTTTAGGGTTAAAGTTGATAAATTGTCTATGACTGATGTTTCACCGAGAATGTGTCTCATGCAGCTCCTGTTTCACTTGGTCCCCAATGTTACGAGACAGGCTCCGAAGTCCCTGTCATACCTGCTGGAAATTAGACAAAGTCTATGTTAACCATTTCAACAATTCAAAACATGTAGATCCAGAGTAGACTGTTAATAACAAGTCATCCAATCAGGATCAACATCTTGTTAATAATGCTGATTTTAAAAACACTCAATATATATATATATATATGCAATAATGGATGAATGTCCACATTGACACTTCAGAAATTGGAGGAAGACAGGCTAATTATTAACTGCAAATGCAGATCTATGGATGACTCTGATGTACTGAAAAACTTCAATGACTCAAACACCAACAGTGTATTTGCTTGCTTGAATTAGGGTTTAATATTCCCAACAACACTGTTTAGGTCATTTTGCAGGCGTCGCTTCCAATTTTGTGGGACTTTTACCTGACATTGAGATTAAATAACATCTCAAACCCTGCCATCCATGCAGAGCTGAATCTAACCCCACACGAGTACTGGTAAACGGCTTAGAATGTCTAAGCCTGCCCAGGCAAGGCAATGCGATTTGGTCTTTACATGCATGTAAGCCCTATTGGTTTCATTGGGCGGCAGAACTTGAGATGACATTTCTTCTCATCGTCGGGTAAGAGTTCCAATTTCTCCAAAATGACCTAAATAGTGTTGACAGAGATGTTTAAACCTCAAATTAAACTAAATCCTGGGCAAGCTTAGACATTCTAAGCGGTTTACCAATATCCAATACTCATGAGCAGTCAGTTTTAGCTCTGCGTGGAATAACACTGCAGCCACATCTATTTCTCTAAGCCTCGATGGGCACCAGTAGCTTGTTTGTTTGTATTGGAGTTTAATGGCCCAGTCAACACTATGTCATTTTTGACCCAGTCAGTTTGCCCATTCACACTTCCTGGACAGGCTTATATGTAAGCGGTTAACCAGTACAGTGCACATTCTTTCGCCAGAAACTGACAACTGCCCTTCTTGAATCAGGGGAAGGAGGAGAATGACCGTAGAAAAGATTTCATGATCAACCTCCACTAAAGAACATTGCCGACCCCGGCAGGTATAGAACCTGCGTCCTCCTGATCACCAGTCGGATGCGCATCTGACTAAGCTACCGAGGCCGGCCCCAGTAGCTTGTTGACCATGACCTAATCAAGCCCATTCGTGTGTCCATAGGGAATCTTGGCTGTAGATGAGAAATTTGAAGGGTGATCTAGGGTGATTTTCTCACTTTTTATCTTACTGAGTTACTTTTATCTTAAACATGTAAGTTGTGTGTACGCATTAAAATTGCCTGGATGAGCAATTCTTAGTACACGTACACACAACATGCTGATATTTTATAAAACATCAAAAAGATGTACCCAAATCAGAGCACTTCTACTCATCACCATAACAAGTCCCTGTAATGAACCACTTTGATATAGTGAGAATGGGGTTTCATGTTGTAATACCAGCTTTATATATAAAGAATCTAAAAAAAAAAATGGTATATATTACTCTTAAGTTTTGTCATGGGTGTTTGCCTGGATGGCCGTCCGTCCTTGCCATCACGTGAACAAGTCCGTGAAATGAACATACCACTAAACATCACTTTATTTATAGAAAACTGGGGCTTACAAGGTATACATTACTTTGCTTAGTTCTGCTCCTAGACATAGGTTGTGGGTACTAATTAGAACCGCCACATTGAATCGGTTCTAACGAGCACCCACAACATATGTTTGCAGTCAAAATAAGACAAATATCACAGGTTTTCATAAAAAAGAAGCTACATGTATTTTCAAGAGGTGAAAAAATATAATATTTTCCATGGGTGTTATCGTAATGATAAGTCACAAACCTTGTCAATGTAACTACTTTTTTATTTCTTGCCCTATACACATATATATGTATTGCTTAGAAACTGCAGATTTGCATAAGAGTATCCAAATTTTGATCTGAACAGATGGTTTTGTTTGTTTGATTTGAGGTTTAACGTCCCCGTCAACACTGTAAAGGTCATTTTGGAGACAGGGTTTATTAGCATGGACGGTCCGCCTCGCACCGCAGTTCCTGGACAGGCTTAGATCCTCTAAGCGGTTTACCAGTAGAAGTGTGCGGGCCATGTGGGGTCATGGGGTGAGGTCAAAAGTCAAATTTTCAAGAAAATGCTTGTGAATGTAACAGTAAAGTTCTACTTTTTATTTCTTGCACTATGGTCACCAAACTTGGTACATCAGGGATTTTCCTAGTGCCACTGTAATCGGCCCCTATTTTTCCCAATTTATAGACAGATGTTCCCAAATTTTATAACAAATTTCCCAATTTCTGCTGTTGTGCTACATTTTGATAAAAATTTCATGAAAATTGAACCAAAATTGACAAAGTTACAGCTGATTTAAATTCCCAACTATAAATATTAGCGAGCTCTTTTTCCCAAACCCAGCGGCCCCTGGACCCTGATTCTGGAGCGTAGGAAAATCCCTGTACATGTATCGCTTAGGAGTGCAGATGTGCATAAGGGTATCCAAATTTTGATCTGAACCACTGGGGTTATGTAGTGAGGTCAAAAGTCAATTTCATGAAAATACTTGTGAATGCAACTACTAATGTACTACGGCCGCTGTCCATCGGGGCTTGAAGAAATAGATGGGCTGCATGGTGCTTCCACACAGAGCTGAAACCGACCTGCACACAAGTACAGGTAAACCACTTAGAGGATCTAAGCCTGCCCAGGCAAAATTGGAAGCAAGGTCTCCAAAATGATTCCTGCAACGGATGGTCAGGTGGTTTTTCTGCTGATACTCCGGGTTTTGCCCACCTCTAATTAACGATTGGCTCGATATGAGTGAAATAATCTTGAAAGGCACGTAAAACCAAAACAAAAAATCAAATCTCCAAAATTACCTACATGTATACAGTCTTGACGGGGACAATACAAAGAAATATTTATTCAAGTATGGTTGCAAAACTTGCTACATACATGTAGATTGTTTGGGTACAGGGTATCCAAATTTTTATCTGAACCCCTGGGGTCATTGGCTGAGGTCATAGGTCACAACTCTTAACCGACATTGAGAGGAAATGAGATCTCAAGCCCTGTGGCCCAATGAAACCAACAGGTTTTATAAGAATGAAAGGCTAGGCTCGTACTGCTTTGCCTGGACAGGCTTAGATCCTGTAACCAGTTTACCAGTACTTTTAAACAGCAGACAGATAGATACATGTAGACAGACGTATCTTTAGACGTATTGGATGAAATAAAAAGGATAGATTGACAGATTGATATTTTTGGGCTTTGGTTTGATCAGACTCTTATTTCACTAAAATCGAGCCATCATGGACAAAAACTGGATAGAAACCACCTGACTTTCCGTGCAGATCACTGCATCTCACATGTGACCCAAGCACTCAAACCACAACCGTGAAAGACCTAATGATTAACAGTCTCTTATCCACTTGGCCACGAGGGCCTGTCAATAGATAGGGTAGCGGCCTCCGCCCATCAGTGTTTGAAGCAATAGATGAGCTGCATGATGATACTTCCTTGCAGAGCTGAAATCCGACCACACATGAGTACTGGTAAACGGCTTAGAGGATCTAAGCCTGTCATGGCGATGCGGTGGGAGTCAGGTCTTCCTTGCTTATAAACCCTATTGGTTTCATTGGGCAACAGGGCTTGAGAAGTCATTCCATCTCAGTGTCGGGTAATGCACCAGTCATTTGAAACCACTTCCCCCCACCTACGGGGAGAGCGTGGACAATGACTTTTCACAGCCCTGCTAGAAGCCCTGCACTGCAGGGGACCTTCAGAAGGTCACAGCCCCGCTGTTTATAATAGTTCGTTCCACTGGGAGTATATTTGCATAATATCAAAAACCCCGCATTAACCCGGCACTGCGGGGGAACACAGTGGGTAACTACCCCGCAGGTGCAGGGCAGTGGTTACAAATGACAAGTGCATAAAAGTCCCACAAAATTGGAAGCAACGTCTCCAAAATGACATTAAACATGATCTATCCAGTTTTGACGGGGACGTTAAACCTCAAATCAAACAAAGATAGGGCGGTACAATGCTGAGTGTTGCTGATGGCTCAGTGGTGCTTACACTTGCCTCTAATGCTAGAGACACCCCCCGTTTGATCCCCGGAGGCGGTGATTTTTTCGGAGGCTGAACACGCTCCATTGGCTTAAAAACAAAAAGTGCACAGTCCTTCGGATTTTGACGTTAACTGGAGGCCCCCTGTGCAGGAAGAGTCATGTCCTATGCAGGTTAAAGACCCCTACTGTAATTACATGCTTAGGCTGTAGGCTTTCAACCCTGCATGTAACCTGGAGTGTATGTATTTGTACACCTCCGATCACAGTATAAGTAGAAAGATTTCTGGCGGGGGACTTAAACCCCCCAAAAATGGCAGGTTAAAGACCCCCGCAGGAATTACTTGTACATGACTGCCAATATACTTTCTATCTACCTTCTGATACTGGGTCGGTCACATTTGACCATTACCGCAGGTGTATTTTACATACACTCCAGGTTTTGCAGGATGAAAGCCTACACAGTAATCATGTAATTATGGTAGGGATCTTTAACCTGCACAGGGGATGGTTCTCCCTGCACAGGGGGCCTCCAGTTAACGTCCCGATCCGAAGGACGGTGCACTTTATGACATTCACCCCTGCAAATGATGCCAATGGAGCGTGTTCGGACACCGAAATTTTATCGCCGCTGCCGGGGATCGAACCCGGGACCTTTAGCATCAGAGGCAAGTGCACACACCACTGAGCTATCACGCTCCACTTTGTACTTTGTAGGAATATCGACTGCAATGTCAAATAGTTGCGCTAGCCTCCGCCCATT
This sequence comes from Lucinisca nassula, assembly GCA_963580285.1. Taxonomy (NCBI): domain Eukaryota; kingdom Metazoa; phylum Mollusca; class Bivalvia; order Lucinida; family Lucinidae; genus Lucinisca; species Lucinisca nassula. Next base: position 111,974,683 of record OY757023.1, on the reverse strand, counting down.
GGGGCTTGAAGAAATATATGGGCTGCATGATGCTCCCACGCAGAGCTGAATCCGGCCTGCACACAAGAACTGGTAAACGGCTTAGAGGATCTAAGCCTGTCCAGGAACTGCGGTGCGAGGCGGACCGTCCATGCTAATAAACCCTATTGGTTTCATTGGGCGACAGGGCTTGAGATGTCATTTCATCTCATTGTCGGGTAAAAGTCCCACAAAATTGGAAGCAACGTCTCTCCAAAATGACCTTTACAGTGTTGACGGGGACGTTAGCCCTCAAATCAAATAAACAAACAGTTGATCAGGTCTTTTGTTGTTGTTGTTGTTGATCTTTAAGCAATATCATGCTGCTTATGGCCTCCTTGTGCTTTTCTTCTTCTCATATGTGCCAAAACACGTTGTACTGTATACTAATGTTGCTCGTGTGCATGCAACTCAGTTTAAATTTTGAAAATTAATTAAACCTATTAGTGCACTTTGTATACTCTAGCAGTGCACCAATAAGATCGTTTTGTCCCTCTTTGCTTATGTCCTCAATACAGCCATTTAGAAATCTTCCACTGACCGTTCCAAGGCGGCTCTTCCGTGGCGATTTATTTATGTTGTTGTTTGTTACTTACTGTGAGTATCACTTGTGTCTTTTAATTTTGGATGGCCATATGGCCATTTTGTGGGAAAGTAACTGTCCATATGGCCTTCCTTTGTTTAGGTTTCCATTATGGTCTGGTCGCTTAATGTTTGTATTTCTTTCCCTTTGGTGTCTTTTATGGATGGAGTAAGTTAATTGTATCAATTCCTGATCTTTGTTTTACTTCTACTTTGCATATCAATATCTCCAATTGTATTCAGACCTTCTCTATTTAATATTCCCTCCACAGTACTTTGTAAAACCTCTCTGTGTTCTTTGTATGCTTCACATTGTAATACATAGTGGTTCAAGTCTTCAGTTTCCTGGCACTCACTACACATTTTAGATTTGTTCCTATCTCTCCTTGCTTTATGGCTGTTTATGTTCGAATGGCCTGACAACAGTTGATTCAAAATACAAAAATTTTGTCTATCACCCTCTCCATAACAGTTTCTCTTTCCTGCCTCTTTAAACACATCTTGTACATAATCCACCTTCTCAGACAACTGATACTTTCTATTCCACTTCTCTTTCATCTGTTTCTTGATTTCCTGCACAGCTTCCTTCTTATCCATACTGATTGGCACCTCCACATTCTCTCCTGTCATTTCCATAGCCCCTTCTTTTGCTTGTTTGTCTCCCAATTCATTCCCTTCAATGTTCTTGTGTCCTGGGACCCAGTGGGCAGTGATTTCGTTACTGTTTGCTTTTAGTTTCTCTGACACTTTTTTAATACGGAGTATGATATCCACCTTATTCTTTGGAATCTGGTTCGCAAATGCAGAAATTATTGCAGATTGACAGTCGGTGAAAATGTGTATACTCCTGTCAACTAGTTGTCTCGCATCTAACAGCTCTGCTGGAGCTGGTCATTTTTTTGCACTTTCAGTTTCAGCCTCGGTGCTCGGCCAAATGTAACGTGTGAAATACGCAAATATTTATATAAAAATATAGTTGTCTTTGAAGTTCTAACTAAATGTGAAATTACTGCATTGTTGTTCTTACCGAAATTCTTCAAATAACTAAGGCATTGGTAATTATACGCCTCTGGCCAGATGACAGCTTGAAAAAAAATGGCGTCGTATCGTCAACAATTGTATGCAAATGAGCTTGTTTCCGGGGAGATACTGGTTTCCGTCGTCTACTATCACAGGCGAGACAGACGCCAAATAATCGGTAACCATTATTCATGAGCTTAAACATAGACGTTATTTCATTGGATCACGGTTCAATTGGAATACTCGGAGTTATTCGCTGTGTTTTAATCATTCGAATTTTTTCGTATCTGGACGAAAGTTTTTCAGGCCTATGGTATGCTCTATCCCATAGTTCCATACGCGTTACCATTTGACGCCACCGCGCGGCTGCTTCGCAGCCGCAAGGCGGTGTCGCTATAAATGCATGTGTTTCAGTCGATAATTTTAGCGGGATTTCTTCTAACAATGGCGAAAAGTTGTGAGATTTTGAAGGAATAAACAGCATTATTGCCGATTTTCAGCCTGTATCGAAATAGATCAGCTCTAGTTTGTGATTTGTTGAGTAATAAATCACAGTTTGTCGGTCAGTTGAAAGTAGACAAATCACGCGCGCTACGCGCTCGTGATTTGTCTACTTTACAACTGACCTCAGTTTTATTACTCAACAAATCACAGTTAGAGCTGATCTATTTCCTAAATCTATGAAAACATGAAGCTCCATCAGCTTACTATAGGAAAATTCAAAGTACCCTCCATAATGCAAAAATACGGCACTTTTCGACCAGGAACTTTTGAATACAAAATAAAGTCCCAAAGTCAAAAGAAACTTTAAGATTCGATGCATTAACGTGACAGTCGACACCAATAAATGTAAGATGAGACATTAATTGTCTGTTTTACTTTTTACTAACTTCCTCAATCTAAAAAAAAAAATCATTCCATAAGATAATGTCATGTCCATGACATTTTGGCTTCAGCCTTTTCTCCAAAAATAAGTTACTCTTTTGTGGATATGTGTGGGTCTTTTTATTTTTGCTGCATTGAAAGGGTTTTAACTAGTACCTTGTTTGTTTGTTTACTATATCGGGGTTTGACGTCCCAGTCAAAACCAGTTCGGTCATTTTTGAGCCGGTCAGTTTACTTAGCCACACTTTTCCTGGGCAGGCTTATAAAGCGGTTAACCAGTACGGTGCACATGCTTTCACCAGAAACTTACAACTGCCCTTCTTGAATCAGCGGAAGGGGGAGAATGTCCGTAGAAAAGATTTCATGATCAATCTCTACGAAAGGATGTTGCCGACCCCAGCAGGTATCGGAACAGCGTCCTCCTAATCACCAGTCAGACGCGCATCCGACAGAACTACCGAGGCCTGCTAACACAAGGTTTTATGTTAAATGGGGGCATATTGATCGCGCTGGCGTTGGCGTCGGCGTAACCTGTTTGAAGGTTAGGAAAAAACAGGCTTTTGGTTTTGATGGCCTTAACCTCGTTCGAGACAGGGGTAGTTCGAGCCATAGGCTTTTATTCAGAGCGTCAGTTAGAATACTTAAGGTCCAATTACACGTATTAACGTTTTACAATATTAAGCTATGTTGTGTGTACTTATTCGAATCGCCTCATTCTAATGAGTCCACACAGCATACCTTTTCAAGAAGATATACGCTCCACGATACCCTGGTTGTTTGTTTTTCTTCAGCTCTGACCTAGGTCCCTAAAAAGTGTTCGAAACAACCATGGTGTGACCTAGTGGGTAAGAGCGCTCGTATTCTCTGAGTCACCGCTGGGTTCGAACCGAGCTCGGGTTATATGTGAGACGCCAAGTTCTGCAACAGATTGCCAGGTGTTTTTTCTCCAGAAACTAATGTTTTCGTCCAACTGTGCTTAAGGATCGGTTCGCAACAAAATTATTGGAAGCCCGGAAGTGCGCGTTCGGAAGTCAGGAAGGGTCAGCTCCGTGCGTCAGTTCGTAAGACATGAAGGTGCCCGGAAGTGTCAGTTCGGAAGCCCGGAAGCGTCAGTTCGGAAGCTCGGAAGCGTCAGTATGGATGTCAGGAAGTTTGAGTTGAGTTCTGAAGCCTTGAAGCGTCAGTTCGGAAGCTAGAAAGCGTCAGTTCGGAAGCCTGGAAACATCAGTTCGGATACCGTGATGCGTCACTTCGATAGCCGTGAAGCGTTAGTTCGGATGCCCGGAAGCGTTCATTTTGAAGCCAGGCAGGCGATGTATGGTAGACGATGGTAGACGATAACATGACACTGTTTTCAGTGGTTTTGCAAACTGAAAAAATACGGGCAATAAGTATGCCTATAGCGATGTTCAAACAGCTTGTGGCTTGCCAGTATGGGTGTCAGAAAATGCTAACATTTACTTAACAAAACGCATGCATCCTTCAGATATGAAATTAATGTGGACTGACTGATGAGCTCAGAATAACAATACATTTCTTAGCCTCTGATGTTAACGTTTTCATTCACCTGTTGTAGGCGGGAAACCCCTAAGGGGTACCTTGGCAAACAGTGCAGACCCAGATCAGACGCCGCACAAGGTGGCGTCTGATCAGGGCCTGCACTATTTGCTATCAGAATTTTCCATAAAAAATCCGAATAGAAACAAAAAATAGGCCTACCATCCCTTATATGATAAAAGGACTTGTCTAACATGTAGCAGTAGAATCGTCAAATAGCATACAATGGGTTAATAAAACTGCAACTGCTACTCATACTGCAGTAAAGTAAAGTAATCTAAAGTAAATGTGGGGTGAGATAGGGTGGTTGGGTGGGTGTGGAAGGGTTTGGTTGGGGCTAGGGTGAAGCGTATAGTAAAACGTTAAGGTATGATTAAGTTTAATTGTTTGGAGTTTAACATCCGACTTAACAGTACTTAGATTATTTCGAGCCGATCCGTTTGCCTAGCCACACTTTTGCTGGGCAGAGTCCAGTACATATCATTTCGCAAGAAACTGACGACAGGCCTTCTTGAATCAGCGGAAGGGAGAATTGGACGATAGAAAAGATTCTATGATCATTCTCCACAAAGGAAAGGTAAGGTAACATACGGAAATGAAAAGTAACGTAATTAAGAAATGAAATTTATTTTTCTGCAGTTCATGGAAGTATGAACGCAGTGGGTCGCGCGCAAAGTAAATGAACCCCGAACATGTAAACTTTGCTAGCGACCCACTGTCGTTCATACTTTCATGAATAGCAGAAAAATTAAGTTTATTTTTTATATTTACATTATTTGACCCTCATCACTGGGCGAAAAAAATGCTTGTAGGGCAAACTTTTAAAGCTGAAAAACATTTACACGCTGTTTTTCTACAAAGAGCGGAGCAGCGATGACGTCATCAACGCCCGTAGAGAACAATGGTTTAGAATAACGTCATTTAACGTCACTGAAAATCATGTGATTCGATGCGTTCATAGAAGTATGAAAGCAATTGTTTTCTATAGGTTTACATTAGACGTTACACTGGAAATGTGAATATTGTAACGTAAATCAACATATCATAACGTACAATGAAGTAAAATATTTATTTTTAATTATAGACCTTATATCAGAAAACAGTTATCTGCGTGTACGACATTCAAATATGGGGCGATAGCATTGAGGGGAATCCCCATTACGATAACACATCCGTGTGATAAAGTGCAGTTTTCAAACCTCAAAAAAATTTGTTTTTCTGATGAAAAATTGTGATAATTTTCTTATTTATATTCCAAACATAGGTTTTTGGGTGCTCGTTAGAACCGCCAAAATGAGGCGGTTCTAACGAGTACCCATATCATATGTCGTGAAGCAAGAACAATGAAAATAATGTTTACCCCCGTAAACCCCAGTTTTCCCTATATAAAGTGGGGTATAGGGGGTCTTCATTTCACGGACTTGTTCACGTGATGATTCAAATATGGAGCGATAGCACTTAAGGGAATCCCTATTACTACCAACAGTGCTATTATTATATCGAGCCAGCGAACACGAAAAGGTCAACTTGGCATGCGCGAACAGATATTGAAAACAACGTGTGCACAGGTTCAGCTATAACTACTGTAGCGTGTACCGGGTCGTCCACGAAGTCAAGCCAAACAACGCGGTCACCCATCCAGGTACTAACCGCAATCTCCGTTGCTTAACTTCGTGAATAAGCCAACCACTCTACCTGCGTCGCTAAAAGAGCCGGCTCCTACAGCAAGGCTGTAGAAGTGGTATTTATCCATAACCGTTACATTTCTCCCCCTCATCTCTTGACTTCGTCCCGAAGTCACACATGCTTCACAAGGCTACACCCGAGGGCGGAGTCTATGTAACAAACCAGCGGCACCGTTTCTATCCCACCGCTGCCACCAATGTAGCGTGTACCGGGTCGTCCACGAAGTCAAGCCAAACAACGCGGTCACCCATCCAGGTACTAACCGCAATCTCCGTTGCTTAACTTCGTGAATAAGCCAACCACTCTACCTGCGTCGCTAAAAGAGCCGGCTCCTACAGCAAGGCTGTAGAAGTGGTATTTATCCATAACCGTTACACTACATCTACACATCTCATGATGTGGATACATAGGGAGGTATTCATAGATCATAGGGAAGTATTCATAGATGTTTCTGTCTACTTGCGAAGACTCTGACCAGACTACGCAAAATTGCAGTCTGATCAGAGACTTCGCTTATCGTACACGCTAACTTTCGTTTTTATATAATAACAATACCAGGTCAGTAGGGCCAAGGTATAGTATTTTATGACTTTATATAAAACATGAAAGAAAGAAATCTACTTCCTATTCGCGAGTGTGTCTATGATAAAGCGGATCTATCAGATAGATAGCGAGGTATTGTATTTTTCATCAGGTACACAAGTCCCTAAACCCACTTAATATAGGGAAAAGTTGGGTTTACAAGGGTGTAAATTATTTTCTTGATACCGATCAAAAGCATAGATTGTGGATGCTGGTTAGAACCGCCTCAGTGAGGCGGTTCTAACCAGCATCCACAATCTATGGAGGCAGCTGTAATAAGAACAATTTCACAAATTGTGTGCAGAAAATATCAGTTATGAGTCATGATTAAATTCACAGTGTCAAAGAGATGTGCCATTTAATTAATATTATAATGTTATTTATCAAGTAATTTCGTATTGGCTCCGGTACAGGTCCGCGGTCTGCTGCATTCGCCCGAGGCGAAGGCCGAGGGCCAATGCAGCTGACCGAGTATTTGCTCAGTATCTGAGTATTGGCTCAGGTACAGGTCCGAGGTCTGCTGCATTCGCGCGAGGCCGATGCCGCTGACCGAGGACCTGTACCTGGGTCAATACGAAATTACTTGATTAATGACAATTTTATTAATTGGCACAATTGAAAAAAGCATGATTATTAATTTTTTTACCTCACTTGACCTCTGTTAATATTGGTTGGCCTGGTGTTAATACGGGTGACCTTTGATCAATACTGGTAGTTAATTAATAACTATTTTTATAGTCTTCCAGTAAGAATAATAAGCTTGGGGATACTGCTCACTTTCATGGCTATTCATTTCTGTTTTGTTTTTTTTTTGTTTTGTTTTTTTTTTTTTTTTTTTTTTGTGTGTGTTTTTTTTTCAATTCTAATGCGCATTCGTACATGTATGTAACGCGACCTTTGACTGGGTAATGTCAAACAGTTGCGACAGTATCTGGCGGAAGCCTGGCTTGATCACGTAATATCACAACCTATTGGCTGACATTTGGTTTTACGCAGCTCAAGCGTTTGCCGCATTGCGCAGATTGTACACATAACTCTATTAATCAAAGCGCCAAAGGCACTGAAATGACAGATTCTATAAGAAAATCATAACGCTGTGAAAACTTACAGAAAGTCTTTCTAAAAGGATCTTAAAATTTAGAAAAGTAGTTCTCCAAATTCCATTATATGATATGTTTGCAGATGTCTATACACCGGTGGTATTGTTTCAAATTTTTGAAAGAAACTATTTTCGTTTTCAAAACCAAACATTAAAATTCAAGTTTTAACAATGCAACTGTCCATAAGTAACAGTTTTTTGTCTGGTCGGTTTTGGATACCTCTCGGAAAAGATACTCTATGGGAAGGAGATCGGAGGAGAAAGGCTGGCTAGTCTAGTACATGAATTCTATTCGCTTGAAGAATTTTTTAGTAAGAACAGCACTATGAGCCCGCGCGTAATCCTGCTGGATAAGATATCCCGGATTCTGAGCGTAAACAAATAAATGGAACCATCTGAGGCCGTAGCACTTGATCGATATAACGTCTGGCTGTTCAGTTCATGTCTCAGCCATGATCTTGAATGTTCTTAATGACACTAAGCTGCGTTCGCTAACTGCATGCAATACCACGCCACACAATTACGCTTGTTCCACACGATATGCCACGCTCTACTACGCACGCGTCGCCTCAGCATACCTTACACTTATACGTCGAAACACCCGGAAACGACAATCGGCGTGATTCACGCTGAAGTGCGATTTGTCACTGAAACGCATATCACTTCAATCGCTTAGACGCCAGTTTACGTATTTCATGCAACAGCGTAAGTGTTCCGTACTGTGTCGACGCGTTAACTTTGGTCATGACAGGGACGTCTAGCTCTCAAACGTGCATCGCATACGGGCGACGAACAGTGTCAGTGCTTATTAGTCGGTAGTTGAGACTCATTGTTTATCTACAGGCACAGTGTAGAAGCTGCCGACGGAAATCTGTTTCGCATATGCGTCTGACAGATGAATCGATCCTGATGTACTGACGGCGGTCTTCCGCTACGTCGACGTCCACTAGCGTCTTCTTTATATAGGAAGATGTTGGTCCAATAGACGATAGATCACATGTGGCATTATCCGCTTTCCGACCAAGGGGCACGCTTACGATCCTTTAATGAAAAATGTTGCAATACGGTCTCACTTAATGCTTTTTGAGAACAAATTTCAGTTTCTTCTTTTCTATGCACGACCTTACATTACACATCAAAAGTTTGATCCTGAACACGTAGTTTCTATCCGTACGGGTGTGAAGGTGGTGCGCAGGATCGACGTGGTCGGACTGGTAACTAGACGTCACGGTTGATTGATTTAACCTTTTTAACTTAAGGGCATGGTGCCTAAGCGTGTTGTAATCATGCAATTGTTTGGTTTCTCGGTTTCAGAATCAGCACTGAGAGTGTCGGTGGGGTGTAGGTTGGAGTAATAGTCCTGGGCTGAGATTTAAACTGTTTCAAATTCCAAACAAATAGTGAAGATTTTGATAAGAAGCCGCGTTCTGCAGCGTCCGATCTTGGTCTACACTGTTTGCTAAGCTCATCCTATGATTCCAAGATAACCATCTTCAGTCTTATGGAATACCCAGATCTCACTGCGGCTTTTTTCTACAAGAAAAAAGGTTATTCTGACAAGTCAGTGATAGTCATGTAGACGTTAGCACTGAAGCGCTATTAGCAACTTCGGGTCGAATGCCAACATAGCCGCGTCGTTTGTCAGTGTACATGTAAGTGTTCGGCCCCCGCCCATAGGGGCTTGAAGAAATATATGGGCTGCATGATGCTTCCACGCAGAGCTGAATACGGCCCGCACACTAGTACTGGTAAACCACTTAGAGGATCTAAGCCTGTCCAGGAACCGCGGTGCGAGGCAGACCGTCCATGCTAATAAACCCTATTGGTTTCATTGGGCGACAGGGCTTGAAAAGTCATTTTATCTCAGTGTCGGGTAAAAGTCCCACAAAATTGGAAGCAACGTCTCCAAAATGACCTTTACAGTGTTGACGGGGACGTTAAACCTCAAATCAAACAAACAAACAAACATGTAAGTGTTATCTTTAAAATCTGCACTTGAATAAAATGTTGGATCCGGCAAACAATGTGACTCAGACAAACGCCGCAGAACACATTGCTGTTCTTGTTCTACACGTTTTGACATTAGTTCCTAACATCTTAAGTTTCGACGAATCAGTCCAAGTCCCCGTTCATGACCAGCCTGCATTCAGAGACAATCGGCATGAGTGTTGTCATTCACTGCCTTGAGTTTCTGGAGTGCACTCTTCCGTCACTGTAATTTGACTCGTCCATACTGCTAAATATGGCACCTAGAATTAATCACAGGACCAACACTGTTTGCATAAGTATCTGTACCATATTCCAGGCTTGAAAGGAATAGCCTTTCTTGCAAAGTCTAAAATCGTACACCAAAGTTGTAACTAACCTAAACTTGACCTCGAAAGTCAGAAAATCCATTTATATTCTTGTCTACAGCTGACCTGGTCCAACAGCAGGCTGGTCGATCTTTACGGATTAAATATTGACAGCACTGTTAGAAAACAGTGTAAAACCTGAGCAGACGGCAGAGCAGACGCCGCATTGATCTGGGTATCCAGTCTTTGCCAAATCTGTCGCATGATGCAGCCGATTCATATGAAATGCTGAATCGATTCTCTGAAAGGTAAGATAATATCGTCAAGTCGTCTGCTCCAAAAGGTTGTATTGCGCTTATAGGATAACTTATACGCTTGTACAATTTTGATTACTACGCCAAACCGGACTACATTTTTTGCGGACTCATATTTCGCGGTCAAAGCCGGAAGAAACCGTCTTACTTTAAAACATGCAGGATAGCTAGAAATGACAGATTGGATATGTCATTAAAATCATCATATAATGAGGTAAATCATCGGTTTTACCGTCGAAAATTCCGTCCTACGCTCCCACATGTGCGTCGCCGTAAAACGAAATTTCCCGCCATAAAACCTCCCTAAATGACAGCATTCAATACAGATATTCAGTTTTGCTTCCCACCAACAGCTAAGGTAATACGGAGAAGGAATCTCGGTTTAAAGACTCAAGCGGGAGCCTGGAGAAGCCTGGGATCGAACCCAAGATCCCTGGTTTACGTGGCGAGTAGCTTATCCACTACAACACGGGGGCTTCTGTAAATGTAAGTACAACCAAACGCCAATGACTCGAACACCTTTGGCTGATTTATCATGAATAGTTCCAACTCGTTGTTGAGTCCCTAAAGCTCCACGACAAAATGAAAAAGAAAAAAGAAATATGCATCCGTTTATTTTAAATTTTTTATCCGAATTACAAACCGTAATGAAATTGTTGAAAACCGTCAAAACTGACGGAAATGTCGGCATGGCAAGATTAACATTTCTTCTTTTTGGGTCTATGACCATTTTTGGTGTGTGTGTGTGGGGGGGGGGGGGTGATTGGGGGGGGGGGGTGATTGGGGGGGGGGGTTTCGCCCAGTAAGTTTTCCGTGTACTTCTTAAGCACGTGCGTTCGATAAGTTTTTTTCTAGCATCTTGGAACCACCATATGGCAGATAAATTCAGCGTTAGGTCACAAGTGAAACATCACATCTTAGAAAGATACTTGTGACAAAACTGTTTTTATTGGTTTGGGAGATAAAAAGAAATGACGTGATGTTTGTGATAGTGGATTTTGATCATTCCCTTACTCCGTCAAAGGCCAATAACTTTCGGTGTGTTAGATCTTAATTCCAAACTATGCAAAAATCTACTGTATGCGATGTTATTTTTCTGGCTACATTATGGCTAACTGAGGGAGGTTTTGCGCAGTTATCTTCAAAATGTATGTTGTGTGTACTCATTAGAATCGCCTCGTCGAGGCGATTCTAATGAGAGCATACAACTTATTTTTATTTTGTAGAAGGTCGAAAGGATTACCTACCATGTACATGTACCTGCCGCTTATAATAAACCTCAGCACCTCAAACTACCACTGACTCGAATAAATTTCCATAGTCCCTTTGGTGTCTGGGCCATCGAAATTTCAATATAGCTACGACTTGCTCCCGCTTCTTACGATGATTGTATTTTTGCTATGTTTTTTAATTTTAGGTGGCTCTCAATGCTTCAGTTTAGGACTTTGGTCAAGCTGATGGATGAAAATACTCACGAAAACTGATCCTCACAACACAGCAGTGTATTGTGTAGAAATCATAAACAATTACTCACTCATATGTAAGAGATGCCGCCAGTAAATAGTGGTTCGACAAACATGAACGGAACAGAATTCGACTTTTTGCTTCCAAATGGATTTATTGTGAAGATGTCGTGTGACAGAAAATCGACACTCAACGAAATAAGAGCGCCACTTTGGGACAAAGCTGTCGAACTTCCGGCTGCTAATCTTCTGCGTAATGTGGACGCTTATGTTTTCATCGGTGTCACCGCGGACGCTACAGAAGAAGAACTGGATGATTCGTCTTACATTGGCGACTTGCAGTTGATATATCCGGTTATAGAGGTGTCTAAGCCTAAGGAAATACGAGATTCTCGGAGACTACATGCAAACATAGGTCAGTACTACCGAAACCAATGTTTGAGTCAGCTTATAAAATAAAGGATATTTGATTTTTTTTTTTCAGTGTAAGATCGAATTTTATTTCACCGACTGAAACAAAACAAAAAAGAAAAAAAAAACGTGTGAACGGGCTAAACGACAATTCTAACACAATTCATTAATTTTCAATCATCTAACAATGGAAAAACCGACCATAGAGAATTAGATTTGAAGAAAAAAGTACATGAAATCCCAAACAGTGAAAAATAAAATTGATATCAGTCACTGTTTGAAACAGTGACGTTTCCGTTTTCGAATTCACTGTAAAGCTTCAATATTTCATTAAAAAGCATGTACGAAAAGGGCCCAAGCAGGCACACATCGCTAGAGCAACGTCAAATCAACGTCATGACGTTGCACCGACGTAGATTTGACTTTGCATAAACGCCATGACGGTGTGCCGACGTTAATGTGACATCACAATTACGTCATGTACCTGCTTGTGTGTGTGTGTGTGTGTGGGGGGGGGGGGGGGTAGGGGGTACAGATCTCAAATGCGACCAGCAAATGCTAAGGCGAGCCTGTGCTCAAGCGCAATCTCGCCAGAGTCTTTGCTGCTCGCAGACATGTAGAGGTCAGATTGCTCCAGACAAAAAAGCTTGTGTCTAGGCCTATGAATTTGCTGAATGCGGATATTAGAAGTACGCCAAAAGCCCTTTTCAGATAGGTCGTCGCCTTAAACTATCCGCGCTGTCTGGTAAGAGCACGAGCACGTCTTGCTAGTCATTTGTGACCCCTTTTGGGAACTGCAGTGAGTAACATGTTACTACCGCTGCGAATCGCTCAAGGACGCCACTAGAAACAGCAGTTCTGTCAAATATTACCTAAATCTTTTTAAACCCAAGTTCCATTAATAATATGTCCGACTTTATTTGTTCATTGAATTTTCACATATTATCTTTGTTAATGGTTAAGCTTACAAGCTCTTTTAATTTTCAAAAGTGACCTACCTTAACTTGGTTTTAAACCGGTTTTCAGAAAAAAGGTCGATTAACGATAAAAAGCTGAAATAATTCGGCTGTATAGGACAAGTGGTCTGTAAGTTACAGAAATTTCGCATGCGGTCCGAAAAATAGTAGGCTACAAATCGCGGCTATGGAACGTGGTCAGTTCCGACCTGCAAATCGTGTTCAGTAGCCAGTGCCCGTCAGTATGCCTTAAGAAGGGTCAGAGTTCCGGCAAAAGGCAGGCAAGGAGTTAAGCGCCAGTATGTTTTTAACTGTGATGGAAAGGGCTTTCATATTTTTTTTAGTTTTATGACCCTTTCAGGATTATTTCACTTATATCGAGCCGATGATTAATCAGAGGTGGGCAAAACCCGGGTGCCTGGAGAAAAACTTGACCTCTGACCTCCCGCTGCAGAAATTGGCGTCTTACATGTGTCCCGAGCTGGGCTCGAACAACAGCGGTGAGAGACCTAATGATGAAGAGTCAGCGCTCTTCCCCCACTAGGCCACGGGGCCCGGGCATTCGTAATATTAGAACATCTTATTTTTCGAGGTTGTACTACTTGTACTTCTAACTGTAAAGTTTGCCCTCTTGTATTCAATTACGGATGTGGCAGTGTGAGGCCTCACAGTGGGGTGGTTGGGTGAGGCAAAGGTGACGTGCATCTTGCATCACTGGGGCGTTTACAGCAGGGGAAAGGCCTGCTATCCTTGCAGCAGGTAAAGGCAGAGGGTGACTGTTTCTATTTTTTATGTTTCTACACTTCCAGTCATTTTTTTCTTCCTTCCCTGTTCCTTAGTTTCATTCCCTCTACTATCGCGTCTATCTCCCTGACACAAATACCCACAATGGTTGACGTGAACAATCAATTCGTCTATCTTGTTTCGGGAACGGAATGCAGGCTTTCTCACGAAAACAAGCCTATATAATTTGGACCCCCTTAGACCCCACTTTTATCTAGTAAACTGGGGTTTGCGAGGGGATATGGTTTTTACTCATTTCTGCTCAAAAGCATAGATTCGGCAAGGCAGTTCTAATGAGTTCACACAACCTAGGTTCGAGCCGATTTATGAAAAATGTCATTTTTCATTTGAAAATTTTCCTTTCTTGGTGGTCAATTTTTTCAATATATCCGTTTTAGGCTAATGTGCTTAAACATTTTGCTTGCTTAACAGAGGTTGTCGCTAAGGCATAGTTTACTGTACATCACGAAAATACGCTTATATAATTTTGACCCCTTTGAATCACACTTTTATATAGTAAAACTGGGTTTTACAGGGGTAATCCTTATTTTTCTTATTTCTGCTCAAACATATAGATTGTGGGTACTCGTTAGAACCGCCTCAATGAGGCGGTTCTAACGTGTACCCACAATCTATATTTTGAGCAGAAATGAGAAAATATCACAATTTTTCATCTTAAAATTTTCATTTGTTCGGCGATAAAGCTTACAATGTATTTGTATAGGCATGTTTCCGTAGTGGTTTCTAATTTACAACTGCAGCGGAAGCCGTTGGCTTCAAAGTCGAAAGCTTAGACTCAGTAAAAGACCAGGAACTACAGACGTTCCGCAAAGAAATCCGACAGATGTGCTTGCAGGCCGTGAAGAAAAGGGAGAGCTGGTGTCGAGAAGAGCAGGCGCTGTTCCATCACCCACCCTTGTTAGATATAAATGCTGATCTTCCTATGAATACTGTGAAGCATTTTGAACAATGTAAGTACATGCACATGTGACATGTAGACACATGTAGAGGTCCCCAAATGAGGTGATTCTATTCAGTACACGAAATTTTCATCACGAAATCACGCCTATATAATTTTGACCCCCTTGAACCCCACTTTTGTATTGTAAAACTGGGGTTTCCAGGGGTATACCTTATTTTTCTTATTTCTGCTCCAAAATATAGATTGTGGGTACTCGTAAGAACCGCCTCGATGTAGCGGTTCTAACGAGTGCCCAAAATCTATATTTTGAGCAGAAATAAGAAAATTATTACAATTTTTCATCATAAATTTTCACTTTTTCGGCGATAAAGGTGGCAATGTATTTGTATAAGCGTGTTTGCGTAATGATTATTTTATAGATTATTGGAAAGATCTCCATAAATTGACCATTAGTAATCTCATTTTTGACGCCATAATTCCAATTCTACATCATTTTATACATTTCGAGCGATTTGATTGGTTGAAATAGAAGATTTATACTTCGATAAATTCTATGAGCAAGAATCTTAGAGCTATTTCACACAGCGACAGGTAGTAATATTACGTGACGTCAAAGAGCACGTTTAGAACCCGCGTGTTACGTCATTGTATTATGAAATAACATCAACAGCGTTCGATTAAAAGATGGGAAACTCTTAAAAACGTAACGGTTAGAAGAGAATTAAATTGAATTTAAAGACTTGAATTTTTTTCGCTTGGAATTCTTTCAAAAATGGCAGCTTCTGATTCAATAATCATTCCGCCGTGGCCGTTGAAAGTTCATTTTTATGCTTTCGCAAGAAATCCCAAAAATTATCATTATGGTTGCATTTAGCATTTCGATGACAAAGTTTGCATTATAAGGAATGAATTATCGTTTTTTATGGAACGCCAAAGCTGTCTGATTATTCAAAAGGACTTTATGAGTTGCATAGATTTCCTTAAATGATGTGTATGGTTTATTATATAATGCAGACTTGTTATTATATTATGCATGCTTTATATTATATGATGCATCAAAGTCTTTATATTATGTATGAACATCTTTATATGATTCGCTACGTTCTTTATATTATGCATGTAACTTTTTATATTATGACACAACATTATCATATAATTTGAGTATTGTATTATATACTGTGTTTATATCTTTATATAATTATACTTCATCTTTATATAATGCCATTATTCTATTATATCATTGGTGAAATCAATGTCCTTTCGAAACTATTATATGCTACGTTATACTCTTTTTATCATGAGCTTTGTTCTTTTTATCTTTCTTACATTGTTTTAGTATGTGGGAACTGCTTTATTCATGATTTCCCTTATATTGTGATGCGGGTAAAATATATAAACAGAATTTTAACTATCAACGCCATATTAAATATGGCGGCTCAAACTTTGACAGTGTCAAAAGATGGAACAAATATTGATAAATATTGGAATGTGAGAGGTCATTCTGCAGTTGTTGTTTTTTTTTTTTTGTTAATTGTACTCTGATTCTTTCATTACATTTTTGTCAGACCAGACAAACTATCCTTGAAGCTTTATATTGCATACATAGGACGTGGTGCTATACAGCCGCCATATTGAGGTGGTTAATACTAACAATTATTCACATTCTATGTCTTTGCATGTGACTAAGAAAAAATAATGACCACCCCCGTAAACCCCAAAAATGAATAAAACAATATATAACAGACGAGAAAGTGACCATTTTTTCTTGAACACTTCCTTACGTTAACATGTCTATGTAATATAATGTAATTGTTTACAATGATGAAAATTATTTAAAGGAAACAACCTCAATAATTTTAGTGTAACAAGTCCTAGTCACAACTCCCCGAGTGGCAACTTTTAAGGCCCAATGCCGGTCTGTAACTAAGGAAAAGTTATCCTTAGTCTGACGTGACAGGGCGATTATGCTACTCTTCTCACCTCTGTCCTGTTAAAGATGAATAAACTGTCTACAGTGGAAATTAGTTTTACCTTGGAAAATGGGCGAAACGACTATGGGGACGAAACGACTAGAGGGGCGAAACGACGAGGGGGAAAACGACCAGGGAGAAAACGTCTTGGGGCGAAACAACTAGGGGAAGAAATTTTTTTCTGACATCTACAAAGGGTCCTCCTTTCTCAGACACTTGGAGATTGGAATGCCCTTCCAGATTCGGTTATTTCATCCGCGAAAGGTGCTAAGGATAATGTAGCTAAGTTTACTTCTTTGGCAAGAGCTAGGTACTAACTCCTTTTCACAGGTCCTGGTGAATAAATGTAATTTGATGTGCCGCCAGTAACGATTCGGATTCAGATTCAGATACCACGCTCTACAAAGAATCACGTTTTTTAGACAACTTAAATATACATAATGAGCATCAAGGAGTACAGAACATTACATCAATTCCGAAAACACGCCTATATAAATGCATTTTAATCTTTACCGTCGAAAACAAGAAAATTTTAAGATGAAAATTTGTGATATTTTTCTTATTTCTGCTCAAACTAGAGATTGTGGGTACTCATTAGAACCATCTCTTTCATACCGACGGTCCCCAGAAGAGTGGTAAAGTTAAAAAGATTTGGTCATTTGTAAAGTCCCTTAAAAAGCATTTGGCAAAACAGTTACTTTTTCTTTCTTCAAAAACGTCGTAACTATAGCGGAGGTATGAGCGGTTGCATTGTCATGTATAAGACGGACATGTTTAAAACCAGTGGCAGGGCGTCGTTTCTGATAAAGCTTTTTCAGTTTCTTCAGTACAACGTCTTTGTGGTACTTTCCGGTGATGTTTTTGCACTTTTATTGCGACTCCTTCGCCAGAGAAGAAGATTGCATACAAACCATTCTTTGTTCTAAAGAACGTTTGGCAAATTATCGGGTGTTTTGCTGTGTTTAGTGGCCCAGCTCTAATTGCTAATCTTTCTGACGGGCTCAAAATAATGGTTTCATAACCTGTGACGACATTGGCAAACTCTTTTTGGTCATATTTTGTAAACATTTCTCAATTTTCCAATATCTCATCATGGTGAGTATACTGGGACTGGCTGTCTAGCTCTGCCGATGTACAGATAGTTCAGTTCAAAACGTGAAAATATTTAATTATGATATAAAATCTTATCTGCATTTTGAAGAGGAGTCTACATTCTATTTTTGTTCCAAAATCCCCAATGCCTTTATTCAAGTGGCAAAATATACTCCCGACTTTTGGTCCAAACTGCCGACCGCTAATTCCGGCTTTTATACTCACGCGAAAACGGTGTAAACACCTATATTTTGCTGTAGATTTTATCCGTATCAGAATAAAGAAAAATGCGCATAATAAAAAAGACTATAAGCAATAATGAATGTTATGAACAATATAAAGAAAAAGGCCCATGAAATAAACAAGAGGGCCCAATGGCCCTATATCGCTCACCTGTGTACCAGAAAATCATTAGTGTAGGAGACCACTTGACATCGCTACATACTAAGTATCTAAGCTCAGGCAAAGCGATGTCCATGCTTATAAACCCTACTGGTTTCATTGGGCGACAGGGCTTGAGATGTAATTTCATTTCAATGTCCGGTAAAAGTCCCACAAAATTGGAAGAGATATCTCCAAAATGACCTATACAGTGTTGATGGGGATGTAAAACCTCAACTCAAACAAAATCTGTGCCTTATGGTTTTGGAGAAAAAGATTTTTTTTTAAGTTTTTTCCAGTATAAGTCTATAGGAGCTAATGAGCCCTGGGGCTTGGCCAATTTTGACCCAAAGGGCACGGTTGGCAGGATTAATGTAGGCGACCATTTTGTGTTGCTATATACTAAATATCTAAGGTCTGTACTTCATGGTTTCAAAGAAGATGTTTGAAGCTTTTTCTATTATAAGTTTGTTGCCCCGGGGGCATGATTGGCAGGATTCATGTAGGCGACCACTCGACATTGCTACATGCTAAATACCTAAGCTCTTGGACTTATGGTTTCAGAGAAGATTTTTTCTCAATTTTAAGTTGTTTTTTTTTTTTCATTATTAGGGCCCTGTGGTTTCAGAGAAGAAGATTTTTGAAGTTTCTCCAATTGTAAGTCTATGGAAGCTAAAGAGCCCTGGGGTGGGGCCAATTTGGATTCCAGGGGCATAACTGGCAGGATTTATGTAGGTGGCCACTTGACATTGCTACATACTAAAAATCTAAGCTCTGGGCCTTATGGTTTAATAGAAGAAGATTTTTGAAGTTTTTTTTTCCATTATAAGTCTATTGGAGGTGATGAGCTCGTACGTGGCCAATTTTGATCCCAGGGGCAGGGCTAGCAGGATTTATGTAGCTGGCTATTTTATGTTGCTAGATACTAAATATGTGTGCTTCACAGTTTCTGAGAAGATTTTTGAAGCTTTTTTCTATTATGAGTCTATGGGAGCAAAGGGGCCCCGGCACGTGGCCCATTTGGAACGCAGGGGCATGATTGGCAGGAATTATGTAGGCGACAAATTGCCTTTGCTACATGCTAAATATCTCAACCCTGGGCACTATGGTTTCAGAGAAGAAGATTTTTGAAGCTTTTTTTCCATTATGAGTCTATGGGAGCTAAGGGGCCCCGGGGTGTGGCCCATTTGGATCCTAGGGGCATGATTGGCAGGATTTATGCAGGTGACCACTTGCCGTTGCTACATGCCAAATACCTCAGCTCTGGGCCCTGTGGTTTCAGAGAAGAAGATTTTTTAAGTTTTTTTTCCATTATGAGTCTATAGGAGCTAAAGGGCCCCGGGGTATGGCCCATTTGGACCCCAGGGGCATGATTGGCAGGAATTATGTAGGTGACAACTTGCCGTTGCTACAATGCTAAATATCTGAGCTCTGGGCCCTGTGGTTTCCGAGAAGAAAATTTTTGAAGCTTTTTGTTCCATTAGGAGTCTATGGGAGCGAAGGGGCCCCGGGGCATCGCCCATTTGGAACCCAGGGGCATGACTGGCAGGAATCATGTAGGTGACCACTGGCCGTTGCTACATGCTAAATATCTAAGCTCTGGGCCCTGTGGTTTCAGAGAAGAAGATTTTTGAAGCTTTTTGTTCCATTATGAGTCTATGGGAGCTAAGGGGCCCCGGGGTGTGGCTAATTTGGACCCCAGGGGCATGATTGGCAGGAATTATCTAGGTGACCACTTGCCGTTGCTACATGCCAAATATCTCAGCTCTGGGCCCTGTGGTTTCAGAGAAGAAGATTTTCAAAGCTTTTTTCCATTATGAGTCTATAGGAGCTAAAGGGCCCCGGGGCGTGGCCTGTTTGGACCCCAGGGGCATGATTGGCAGGAATTATGAAGGTGATCACTTGCCGTTGCTACATGCTAAATATCTAAGCTCTGGGCCCTGTGGTTTCCGAGAAGAAGATTTTTGAAGCTTTTTGTTCCATTATGAGTCTATGGGAGCTAAGGGGCCCCGGGGCGTGGCCCATTTTGAACCCAGGGGCATGATTGGCAGGAATTATGTAGGTTACCACTGGCCGTTGCTACATGCTAAGTATCTAAGCTCTGGGCCCTGTGGTTTCAGAGAAGAAGATTTTTGAAGCTTTTTTTTTTATGAGTCTATGGGAGCTAAGGGGCCCCGGGGTGTGGCCAATTTGGACCCCAGGGGCATGATTGGCAGAAATTATGTAGGTGACAACTTGCCGTTGCTACATGCCAAATATCTCAGCTCTGGGCCCTGTGGTTTCAGAGAAGAAGATTTTCGAAGGTTTTTTCCATTATGAGTCAAAAGGAGCTAAAGAGCCCCGGGGCGTGGCCTGTTTGGACCCCAGGGGCATGATTGGCAGGAATTATGTAGGTGATCACTTGCCGCTGCTACATGCTAAATATCTAAGCTCTGGGCCCTGTGGTTTCCGAGAAGGAGATTTTTGAAACTTTTTGTTCCATTATGAGTCTATGGGAGCGAAGGGGCCCCGGGGCATTGCCCATTTGGCCCCAGGGGCAGTATTGGCAGGAATTATGTAGATGACCACTGGCCGTTGCTACATGCTAAATATCTAAGCCCTGGGCCCTGTGGTTTCAGAGAAGAAGATTTTTGAATGTTTTTTCCATTATGATTCTATGGGAGCTAAGGGGCCCCGGGGTGTGGCCAATTTGGACCCAAGGGGCATGATTGGCAGGAATTATGTAGGTGACAACTTGCCGTTGCTACATGCAAAATATCTTAGCTCTGGGCCCTGTGGTTTCAGAGAAGAAGATTTTTGAAGCTTTTTGTTCCATTATGAGTCTATAGGAGCTAAAGGGCCCCGGGGCGTGGCCCGTTTGGACTCCAGGGGCATGATTGGCAGGAATTATGTAGGTGACCACTTGTCGCTGCTACATGCTAAATATCTGAGCTCTGGGCCCTGTGGTTTCCGAGAAGAAGATTTTTGAAGCTTTTTGTTCCAATATGAGTCTATGGGAGCGAAGGGGCCCCGGGGCGTGACCAATTTGGACCCCAGGGGCATGATTGGCAGGAATTATGTAGGTGACCACTGGCCGTTGCTACATGCTAAATATCTAAGCTCTGGGCCCTGTGGTTTCATAGAAGATGATATTTTAATTTTTTCCCATTGTAAGTCTATGGGAGCTATATGTTGCCATGGCAACCAGAATTCCAATCTGATCAGCCCAAAAACCTTATGCAGCCTTCCCCCTAGCTGATGATGCTTCTCATGAAATTTGATCAAGATTGACCATGAGGTATAAGAGATATACTTATTTGAAATTGTTTACGCACGCACGCACGCACGGACGCACGCACGCACGCACGACGGACGACGGACAAAAAGTGATCACAAAAGCTCACCTTGTCACTACGTGACAGGTGAGCTAAAAATGGAGCACACCATTTAACGTGTTCGGATTATAAAGATGTGAACACATCATATAATAAAATTACTTAAATGATATAATTACAAGATGTAATCATAAAAAGAAGGAAATGCATAATACAACGAACACAGCACATCAAAGAAGGACATTTGTTCATTATATAATGACACTAACGCATAATATAATGTAAAACATGCATTATATAAAGATATTTGTGCTTTATATATTGACATTAACACAAACTTATATTGTAAAAGATGCATTATATAAAGACTTTGATGCATCATATAATAAAAAGCATGCATAATATAATAACAAGTCCGCCCAATATAATAAACTGCACCCATGTATGCATCTCATAAAATCTCGTGGAATAATCAGACAGCTTTGGCGTTCCATAGTTTTTTTATTATTATTATTTTATTGATGTGTAAAAATTAAAAAGAGAAACGATCAGGAACTGATGTAATCAGATCCCAAATTCATCCCAGAATATCACTTAGGAAAGAAGTCGAAACATGCAGCGACGTCAGTAAACAAAACGGACAACAGGTTAACCGAGTCAGTAGCTCTTTCCGCAACAGGTGGTGACTCAGAATATCCAAAATAGAAGTGAGGGCAATGATCAGCAATCGATACAATTAACCCACATCTCCCATTAGTGACACCAAAGGGAAAGAAACACAAACATGAAATAACTAAACCTTATGGAAACATCAATAGCGGAAAGCCAAAAAGACATATACTTTGCCACAAAATGGCCAACTGGCTATCTAAAACAAAATAATATAAGCGAAACACACACTCAAAGACAAACCATAACAAAATAAACCGCGCAGAAGAACCGCCTTGGAACGGTCAGTGAAACGAATTCCATTTGGGGGTGGGGTGGGGGGTTGGGGGGGGTGTTAAATCGATTTTACACAGCTGCAATCCTCGCTCTTACTTCCGTCGCGATTTAGACAAATAATTTGTTCAGTCCGCATGAAGGCCTCCTTCCTCATCAGTGCAACATCTCCGAGAAAACAAAAATCAAATAACCACAGAGATGAAACAACGGTGAGGACTCGACAGCAAGAAACAACTGAAATCCTGGAGCAAAATAAAACCAACAGTTAGACTCCGATGGGCCCGACCAGAGACAGAGCATCAACCAACATAACATTTTTTTTCCTAATTCTCAGTAAGCCTTTACGCTGGAGCCATCATAGAATCTGAGGCCTAACCCACCGGCGTGCAATTAAAAAGGGAAGCAAAGTTGTCAACCGTGATTGGGTTAACTACCATACATGCAGTCTGTCGTATAACATTTATGTTGTACCTAATCTTTTTATATCGAAGAATGATTTTACGAAATTGGGTGCTGAAATCATTGCAATTATATATTTTTTTTAATTTATATACTAAGTCACCATCAAATTCGGGTTCCGATAGACCTTGTTGCAGACGAGATTTAAGTCCAACATTGTATTTTGAAATTAAATCAGAATGAATTCTATAAAATTTTGAAAAGGCTTTGCGTAGTTTATGATACCGATAACCCTGATTAAGAAGTTTAGCTGTTAACAATTAATTACGAGTGTTGAAGTCAGTTACATGACCAGACACTCCGGCAAACCGAACCAACCGCGAACTACAAACGCCACAGGACTCCACACAAGGAACACCACTAAAGCTAACTAAAAAGGAGCAATATACATAATGGGGGAACGAATCAGAATCACCAACGTCACAAACATTAAACTCGAAGGACAAACGTAGCTAAAAATTAACAACCAAAAAGGGGGAAAAACCAGAATAATCAAAGTAAAAACATATATGAGTAACGAATCAGAACCATCAACACAAAACATGAAGGAACCACAGCAAAAGCACCGACCGTTATTTTTACGGGATCCCAAACCTCACCCTCACTTTCACTGTCGTTCAAACGAGTATTTGTTTGGACAGCTTGAAGGCTTTCAACTCATCAGTGAATCAACTGGTAAACAAAAAAGATCACAATTATAACAAGTTGACTCAAGGATGAGGACTCGACAATAAAACGCGCTGAGCCATCCGGTGCTGAACACAACGCCACAGGAACACTCGGACAAAAGAAAACCATCAGTTGAATCCCGTTGGACCAAGCAACAGACATAAACGTTCTAATAAATAACTTTAAGCCAAAGCCATCATGGAGTCTGAACTCCGATCCACCGGCGTGCAAATGAAGAGGAAAGCATAATGTCTGACCTTGTTTGGGTCAAACACAAAGCATGCAGACTGTTGAATAGAATTTATATATTATATCCAATGCGTCTGTAACGTTTAATAATATTCTGAAATTGTTCCGAAAAGCTAGGTTTGCCTTTAATTTTGCTTAATTTGTATATAATGTCGCCAAAAACTCAGGCTGTGACATCCCCTGCAGCAAAAGTCTATTTCATCCAACTTTAAATTTAGAAATTAATTGATAATGTCGGCGATAAAACTTAGAAAATGCTTTCCGTTGTTTATAATATCAATATCCTTGATGTAGCAGTTTAGCAGTTAAACTTTTATTACGAGTGTTAAAATCAGCGACATAACTTGACACTCTTGCGAAGCGAATACGCTGCGAAATATAAACACCGTAAGATAGCTAACAAGGAATAGTTGAAACAAACCATTAGAAATGTTTAAATGCAAATCCAAACACGGGGCATCGATATCAGAATTATTGGCTTTGTTTAACTGCAGCTCAGATGGATAAATTTGATTGAACATTCCTTCAAAGTAAGGGTTGTCAATATTTTTAGCTAAACCACCCCTTTAAGTGCGGTATCATTGTAGGTAACAACAGCATCAAACTCAGAATATGGAACGAAGAAAATGGACGTCTGAGCTCCTACGATATCCAGGTAGATACTGATTTGCCTTTTTGGATTGATTGTTTATAAAGTAACAAAGTACAGTAGTTTCACGTTGCTGATGTCCACCTAATTACGAAATCCAGACAAGATAACGCTCATTTACAGTGGCGCTATACTTGTTGCTGTGATGTTAGACTGATGTGTAAAGAAAATTTCCTGTACGAGGGTCAGGATTTGTACCGTTTACTTTGTAGAGCAGTTACCCGTCAACATTTTTCCATATTGCCCGTAGTCAAGTTCATATTGCCCGTAGATAAGCAGTCTCGTTCACAATAGAACTACAGCAAAACTTCGATAACTCGAATACGGATAATTCGAATACCATGGATAACTCGAACACATTCCTGTGTCCCTAGAGAATTGTTCCTATAGCTCCGTTGTTTAGGTCAATTTATAGAGGTTTGTTTCATTTTAACTTTAAAGGTGCATTATTGAGCTATCTGGAAAAAATGCTTCCAAAAATAAAATACATATAGCCTGTATTTTTCTTTAAAACAATACAAGTGAATGCATTTTATGCAAAAAATGCGAACAATTATGATGACAGGTAAACGATTTTGAGAGGGATTTCCTAACTAGGTTTCGAACACAAGTTAGATCTATTTTTAGTTCGTGACAAAAATAGAATCCCCATATAAGACGTTATGTGACTTTCATTTTTGGCCTTGTTTGCTTAGGCCATGCCTGAATGGGAAAAATATGACACTGAATACCATGCCATAAGTAACGACACTCAGAGACGATACTGTCGCCATGTATGTGTAAAGTGACAGATTTATTTTTAGAACAGAAATTCCGAACACATGTTCAGAGCGAAGGGTAAACACGAATGAAAACGACCATTTTCACAAAGTTCTGAAGCTGTATTTGGCACCAAAAGTGTACACATAACAAAAGAGTATGCATTGGAGATAAAAACCAGAAAAAAATTTGAGACCCGGTAGCTCAATAATGCACCTTTAAAATGTATGTTGTGTGTACTCTTTGAGGCGATACACACAGCATACATTTATTTTAAAAAAGACCAGGATATATCCTTATGTCAACCCCATTATGTCTCAGCTAGCAGTATCAGTAACCCTCAATAACACGAACTAGCCCTATTTCGAACAAACTTTCATTGTCCCGAAGGTGTTCGAATTATCGAGGTTTGACTGTACTTTCAAATATATGCATTTCAAGACGAAACATCGGCAGCCATCTTGTCGTGCGTATCGACTGAAAGAACGTAAAGCAAAACAAATACAGGGTGTGACAAAGGGCATAAAGCGCCTTTTATGCTGTCGTCAAATATGACCTACCTGCAATCTGTTTAGAAATTCAATACTGACTTCTTAGAATTGTGTGTTTGTTTGATTTGAGGTTTTACGTCCCCGTCAACACTGTAAAGGTCATTTTGGAGACATTGCTTCCAATTTCGTGGGACTTTTACCTCACATTGAGATGAAATCACATCTCACGCCCTGTCGCCCAACGAAACCAATAGGGTTGATAAGCGTGGACGCGCACCGCATTGCCTGGACAGGCCTAGATCCTCTAAGTGGTTTACCAGTACTCGTGTGGGGGTCGGTTTCAGCTCTGCGTTGAAGCATAATGCAGCCCATCTATTTCTTCAAGCCCCGATTAGCGGGGGCTATGAGACGGTTCTAGTGAGGATCACTATCTCCGATTCGGAGCAGAAATTGTTTATTTGTTTGTTTGATTTGAGGTTTAACGTCCCCGTCAACACTGTAAAGGTCATTTTGGAGACGTTGCTTCCAATTTTGTCGAACTTTTACCCGACATTGAGATGAAATGACATCTCAAGCCCTGTTGCCCAATGAAACCAGTAGGGTTTATAAACATGGACGGTCCGACTCTCACACCGCTTTGCCTGGGTAGGCTTAGATAGTCCAAGCGGTTTAACAGTACTCGTGTGCGGGTCGGTTTCAGCTCTGCGTGGAAGCATCATGCAGCCCATCTATTTCTTCAAGCCCCGATGGGCGGGGGCCGAAAACATGCCTATATAATTTTGACCCCCTTGAACCCCACTTTTATATAGTAAAACTGGGGTTTTGCAGCGATAAACCTTATTTTTCTTGTTTCTGCTCTAAAATATAGATTGTGGGTACTCGTTAGAAGTGCCTCGCCGCCTCGACGAGGCGGTTCTAACGTGTACCCTCAATCTAGATCGTGGCTACTCGTTAGAACCGCCTTGACGAGACGGTTCTAACGTGTACCCTCAATCTATATTTTGAACAGAAATAAGAACAATGTCATATTTTTATTGGAAAATTTTCATTTTTTCGGCGGTAAAATTTACATAGTATTTAAATAGGCATGTTTTTGTAATGAATACGCTATTTATCAGGGTAAGTATGACACGGGCTCGTTAACTGTTAACGTGATAATATAGCTAACAAAGAAGTTATCTAAACTCGTATCTCTACAAAAGCTGTATGAAGAAATAGGATGGGAAACTCTAGAAGCCAGGTGAAAAAAACATAAGCTTGTTCTTTTTTACAAAATGTTTCACAATCTATCTCCTCTATATCTATCTTCTTTAGTTCCTCCTCAAGTACAGTCTGTCTCTCGTTATAATTTAAGAAATGCAAATAATGTGCAGACCTTACCATCACATACAACTCAGTACTACAATTCATTCTTCCGTTTTTTTTGATAAGGGACTGGAACAATCTACAAGATGCAATTAGGAATGTCGATACAGTTGAATCTTTTAAAAGAAATATCAACCAAAACACAGCAATTGTACCCAAACATTATTACTCTGAATCACGTCAACTTCAAATCTTTCACACCAGGTTGAGCACAGACACTTAACAACGACTTTTTTTTTAAAAATATAGTTGATAGTCCGTTTTGTGCCTGCAGAAGCGGAGAAATTTAAAATGGAGAGTATTTCTTTTTCAAGTGTAAGCACTTTAACGAACATCGTTTGGAATTACTTCAAACAGTGTCACACTTTTGTAATGCAACACTAGATGTAGTCCTCAAAAGGGACACAAACTTTCGAAAGTAACGCGGAAATTTTTAAATTTTTAAATCCGTAAAAAAGTTCATACAATCAAAAAAGCGATTCTAAGCAACTTGCACCCCACCCCCAGCCTACCCATATCTCCAGATTGACTTTCTCGTTTTTCCCTTTCAAGGAGTTGTATTTCTTCATCTATCTCTTATGGATCATCATCATCATCATTATTATTATTATTATCATTATCAACATTATTATTATTATTATTCAGCTACAAAGACTCCTACATGTCTCTTTATATTCCAAAGAACAAAGAACATATGTGACGAACTTCATCTTGTTTAAGGTTCCTCAATACATTTGCACAAGAAAAATATAGGTGTCAGATTTGTATGTTATTTTTCCCAAAATATGATCCTGATTTCCTTTTAAAATGCCTGTCCTAGAAGAAGAATGTTTGGAGGTGCTAAAGGTTATTACAACAAGTACTTTCTTGCATAAGCAACATCTCAGTGCCTTTGAAAATAAATGCATTTCTGTATTTTTCACTTTCACCAGGAAAAAAATGAAAACGCCTTCTAGACTTTTTAAAAGCTACTAAAAAAACAGCTGCAGATCAATAGTTCACAACAAATACTAGCGACTCGGACAAAGCTTTCTATCAAAAAGCCTACCTGAATTGAAAACCAGAATTTTTTTTTGACATGTTTTTCTTCATGGGCGCCGCCATCTTCCTTTTTTGCGGTAAATCTGAACTGATCAGATTTCATCAGTTATGCCCTTCCACATTCTGTTTTGCCCATCAACAATGAATATACCTTGAAAATTCAGCTGTATAGCCTTCTTCCTGCATATAGCATTATGACATGGCCTATCTTGGAAGCATGTCATCACTGATAAATTATTGTAGCTGTCAAATTGAAAGAGATATCCATCTTGCCAAGGAAAAAACGTATTCATACGCCTTGGAACTAATTTCCAAAAATTACAATAGTACACCATTGTTTTTAATTTAAAACATAATATTCATTTTTGAAACTGTATTGCAACTAATTTCACGTACTTTCTTACATAATTTGTTCGTTAATTTAGGTATAGTATGCATTCATTTCCGAACTATTTTTTATGTGTAACGTTTTCCAGGTTGGTGTTGTTCGGCCCAGCTTCTTGTAAACAAATTGAGAAAATCAGATTTTTGAAACTTTTTTCATCAAAACATATTAAATGCATTGGGCTTCTATGAGTTTTTACCAGCCTACACATTGGTAAGTAGGTGACATAACAGATCATTAATTGGATTAGATAAATATAAACTTTGTGTTGTCGAGAAGTTCACCTGTGCAAAAATCAATTATTTATTTATGGTGGCTCATGTGAACCAATGTAACAAATCAATTGGTAAAAATAATTTCTATACCATTGCAGTTATTGGCTGTGATCAGAAGCCTTTTGGACAAAGTTTCTGGTGCTGAACAGGCTGCTTTCAGTCCTTCAGTTCAAATAATATTATGGGGATAAACTGTTGGCTTATCTTATTTTCAATTATTTGGTTTTGATTTATCCAATATCAAAGCACCCATCCTGCAAACACAATCAGTAACACACTGAAACTTTTGTGCAGTGATTGCATGAATTGTTATAAACTGCATGAATGAAATATATAAAATGAAGTACTAAAAGCACCGAAGAAGGGCAATCATTTTACAAGCTAAATGCAAGAGATTTCAACACCTCAACCTCAATGAGCTTGTTGCCAAATTGGTAGAACTGGTCCTTTTTGGCTACCATACACTGAATTTAAAATAGTACTAGGTGAGATAATTACATTTTTTGAATTTTTGGGAATCATTAATTTTCAGTTCTATTTAGGTATTTTATTTGAAATTCCTCTGTTGCAGTGCCTAAAGGTAAACTTGAGCCACATTTCTATGATAGTATTTTACACATTGTGGTTCTGTGGATTGAGATGTCATTTTTTTGCAAAACCAAGGAAAAATGCAATAATTTACTTAAACGGTGACTTTCGAATAAAAATCTTTGGCTTTCATATTCTTACATTTACATGGACTACCATCTGGTGAAAAATCTTTTTGGGTAATTATTTGCAAATATGATTTTTTCAGTACCCCAAATGTAGTGAAATAACTGTATTGAGGAACCTTAACGTACGCAACACTGCTATAGATGCAGCCGCTTGTAAATATTGAAATTGTATTTCTGTCAACAGTTGCGTGGTTCTGGAGAAGAACAAACTAAGCTTTCAAGCTTCCGTTCTAATCCAAATTGTTTCATGTAATATTGTATATTGTACATGTATAATATGGAAATTTGTTTGTTTGTTTGATTTGAGGTTTAACGTCCCCGTCAACACTGTAAAGGTCATTTTGGAGACGTTGCTTCCAATTTTGTGGGACTTTTACCCGACATTGAGATGAAATGACATCTCAAGCCCTGTCGCCCAATGAAACCAATAGGGTTTATTAGCATGGACGGTCCGCCTCCCACTGCTGTTCCTGGACAGGCTTAGATCCTCTAAGCGGTTTACCAGTACTAGTGTGCGGGCCAGATTCAGCTCTGCGTAGAAGCATCATGCAGCCCATATATTTCTTCAAGCCCATATGGGCGGGGGCGGATATAATATGGAAATAAAACATGTTTAAACTAAAGAAGTTATCTTATATTTTACTTATTTATATAGTTACAAGTTGTATTCATTTGGTGTATTAAATAATTCAATAGGTAGAGCCGACCTGGCTGCCGTCGGATGTCATTGCAAAAGCTGTTGGTAATAAGTGCCGTCAGAAAGCTCTTTCCAAGTCCATGACGTCAGACTTTGTTCAATCATCTCCTCAGAAATACGTATTAAATGTGCGTGGAAAACAGGAATATATGCTGCAAGAATGTTGTATTCACATGTATAAGGTAAGAAAAGACAGACATGAGGTAAGATTGGGCTACGCCAAGCGAAAAAGGGGTCGGTGAAGATGTGCGCCCAACGTAGACTCTGATCAGACTGCGCATCAGGCACTTACAGTGAAGCCTGAACTAACGTTTACACCAAGTGTACATGAGACGTGCACGCCAAGTGCACTATTTGCATTAAAAGGATAGTAAATTTGTGCACCTGACGTGAACACCAAGTGCACAAGGGTGTAAAATTTAGTTATGATCCCACCGTAGCTGTGCACTATTTGGATACATGTTGCACATGTTCGAATACTCCTTTTCGCTTTAATCGACCTATATATCTATTTGAACTACTCGTACATACTTATGTGATATAAACGCCCATCGCGGCTTGGAGAAATAGATTAGGCAGCATCATAACGTGAACAAGCCTGTGAAATGAACACCCCGCTAAACCCCACTTTATTTCTGTTCCAAGACATAGTTTGTGGGTACTCGTTAGAACCGTCTCTGTTCCAAGACATAGGTCGTAGGTGCTCGTTAGAACTGCTCGTTAGAACCGCCTCAGGGAGGCGGTTCTAACGAGTACCCACAACCTATGTCTTGGAACAGAAATAAGAAAAGATGCCATTTTGGAAACGTGGAAAAATGTACCATGTAGCACGGGTGTGTTATCGTGTGTGTGTGTGAATTCGGGTTTAACGTCGCTTTCAACAATTTTTCAGTCATATCACGACGGTGTCTGGTTGCGAAAGGGAGCTCAGTGCTCACGTTTATAGTGCTGCCTCACTGAAGTATCATGCCCCAGACACATTACATGATACCACACCCAGTCACATTATCCTGACACTGGATCGACCAGTCCTAGCTCTACCCCGTAAATCTGAGTGCCAAACGAGGAGCAGCTAGTACCATTTTTAACGACTTTGGTATGTCGCGGCCCGGGATCGAACCCGAGACCTCCCGTTCCCCGGAGCGGACACTCTACCAACTGAGCTATCGGGGCCGGTGGGTGTGTTATCGTAATGGTGTTTCTGTGCAGAGCTGAATTTACTTGTAAGTCGCTTAGGTCTAAGCCAGCCCAGGAAAGGTGGTGTGAGTCGGACCATCCATTCAACCCTAGAGGTTTCTAAGGGCGGTAGGGCTTTAGATGTCATTTCATCTCAATGTCGGGTAAAAGCCTACAAAATCGTCTCTAAATGACCTAAGTATTGTTGACGGGGATATAAAACCGGAACACAAAACAAACTAAACTGATGCGATATGTTTGCTTTTCTTATGAAGATTCGCACTTAACATAGATTCCCCGACAGCTCATGGCGCAGTGTGTGGAGGCACAGGCTGATCTGGGTCTTTGCAAGTTGCACCAGTCTTATTGTAGACAGCTTCATTACAGTGAGCAGTCAATACAAAACGCAGATAAAACTTGATCTTGAACGGGTATATTGTAGTTAGCCCACCGCGCATTGATATAATGGTTGTCTGGTTTGCAGCGAAATGCCATCAGGATAACAAGTCCGTGAAACGTAGACGCCTCTAAACCCCACTTAATACAGAGAAAAGTGGGGTTACGGGGAATACATTATCTGACTTATTTTTGCTCAAAAACATAGAAGAATATGTTTTCCTAATGTGCTGATTTCGAAGTACAAAAAATGAATACATTAAAAAAACTACATTGTGACTGGTTGTAGCGATAGAATCATGTATTGGTTTTTATTTCTGTGGCTGGGTTAACTGCGTACGTTGTCAGAACGTTTTCTCTTTAAGTTAGTAACTTTCACTTTCTATATCTCTTAACAACAATTAGTTCAAATTCTTCCCGGTTTAAAATAGAAGTGGAGGCAATGATCAGGAATCGATACAATCCACCCACAGCTACACCAAAGGGAAAGAAACACAAACATGAAACAACATACCCTAATGGAAACATCAATAGCGGAAAGCCAAAAGGACATATAGTTTCCCACAAAATGGCCAATACATGGCCAATAGGCTATCCAAAATAAAATAATATAAACGACACAAATACACAAAGACACTCCATAACAAAATAAACCGCGACAGAAGAATCGCCTTGGAACGGTCAGCGGAAATGAATTCCACTTGGGGTGGGGTGGGGGGCTTAAATCGAATTTACGTGGTCACAATCCTCGCCCTTACTTCCGTCGCGATTTAGACAAATAATTTCTTCAGCCCGCCTGAAGGCCTCCTAACTCATCAGTGCAACATCTCCGTGAACACAAATAATCAAACAACCACAGAGATGAAACGACGGCGAGGACTCGACAGCAAGAAACCACTGACATACTGGAGCAAAAGAAAACCAACAGTTAGACTCCGATGGGCCCGACCAGAGACAGAGCATCAGGCACCAACCAAACGACAACCAATTAACTCTATTGAACTCTGCGTAATTATTTGACAAACGCCACAAAATGCGCTCTGTATACTGGGTAACCACTTACATGTAGGGGTCCTAAACAGTATGAAGATGAACACATAGCACAGCAGACTCAGTTTGATTGAGTTTATTTATGGGACATACAGGCTATTATAGTAGTCGCAGAAAATATTGACAAGAATGGGCAATTAATCATGTCAAATGCGCTGAGTTCACAAGAGCAATTCATATGCTTTTTGCAAGCGGACCATATGGTGATATACACCATGACTTTGTTTTTGCTACAGTTGGATTCACAAAATCACGTGACTTGGTTTACCTCTTTGTGAACCCATATATGACAATGGAATCTTCCATCTTATAAATTTGGAGTCGTCCATTTTCAATTATAGGGGTGTCAGATTTGTTTTGTTTAAAGTAAGTTGTACAAAATTGTATGTTCTTTGAGCAAACAGTGTAGACCCAGATCAGACGCCGCGTTATGCGGCGTCTGATCTGGGTCTACACTGTTTGCCAACGTCCCAAAAAAGGGCCACTAGGCATATATGGGTTAATCTTTGTTAATAGAATGGACCAATAGAATATTCCAAAGGCAGAAGCTTCGCCTTATCAATCTTATCTGTGATTGTTATACCTGTTGCTGCCAATTACCGAGTTGAGTTCTCTTGTTGCACTTTCTGTGCCAATGGAAAGGTGAATGTAACACACCTTCAAAATGTCTAATATGAGTATGACCTTGAAAGTGTTGACTGGGCTTTTTAACTCCAACACTACTACTGGAACAAAACAATTTAAGGTATCTTCATATTCCTCTTTCCGTTCCAGTACATAAGAGAATGTATCAGTCAAGACACCACACCAGACCTTATGTTGGTTGATAGGGAGACGTTGTATAAACACATACCAGACAACAGATGTACAGCTTTACGATCAGGTTGGTTTTCTTTAATATTATGATCTGAGGAAAGGGTAATCCTTTGGAAGCCAGGAGTACAGCACGGAACGGAAAATTATGGAGTGTACAAGATTTTTCTGGGCCAGACTAGGTAGTTTCGGCCAATTAGGCCTCATCAGTGACCCCCAAATATTTTCTAAATTCCGCATTGAAATCAATGATCCGAAAGGACTAGAAAATATAAGCCACACTATGATGAAGGGCAGGGATACATTGTACGGCCGCCAAACATTCCCTTAACACCAGCTGTGGTGAAGTTAAATGTTCCGAGAAAGGGGTAATCCTTTGGAAGCAAGGAGTACAGCAGAGACCTATAAATTATGGAGTGTACAAGATTTGTCTGGGCCAGACTAGCTAGTTTCGGCCAATTAGACACCATCAGTGACACTCAAATATTTCCTTAATTCCGCAGTGAAATCAATGATCCCAAATGACTAGAATATAAGAATCTTATATGGGTGTGAGGGGCGGATGGAAAAATCCGTCCCGAGGGACACTGTCCGGCATCACGAGGCTTGCCGAGTGATGCCGAACAGTGATCCCGAGGGACGGATTTTTCTATCCACCCCTCACATCAATATTGGATTCTTTTTCTTGCATACCTTCCATTTCTTAGTGCGGAATTTCAATGCTGCAGTCATTTCGGTTACCAACGTCGGCCATATTGTGTTGACACTGCAGGCATGTAAAGTGACGTCACGGATCGTGCATGACGTCAACCTTAACGACGGCGCACACAAGGTCGTAATCAACCATTTAGGGTATTCGATTTAGGGTCGGAACACCAGGGTCAGAACATAAACTTCTATCCCAGGGTAAAATCACGGATTTCCTTGTCTGGTGTGCAAGAAAATATAAGCCACACTATGATGAGCCGTGTCATGGGAAAAACTCTTTTGACATTTGCGAACAACAAAGGAGCAGGTCAGACTGCGCATGCGCTTTGTGTTCGCTGCTTGGATAGATTGAGAATACTTTTTATATCAAGTTTATCAGACAAGGCTTCGAGAACGCTTGGAGAATCGTTCTCGAAGCCTTGCCTGATAAACTTGATATCAAAAGACACGAATCTGGTAGGCCCTATTCTATTTATCAGTTTATCCCCTTGTAAACTCTTTAAATTGGCAATTTACGATCAGTTTTCGATTGTCCTCAGTGCGTCCCAACATTCTGGTGCGGAATATAATTGGTCAGTATAGTTCATATCAGCTGACTGTTATTTTTCTTTTGATATTTTTGATGTATTGTTTCAATTTTTCCAGTAACAATAACATTTTAGCTATTTTTGCCGGTAGTCCGCTTCATTCATAAAAGTGCGATGTCACGTTCACGTGGAAAAAGATCACTTGTCCTGAGATAGCATATCTTTATCAGATCAGTGTTTACAATGCAACATACATAGGGGGTAACGGATAATATGGTATATCTAGTTCCCCTGGCCAACATTTCCTGACTGTAGCTAGTATGTTTAACGGAGCCGGCCGATTCGCGTGTTGCATTGCCACAACCCACGAGGATATGTGTCCCCATGACGTAGCTCGTATCAGTGAAATCTACAAGTACAGTGAAATTCCGCTATAAAGACCACTTTGCAGACTTCTAAAAAGTGGTCTTAATAGCGGGGTGGTCCTAATAATGGAATTGCTGAATAAAATATTTTTGCCAAGACTGTTTTAAATTCATTTTCATGTGCATTATGCCGCTTCTTACTAGAGGGTACATGTATTTAGTAATTCTTACTATCTTTAACTTTACTGATCCTCAGTTTAACTTTAAAGTTCTAATTTCCCTTTTAAATACAGACAATAAAAATCCCATCAGTGATAACAATATGAACTTAATGGTGCTTTATAACATATTCAATTGTTCCAAATATCTGAAGAAAACAGAGCTGCAGATTACCAAAATCATTAAAACTATATAGTCAATTAGCCCTGCCAGTGGTACTCATAACACTTCTTGTTAAAACAACAGGCAGATTAGTACAGGTAACCTACTGTTTTTCACACCTTTAGGGATATGTGTGAACTATAAACTGTCTCATTACCAAGAGCTGTTGTAATGGTGAAGAACCAAGCATAAAGTGGCTTGAGAGATACAAATTAACTTGGTCGGACCAAAAATGGTCTCAATAGCGAACAGTAATGACAGATTTGGTCTTTTGAAAGCGGTCTTAATACGGAATAGCGGGGTGGTCTCTTTATCGGAATTAATTGCAATTAACTATATAGGAAATGATATGGGTCTGGCAAAAACCGGTCTTATTAGCGGAGTGGTCCTAATATAGGGGTGGTCTTTAAGTGGAATTCTACTGTAATTAATTCATATATGCCTAGCATTGACAACCAGTGCCGACCCAGATCAGACGCCGAAAAAGGCGGTGTCTGATATGGGTCTACAATGTTTGCTTAAGGTACATACATATTTTGCAATACTCACCCCTAACAAAACATACCTGGCACCCCAATAATTGGAAATCGACAATTTCAAACCTATTAGGTGGAAGATTCCATTGTAATATATGTGTTAACCTTTCGTATGCGTCGCTGCGTTTGTTTGTTTGATTTGAGGTTTAACGTCCCCGTCAACACTGTATAGGTCTTTTTGGAGACGTTGCTTCCAATTTTGTGGGACTTTTACCCGACATTGAGATGACATGACATCTCAAGCCCTGTCGCCCAATGAAACCAATAGGGTTTATAAGCATGGACGATCCGACTCGCAACGCTTTGCCTGGGCAGGCTTAGATCCTCTTAGCGGTTTACCAGTACACGTGTGCGACGGGTTTCAACTCTGCGTGGAAGCATCATGCAGCCAATCTATTTCTTCAAGCCCCGACGGGCGGGGGCCGTCGTCGCTGCGTCGAATGGGTATTTCGAGAAAGCGAGACACAGATTACTGAGAAAACACACATCAAAATAACACAACCACTAAAGTGCAGTAGAACTGCCTCAATCCAAAATCCGTTTTCAAGGGGAATCGATACACCTTCAGGGGAGGCAACTCCCGCAAAACTATTTTTGTCTCCAATGTCAATAGGGGTCAACTGTTAAAGGAAAGAATTTAAATTCTTTCCTTTAAGAGTTGACCCCCTTTTCCGTGGGACAGAGCTTATAGAAAAGCGAGCAAGAAGTTCCGAAAGTTGTCTCCCTTTGAAAAATGGCGGACAAATCTGCCAGGTGTTCCCATTCCCCTTAAACAAACACAAATTGTCTTTGTCCGGATGATCAATACTTATGATTGATGATGTAATTCATTTAGCAGAGTCGGAGGCCCTGACGTCACCAGTACAGGAATCTGTAAAGTCCTCGTGGGAACTCTCACATGAAACATACACAGTCAAAGTTATCAACCTTCCAGTTAGGAAAACGGAGCACCCCAATTTATATGTAAGTCGATACGTGTTATGGGGGACCCTCGATATGACGACAATATTTGTTCCCTAAACAATTTGCCGCTATAGCGAATTTGCCGCTATGAAAAATCCCGATTGGGAGTAGTTAACCCTTGTCCTGCTGAATATTTAAATAAGCCACACCCACTACCGATTATCAACCAATCAGATTACTTGATGCAAATTATTGTGACAAATTCGTACACTGAATGAGAAACAATGAAGATCCTGATCAGATGGCTTCTTTAGAAGCCATCTGATCTGGATCGTCATTGTTTGAAAGATAAGGCATATCCGGGCTCAGCAGGACAAGGGTTAAATATGTAATATAATAGGGCCTTCTTTTCCTTTATTACTCCAAAACATTTGTTTAAATCGCCTCGCCGAGGCTATTCTAACAACTTCCCTCATCATTTGTTTCCTGGAGTATTAAATAATGACTCTGTATTAATTCGTGTCACCTTGAGCTAAGGAATCGTTCCATTGAAATTGTCGTTATAACAAGTTATATTGTTATTATTATGTCGGTACATACAGGGTTGACTGTATAAGAAAGTTTTTTTTTATTACAAAAAGTTTGTTTGTTTGTGTTGAGGTTTTACATCCCCGTCAACACTATTTAGGTCATGTTGGACATATTTTTCTTCCGATTTTGTAGGGCATTTACCCGACATTGCGACAAATTGACATCTCAAATCCTACCGCCAAAAGAAACAGATAGAGTTTAAGGAGTGGACCGACTGCCACCTTTTTACCTGATGCTCTGTCTCTGGTCGGGCTCATCAGAGTCTAACTGTTGGTTTTCTTTTGCTCCAGCATTTCAGTGGTTTCTTGCTGTCGAGTCCTCACCGTTGTCTCACCTCTGTGGTTCTTTGATTTTTGTGTTCACGGAGATGTTGCACTGATGAGTTAGGAGGCCTTCATGCGGACTGAACAAATTATTTGTCTAAATCGCGACGGAAGTAAGGGCGAGGATTGTGGCCACGTAAAATCGATATAAGCCCCCCAGTGGAAATCTTCCACTGACCGTTCCAAGGCGGCTCTTCTGTGGCGATTTATTTATGTTGTTGTTTGTTACTTACTGTGTGTATCACTTGTGTCTTTTGGTTTTGGATGGCCATATGGCCATTTTGTGGGAAAGTAACTGTCCTTATGGCCTTCCTTTGTTTAGGTTTCCATTATGGTCTGGTCGCTTAATGTTTGTATTTCTTTCCCTTTGGTGTCTTTTATGGGTGGAGTAAGTTAATTGTATCAATTCCTGATCTTTGTTTTACTTCTACTTAGACCTAAGCGGTTTACTAGTTCTGAATTTCAGTCGGTTTCAGCTCAGTCTGTGCTGAAGTATCATGCAGCCCAATCTGCAAGCCCTGATCAGCGGGGGCGCCAGGTGGTATTTAGAACAAATGTAGGCTTACATATCTCTCTCTCTCTCTCTCTCTCTCTCTCTCTCTCTCTCTCTCTCTCTCTCTCTCTCTCTCTCTCTCTCTCTCTCTCTCTCTCTCTCTCTCTCTCTCTCTCTCTCTTTGCTGCATCTGCAACACGACCTCAAGCAAATTGTTGGATACAAGAAACAACACCGAATACCTCTGCAACATTGGAAATACAGTCGAACTTCGATGGCTCGAAACATTTTGGGACCATGAAAATTTATTCGACAAAGCGGTAGTTCGAGCCACCGAGGGTTTCGATGTTCTGTAATGAAAATGTATGTTGTATGTACTCATTAGAATCGCCTCACCGAGGCGATTCTAATGGGTACACACAGCATACATTTGCAGGATAAAAGACTAAAATTGTCTTAATTATCCCCCACTATTGCTTGTGAAGTGGATTTCAAGCTCAAGGGATTCAAGAGCGAGTTCGACTCAGCCATGGTAAACGAGCCATCGGTGTTCAGGCCATCGAAGTTCTACTGTATATTTCAATATGTATACATATTTAAATTATTTAATAAATAAAGTTTGAATTATAATCTGGGGTTTTTGTTGTTGTTGTTTTTTTTTGTTTTTTTTTTGTTTTTTTGTTTTTTTCAAAGTGAATTTAATTTCACTGGCGAAGCTATTACGTGTAAAATAACGCAGTCTTTCGTCAATATTATCAGACTATATCGGTTTGTGTCTACTCACTTACAGGGATGGTTTGTTCAGGCACAGCTGTTCCACGGTACCACGCCTCTATCGACATCTATCAGCACATTCGATTACGGCTATAAACAAGGCTTTAACTTTGGGATAGCTATTCAGAACATTCCAAGATGTGCCCGCCTCTGCTTTACAATCGGTGCCTCTTGCAAGACTGGGAAGGGACAAAATGTAAGATGTCACAGAAAGTTTGCGAGTATTATATTAATACCCACTTTCAATTTCAGAATTTTATGCCCCGCCATTCAAAAAAATGACGGGTATTATGTTATACCCTCCGAAGTTTTGAGTGTCCGTCCGTCCATCAGCGCCTCATAGTTTCGTGTCCGCTCCATTAGTCTGAAATTGAGATATTTTCACGAAATTTCACATATATGTAGAACACTATGAGACGGCGAGCAGAACATATAAACCATAACTCTCGTTTTGTTACTTTTTGAGTTGTCGCCCCTTGAACATTGGACATATCCATTTCTAGCATGCAGTCTGTTTGAAGCACTATATCTCTTGAACCTGAAGGCTGATTCTTACCAAACTCGCATGGTTACATCACTAGGATTGGGGAAAACAGCCATTCGGTTTTGATGACCTTGACCTTATTTTCACGGGCACAGGCCCAAAATAACTGAAAAAGAGAAGTGTAATTCTGGTTTACTTTCTTGTGGAGCCATGGCTATTTGAGCACTAAAAATAGTCATCTCAGCCATATATTCTTGTCAACTTTATTAACGGATAATTAGATTTTGAAGACCTTGACTTTATCTTAAAGGGCACATGCCCCCAAAAACTAAAAATGAGGATCATAATTCTGGTTTTCTTTCATTTGGAGCCTTGGCTCTTTGAACATTGAAAATAGTCATCTCAGTCACCATTCTTTTCTTTGATGGTGATGTTCCTCGTGCGGCATCCTATGGCGCTTATATTTCGCAATTAATTCGAGTTTCCAGATTGTCTAGTCATGTAACTGACTTCGACACTCGTAATAAATGATTAACTGCTAAACTTCTTAATCAGGGTTATCGGTATCATGAACTACGCAAAGCCTTTTCTAATTTTTACAGACGTAATTCCGATTTAATGTTCCTGTCAACTTGATGAAGGGAAAGAATAATGCATCCTTACTTTGAATTCCTTTTGACTGTGATATGGCGCTTGCTTGATGTAATTGTAGTGGCGGGGCATCATGCAGTGCTTTACCAATAATATACGGATATCTTTCATACCTGAACAACTTTCAGTCATTGATTTCAAGGTTACGACCTTAATTAGATTTAACGAGTTATTAAATGCTTAATGATGTCCGTGACTTCATAAATCGGTGTTTCCACACGATACTCTACTTTCGACGAGTTGCATCCGTGCAGTCCTTTTCATATGCTTATAAATAAGTTCTGAATAGTTAGATCCTTTGGAAGCAGAGAATACACAAAATAAACGAAAATAGCAGACTCGGTTTTATTGAGTCTGTTCATGACCAGTACTGAAATGTGCAACACAGGCCACGCCCTCTAGCACCGGCTTAAGCAGAACTCTATTTTCAAAATGATCCTAATTTTGGCCAGGATTGTGGCCGCGTAAAATCGATTTAAGCCCCCCACTGGAAATCATTCCACTGACCGTTCCAAGGCGGTTCTTCTGTGGCGGTTTATTTATGGTGTTGTTTGTTACTTACTGTGTGTATCACTTGTGTCTTTTTATTTTGGATGGCCATATGGCCATTTTGTGGGAAAGTAACTGTCCTTATGGCCTTCCTTTGTTTAGGTTTCCATTATGGTCTGGTCGCTTAATGTTTGTGTTTCTTTCCCTTTGGGTCTTTGATGGGTGGAGTAAGTTAATTGTATCGATTCCTGATCTTTGTTTTACTTCTACTTTTTCTAAATGAACCCATGATCCCAAAGGACCAGAAAATATAATCTGCACTATGATGGATGTACGGGGAGACTTTTTACGGCCGCCACACG
This sequence comes from Lucinisca nassula, assembly GCA_963580285.1. Taxonomy (NCBI): domain Eukaryota; kingdom Metazoa; phylum Mollusca; class Bivalvia; order Lucinida; family Lucinidae; genus Lucinisca; species Lucinisca nassula. The sequence goes on along the minus strand of OY757023.1, from coordinate 111,933,632 downwards.
GCACAGCACCAGCTGCAGTGAAGATAAATAAGTTCTTAATAGTTAGATCCTTTGGAAGCAAAGAATAAACAAAATAAACGAAAAAAGCATACTCGGTTTTATTGAGTCTGTTCATGACCAGTACTGAAATGTGCAACTCCGGCCACGCCCTCTAGCACCGGCTTAAGCAGAACTCTATTTTCAAAATGATTCTAAATGAACCCAATGATCCAAAAGGACCAGAAAATATAATCTGCACTATGATGGATGTACGGGGAGACTTTTTACGGCCACCACACGGCACAGCACCAGCTGCAGTTAAGATAAATAAGTTCTGAATAGTTAGATCCTTTGGAAGCAAAGAATACACAAAATAAACGAAAATAGCAGACTCGGTTTTATTGAGTCTGTTCATGACCAGTACTGAAATGTGCAACACCGGCCACGCCGAAAAGCCGAATATAACCGAATATAAATATATGTATATTAGGTTCAAGTGAAAGCCAGAGGTTTTTTTAGGTCACTTTGTCTTACATTTAATTTTCATACCAATCTAGTCTCGACATTATACATAGAGGATATTTACTCTTTTGAGGCGGATACCAAAACTATTTTTCATCGAGTGTGTTGAAAACATCGAAATTTTCACGGGTACGAAGCACAATGAAAATTCGGATGTTTTCAACACAAGAGATGGAATACTTTTGGTATCCGCCGATAAAAATAAATTTTCTTTTTATTTTATACTTTATTAGGACACTTACGGCAATTGATCGATCGTATCGTACGTCACTATTTTGACCTTGCTATCACGTCACAATTTCAAAACATAAACGAATCGCCATTTTGAATACAACATTTTTACAGTTCAAAGAGTGCTTTTCAAGGTATTTTACAGAATTATTTTATATGGCTTTTGTCGCGAAAAAGTAGTTCGGGCTGCTACTGTGAAAAAAACAAGGTCATGTTATTTTTCACTGTGTGAAAATTTCATATATATTCACAGAGTGAAAAAAATCATTTTTATTTGTTTCAGATATGCATCGATTTCTTCGCTAAGTATAAAATAATTCCTACTTCTTCAATTTCATTTTTTCTCTCTTCTATACTTCTTATATTTAGTTTCAATGTTCTGAATTTTAGCTCCTTATGTTAGACTTCGAACATCGATGGTCTCTGTTTGTTTTGTTTTTGTTTTGTATTGGAGTTTAATGACCTAGTCAACACTATTTAGGTCATTTTTGAGCAGTTCAGTTTACCTACACACACTTTTCCTGGGCAGGCTTATACGTAAGCGGTTAACCAGCACAGTTCTTTCGCCAGATACTGACAACTGCCCTTCTTGAATCAGCGGAAGGGAGAGAATGACCGTAGAAATGATTTCATGATCCATCTCCGCGATAGAATGTTGCCGACAACGGCAGGTATCGAACCCGCGTCCTCCTGATCACCAGTCAGACGCGCATCCGACTGAACTACCGAGGCTGGCTCGAAGTTGTATGCACAGCTGAATAACATATACAAACGAACATTACTGTTTTACAGAGCCCGCCAAAAAAGGGCGGTCTTCTAGCACGTGCGCCCAGCGAAGACTCTGATCAGCCTGCACATCCACGTAGTCTGATAAGAGTCTTCGCTAAGCGCTATTTGGAAGCTGTCCAATATTTCAGGCTCAAGTCGGTGTATACTGGGTAAACATGCAAGTGTTTGATTACAAAGGTCAATTGGTAACAGGCGATCAGTCCCTTGGTGTATGGCGGTTTCCTGATGGACAATCACCGATTGAATATCCACAAGGAACTCCAGGTTTGCATTTCAAACTTTATTTCCAAAAATAACACAACTTGAAATCCCTTGGTTTTGTATATATTGGACTCATGCCACGTTAAACGATAGCGATTCTATATAGGCCAACATAAGTTAACCCAAAACTTAAATTGAAGCGGATGGTGTGACTTTTGACGGAGTAAATATTAGTCCCGTCAAGCAAAAAAGGTGAATCCATGCATATTGCTTTTTAGTTCGCCTGAGCCGAAGGCTCATATGTGAGCTTATAGTATGACAAGGTTCTGTTGTATGTCTGTCTGTTGTCTGCTATCTGTCATCTGTCAATATTTTCAAACATCTCCTCTCAAACCGCTGAGCCGATTGAAGTCAAACTGCATATGGAACATCCATGGGATGGGGGACGAAAGTTTGTAGGCGGGATCCAGGTCACATGACAAAGATGGCCTTCGTGCCCATTTATGGTAAAAAAACCTTCAAAATCTTCTTTTCCGGAACCAATGGGCCGATTGCCATAAAACTTGGTTTATAGCATTGGGTTCTCAGGCCTATCATAGTTTGTTCAAAGTATGACCATCGGATTACCTTGACCTATTTAATATGGGAAAAAGTCAAATTGTGTAGTTTTCGGAAAGTATTGCAGCCTTTAATCAGAAAATTGGTAGATACAGTTAGCTTAATGGGTGGATTACTACATGAGTATTCAAGTTCATGGTCATTTTTTGACCTTGGCCCAAGATCATTCCGGTATGAAAATTAAAACTTATTTTCCTCAGAAACCACCAAACTATTTTTAACCAAATTTCATATAAAGGAACAAAGAAATGAAAATTGCTTAAACTGAGTTCGGTCACAAGACAAATATGGCTGGCATGCCAATATAAGAAAACTCTTCAAAAATCGTCTTCTCTCAAACCAAAAGGCAGATTTCATGAAACTTGGTATGTGGCAATGGGGACTCGAGTCCAATATAGTTTGTCCAAATGATGAACCTTGATGACGTTGACGTATTTCACGCTAAGGTCAAATTTGGTCAAATAGACTTTTGTATGGGAAACAGTTAGAACTATGTATTTTTCGGAAACTATTGCACTCTCTGATAATTAAAAAGGTAAATGCAGTTAGCCAAATAAGTGGATGAAACTACATGAGTATTCAAGGCCAAGGTCATTCATGCCTTGACCTTGGCCCTAAGGTCTTTCAGAAATGAAGACTAAAACGTATTTTCCACTGGAACTTTTAGGCCGTTTGTGACCAAATTTTATATAAAAGCTTATAGAAACAAGAAAATGAATTTTTTTTAAATATGAGTTAAGTCATCTCACCAATATGGTTACCATGGCCATATCAGATAAAAACAATTCCAAAATCTTCTTCTGCGGAACCAACTGGTCGACTTTCATGAATCTTGGTATGCAGCCTTTGGGACTTCCGTCCATTATAGTTTCTTCTAATGATATCCCCTGGATGGCTTGAACCTATTTTATGCCAAGGCCAAATGTGGTATTATAGACATTTGTTTGGAAAACCATGTGTTTTTCATAAACTTTTGCAGCCTTTGATCTGAAAAGTAGAAGTAAAATCTGAAAATTGGTAGATGCAGTTAGCTAGTTGAATCGATTAAACTACTTGAGTATTAAAGGTCAAGGTCATTCTCTGACCTTGGACTAAGGTCATTCAGATATGACATTTATAGCTTATTTGTCACTGAAACCACTGCTCTATTTGTAACCAAACGTCACATGAAAGCTTCTAGAAACAAACAAATGATGATTTATTAATATGAGTTCGGTTGCATGACCAATATGAAGCCATACCCATATAAGCTAAAATAGAAGTACAGGCAATGATCAGGAATCGATAAAATAAACCCACAGCTCGCATCAATGACACCAAAGTGAGAGAAACACAGACATGAAATAACTAGACCCTAATGAAAACATCGATAGCGGAAAGCCAAAAGGACAGTTTACTTTCCCCCAAAATAGCCAATGGGCTACCCAAAACAAAATAATTTAAGCGACACACACACTCCAAAGACAAACCATAACAAATATAAACCGCGTCAGAAGAACCGCCTTGGAACAGTCAATGAAACGAATTCCACTTGGGGGGGGGGGCTTAAATCGATTTTAATCTTCGCCCTTTCTTCCGTCGCGATTTAGACAAATAATTTGAATTTGTTCAGTCCGCATGAAGGCCTCCTAACTCATCAGTGCAACATGTCCGAGAACACAAACATCAAACAAACTCAGAGATGAAACAACGGTGAGGACCATTCAGAAATCTTCTTCTCTGGAACCAATGGACCCACTATCCGGTCATATGTCCAAGGTAAAAACCCCTTGAAACTCTTCTTCTCAGAAATGCAATAGCTCCATAAACTCTCAGCACTCAGGTGAGCGGCTCAGGACCATTGGTCCCTTGGTTTCAAACCCATGAACTATTCAAGCAAGTGCGAGATATCGAAGTTTATTGAGAGAATTCGCTTGCGTATTTGAATAATCAGTTTATGAAGACAAAGGACCTGTATGTGTGAGATGGTTGGTTGCACGCTTTTCATGGAACATCATACTATGGATCTCATTCTGAAAATGTCATCTCGGTACTAACAGCCCGAACATTAAACATTTAAAGCTGTTTCTTTGAATTTTCTTTAATCTTCCTTGTAACCCGTATGCTTAGAAACAGGCATTTTCATGTTTATGACTAAGTAAGTAAGACAACAACACATATCGGCCCCACGCCCATCGGGGCTTGAAGAAATAGATGGGCTGCATGATGCTTCCACGCAGAGCCGAAACCGACGCATATACGAGTACTGGTAAACCGCTTAGAGGATCCAAGCATGCCCAGGCAAATCGACGCGGGTCGGACCGTCCATGCTTATAACCTCTATTGGTTTCATTAGGCGGCAGGGCTTGAGATGTTATTTCATCTCATTGTCGGGTAAAAGTCCTACAAAATTGGAAGCAACGTCTCCAAAATGACCTTCACAGTTTTGACGGGGACGTTAAACCTCAAATCAAACAAACAAAAAACAACACATATGATAAGGGAATGCGACCAGCCAAGGCCCCTTCGAGCCTCCACATTCATGCAGTCTCGCCAGATCCTTTGCTGATCACAGACATGCAGAGGATACCTTGAGGTAGTTTTGTGCGAGATCCCATCCCTATTAGTTTGCTGCGGATGGGCATTTCGGAGAACATACACTGGAGCATTCAAAGGACTCTTTATTCATATGCCAGCTCAAATGTTAATTTTTGTTTATTGCTAAAAGTTCCAGTGATCAATTATGATCGGTCGGGCGGTTACATGACATTGTCTATCCTTTACCGGCCTGGGTTAGAGCAGTATGTTTATCCAGTACAACATGTAGGCTTGATTTCACTCTTCTGGAGTCCATGTCTGTTGATCTGAACATTGATATTTGCCATTTGTCTATGGATTAATGATTTTGGATTAACGCCTTGGTACTACGACTTGAACTACTTTCAATTGTAAGAGACAGAAGATGGTTTACACAACATTTGGCTCACCAGCTGTTTGAAATATATTTCCATATTTCAAAATATTAATGTTGAGTCAACCAAAGAAAGACAGTGCTAAGCACAACGTAGCACACTTACATTTACAAAAACACACCTATACAAATACATTTCCATTTTTCGGCCAAAAATTATAATTTGAAGATCAAAAAGTTCTTATTTTCTTATTTCTGCTCAAAATATAGATTGTTGGGACTCGATAGAACCGCCTCGACGAGGCGGCTCTATCGAGTACCCACAATCTATGATTATGAGCAGAAATAAGAAAAAATAATGTATACCCCCTTAAACCCCAGTTTTACTATAAAACATTGGGGTTCAAGGGGGTCAAATTTATATAGGCGTGTTTTCGTGATGAGTGACAAGTGCCCTTCTTAAACAAAGTTGGGGAGATAATTACCGTTAAATATTTCATGATGACGCTCCTTAAATATAATGTTGCTGATCGGAAGAGTAAATTAATGAGGCAGTTAACACAAAGTTGGACAGTACTAGTAAACATGTATGTTAAATGACAACAACAGTGTTCGGTACCCTTCATGTTTGTATTCTGCAATTTTAGGAGGCAATACAGACGCGAATAGCCAAGCACTACAGTTCACAGTGATCAAGCCACAAAGTTGTAACAATGATATGATAGTGTTTCCTTCAAAAGATCATATGGATGAAACTATCAAAAGAGAAGAGCAATTCTTAGAATACACGGTAATTAGTCCTGATTTGTTTCGAAAAATTGTTTGGTTTAAGGCTAAGAGTTAATAATATTTGCCTGTCATCACTGGCAATGGCCTGTCATCACTGGCAATGGCCAATCTTGATAACATGCGATATATGCTACTGTTCTTTAGTTCTAGGATGGCTGATGAGACTTTGCTCTTAACTGTCTGTTACAGATAGAGCAAGAGAGGTCAGAGGAAGAATGCCTTAGATCCGACCTTGCATTGTGCACGTTACTTCTTTTTGCCTCAAATAAACAAGCACCCCTTCTGATGAGGCCTCGTCCTGTGCAATTTGTTCCCTCGACTCTGTTGGTATGAAATCCTTGAGTGAGGCATTGAGGATGTCCTTGTATCGCTTCTTCTGATCACCATGGGAGCCTTTGCCCATTTTAGTTCTCCATGGAAGATTTTCGTCTGCAAATAGTCTTCAGATATACTGGTAGCATGGCCTGTCCTGTCCATCTGAACTATTCCAGTTTTAGGAATGCCAGAAATGCATTTTTCACATCTAAAGAGCATAAGAATTATACACTTTGGTCATGTCAGAAAGTGTGTGATGCCCTCGCCTTTCTACTTGACAATATTTATATTAGATTCGGTTCTAAGTTATTTAGACAAATTGTGGGTATTCCGATGGGTATGAATTGCGCACCTCTTGTGGCTAATCTGTTCTTGTATTGTAATGAAAGAGATTCATGTTGTCGCTTTCCATTGATAACCAATCTGAAATTATTGAAGCTTTTAGTTCTACTTCTAGATATTTAGATGATTTATTAAATATTGACTATACTTACTTTGATTGTTTGATCAGTCAGATTTATTCCTTAGAACTTCAGTTAAACAAGGCAAATTCCTCTGATACCGAGGCCCCCTTTTTCGATTTACATTTATCTATTGTAGACGGATTTGTGTCTTGCAAAATTTATGATAAACGTGATGATTTTGATTTCGAGATTTTAAATTTTCCTTTTTTGGACGGTGATGTTCCTTGTACGACATCGTACGGGGTTTATATTTCGCAGTTAATTCGATTCGCTAGAGTGTCTAGTCATGTATCCGACTTCAACACTCGTAATAAATTATTATCCGCTAAACTTCTTAATCAGGGATATCGGTATTATAAACTACGTAAAGCCTTTTCTAAGTTTTAAGGACATCATTCTGATTCAATGTTGAACTTAAAACACTTCTGCAGCAAGGCCTATCGTAACCCGAATTCTATGGTGACTTAGTATATAAATTCAGAAAAATACATGCCTGTAATGACTTTAGTATCAATTTCGTAAAATCGTTCGTCGATATATGAAGATTGGGTAAAACATAAATGTTATAAAACAGACTGCATGCATGGTGGTTAACCCAATCACGATTGGCAACTTTGCTTTCCCTCTTTGATTGCACACCGGTGGGTCGGGCTAAAGATTATATGACGGTTCCAGCGTAAAAACATAAATGGAATTTTATTTTATTTTAGTATTCTTTATGTTGGTTGGCGCCTGATGCTCCGCCTTTGGTCAGGCCCCTCGGAGTCTAACTGTTGTTTTTCTTTTGCTCCAGCAATTCTGTTGTTGTATGCTGTCGAATCCTCAACCTTGTTTCATCTCTGTAGTTTTTTTATTTGTATGTTCTCGACGATGTTACACTGATGAGTACCGAAGCCTTCATGCTGTCTAAACAAAATTAGTGTATACCGCAACAGAGGTAAGAGCGAGGATTATGGCCATGTAAAATCGATTTAAGCCCCCCAGTGGAATTCTTTCCACTGACCGTTCCAAGGCGGTTCTTCTGTGGCGGTTTATTTATGTTGTTGTTTGTTACTTACTGTGTGCATCACTTGTGTCTTTTTATTTTGGATGGCTATATGTCCATTTTGTGGGAAAGTAACTGTCCTTATGGCCTTCCTTTGTTTAGGTTTCCATTATGGTCTGGTCGCTTCATGTTTATGTTTCTTTCCCTTTGGTGTCTTTGATGGGTGGAGTAAGTTAATTGTATCGATTCCTGATCTTTGTTTTACTTCTACTTAGGAGAATATGTGCAATCTCCATGCCTGCCCTTTCAGGGCTTCTGTGTTTGGAATCCTGTCTTGCCATTTGACTTTTAAAAGTTTTCTAAGTCTTTTGATTTATTAAATATTGACAATACATATTTTCGATGGTTTGATCAGTCAGATTTTCATCCCAAGAACTTCAGTTAAATAAAGCAAATTCTTCTGATACCGAGGCCCCGTTTTTGAATTTACATCTACTGTAGATGGGTTTGTTTCCTGCAAAATTTATGATTATGATTTTGAGATTTCCGTTCTTGAATGGTGATATGCCTCGTGCAGCATCCTATAGCGTTTATATTTCGCATTTAATTTGGTTCGCCAGATTGTCTAGTCATGTACCTGACTTCAACACTCGTAATAAACTACGCAAAATAGAAGTGGAGGCAATGATCAGGAATCGATACAATGAACCCACAACTCCCATCAGAGACACCAGAGGGAAAGAAGCACAAACATAAAACAACAGACCTAATGGAAAGCCTTTTCTAAATTTTACAGACGTCATTCCAATTTCATTTTAAAATGCAATGTATGACTTAAATCTCTTCTGCAACAGGTCTATCGGAACGCTGATGGAAGCTGTGGGTTAATTGTATCGATTCCTGATCATTGCCTTCACTTCTATTTTTGCGTGACATTGGTAAACTGCCCACGTTTCGCATTCATTATACCCCCGGCATACGAAGTATGCAATAGGGGTATACATTTTTTGTCTTTTCCGTCTGTTTGTCTGTCCGTAAACAATTATTTTGTGTCAAAGATATCTCAGGAACTGCTTCACATAGAAACTTGAAATTTTGCACACATGATCAGTATGACTACTTGTATTGTGGGAAAGAAAATAAGGGCCAAGGGGTCAGGCCTTTTAGAGTTATTTCCCTTTGTAGTTCTTGCTGTTTAATAGTGTATATTTTGATTTTGTGTCAAAGATTTCTCAATAACTACTGTACATAGAAACTTGAAATTTTGCAAACATGATCAGTATGACTAGTTGTATTGTGGGAAAGAAAATAAGGGCCAAGGGGTCAGGCCTTTTACAGTTATTTCCCTTTGTAGTTCTTGCTGTTTAATAGTGTATATTTTTATTATTTTGTGTCAAAGATTTCTCAATAACTACTGTACATAGAGACTTAAAATTTGGTAGCAACAACCAGTATGACTACTTGTTTCAGCTGAGGTGATGGCACTGGCCGGGGGTATACGTGCCCCACTGGGCACTTTTGTCTAGTTTAATATTGTTGGCAGCACAACAGCTCTGTAGACGTTCAGCTTTGTGTCAAAATAGAAGTGAAGGCAATCATCAGGAATCGATACAACATCCCCATCAGAGCCACCAAAAAGAGAGAAACACAAACATAAAATTACTAGACCCAAATGGAAACATCAATAGCGGAAAGCTAAAAGGACAATTACTTTCCCCAAACAGGCCAACACGCTATCCAAAACAAAAAGATATAAGCGATACACACATTCAAAGATGATCTCTTGGAACAGTCAGTATAAAGTATTTCATTCGGGGGAACTTTAATGGGGTTTACTCGGTCGCAAGCCTCGTCCTTACTTCCGTCGTGATTTAGACAAAAATGTTCAGTCCGCATGAAGGCTTCCTAAATCATCAATGCAGTATTTCCGAGAACATAAACATCAAACAGTTACGAAGATGAAACAAGAGTGATGACTCATCAGCGTCACAGGAGCTTGACGTAATAAAATTTAAAGGGTATATATAATAGAAACGAAGGACCGGTCGACACTGTTTCAGAGGTCCGATGATTTTCATTAAAAAATCTCAACATCTTCATATTGATCCGTCGAAATGCAACGTCAAAACATTTAATTAATGTGCAATATAATTTCCGCCGCATCTTATAATAGTTCGCTACTCTTGAATCCACGACAATCCGTCTGTTTCTTTAAAATTTGCCCTTCGCACAGGTGCCGGTTACGTCGCCATATTTGTTTACCTGGAGCGATTCCATACGCGTTATCTGATTGGTCTAAAACAACCCAAGAAAATCGTCACGTGCTTGGTGACCAATCAAAACGCTATAAAAATTAAATGCGATTCTCCTAACGAAAACAAAAATGGCGGCGTAACCAGCAACTGTGCGATGGGGATAGTTTTAAGAAACATACATTTTACGGTGAATTATATGACAAAGCAGTTCTATAAGAGGCGGCCGAAGGTTGACGATTCGTTCATGGACGTAAGCAACATTGCATTTCTAGGGAGCAATATGTAGATTTTGAGATTTTCGCATGAAATTCAACGGATCTCTGAAACAGTGTCCGTCCTTCGTTTCTATTACATAGAAACGTAGAGATGAACCCTTTAATTGTAATACGCCAAGCTCCTGTGATCAGCGTGAAATAACTGAAATGCTGTAGCAAAAGAAAACCAACAGTCAGACTCAGATGGGCCCGACCAGAGACAAAGCATCAGGTACCAACGAACATTGCCGAAAAATAATCTTCAAGTAAGCCTTTATACTGGAACCGTCATAGAGTCTCAGGCCTGATCCGCTCGCGTGCACTAAGAGGGAAGCAAAGTTATCGGCCGTGATTGGGCGAACTACTATGCATGCAATCTGTCTTATAACAATATTGTTGTACCCAATCTCATTATAGCGCCGGCCTCGGTATCTCAGTCGGATGCGCGTCTGACTGGTGATCAGGAGGACGCGGGTTCGATACCTGCCGGGATCGGCAACATTCTTTGATGGGAGCTGTGGTGTCTCTGATGGCAGCTGTGGGTTAATTATATCGATGGAAGCAGTGGGTTAATTGTATCGATTCCTGATCATTGCCTCCACTTCTATTTCGTGGAGATTGATCATGAAATCTTTTCTACGGTCATCCACTCTCTTCCGCTGATTCAAGTTGCCAGTTGTCAGTTTCTGGCGAAATAATGTGCACTGTACTGGTGAACCGCTTACGTATAGGCCTGCCCAGAAAAAGTGTGTATAGGTAAACTGACCGGCTCAAAAATGGCCTAAATATTGTTGACTGTGCCGTTAAACCCAAATACCAACACACAAACAAACAAACAAACTTATTATAGTGAAGAATGATTTTTCGAAATTGGGTTATAAAGTCCTAAAGCCATTGCAAGAATATATATTTTTTTCTGAATTAATATACTAAGTCACCAGTCTGCAAAATGTTTTCGTGGATATTGATCATGAAATCTTTTCTACGGTCATTCTTTCCCTTCCGCTGATTCAAGAAGGGCACTTGGCAGTTTCTAGCGAAAGAATGTGCACTGAATTGGTTAACCACTTACGTATAAGCCTTCCCAGGAAAGTGTGGATAGATAAACTGACCTGCTCCAAAAAGAACCTAAGATAGTGTTGATTGGGCTGTTAAACTCCAATACAAACAAACAATACTAATTCACCATAAAATTCGGGTTCCGAAAGGCCTTGTTGCAGACGAGATTCAAGTTCAACATTGAACTAAAATCGGAATGACATCTATAAAACTTAGAAAAGGCTGGCCGCTGTTTCATCTCTGTTGTTGTTTGATTTTTGTGTTCACGGAGATGTTGCACTGATGAGTTAGGAGGCCTTCATGCGAACTGAACAAATTATTTGTTTTAATCGCGACGGAATTAAGGGCGAGTGATGTGGCCACGTAAAGACGGTTTGGGTCCCCAGTGGAATTCGTTTCTGCTGACCGTTCCAAGGCGGTTCTTCTGTCGCGGCTTATTTTTGTTATGGTTTGTCTTTGGGTGTTTGTGTCGCTTATATTATTTTATTTTGGATAGCCTATTGGCCATTTTGTGGGAATGTAACTGCCCTTTTGGCTTTCCGCTATTGATGTTTTCACTAGGGTCTGTTGTTTCATGTTTGTGTTTTTTTCCCTTTGGTGTCTCTGACGGGAGCTGTGGGTTAATTATATCGATTCCTGATCATTGCCTCCACTTCTGCTTTTAGTAGTTTGTGATACTAATAACCCTGATTATTACGAGTGCTGAAGTCAGTTACATGACTAGACATTCCAGCAAATCGAATTAATTGCAAAATATAAACACCGTAGGATGCCGCACGAGGAACATCACCATCCAAGATAGGAAAATTTACAATCTAAAAATAAAAATCATTGCATTTATCATACATTTTTGCAGGAAACAAATAGATAAATGTAAATCCTAAAACCGAGGCTTTAGCGCGAAACTATTCTATCTGCAATTTTCAAAATTTTACAGGAGAAGGAAAAAACTGAAAATCTTCACTGCTTTGACTCCTATGATAATTCTGAAAGGGTTTTTGAGTTTAAAATGTGTATTGTAAACATTGTGGGTAGCTTTTATTGAAAATAATTGAAAAATAAAAAAATCATCAAATGGACTAGTTACGCGCTGAAATTGAACATTTTCTGCCGTAATTTTCAGTGCGAAACTAGTCTATCTTTTGAAAAAAGCTTGTTTTGTAGCACGTTGAAGCCAAAATAGTTTTGCATTAAGAAGAAAGTGAATAAATTATCATGATGCAATAATTTGGTTCAGCAGAAACCTAAAAGATATGTTTTTATTCTCACATCAAAGTAACAACTATACTGTAGAGTGACTGAGAATTGTTAATTCAACCACTGACAAGGGCTTTGAATTCATTTTACTTCTCTTGCATGAAATATGAAGTTTGATGAGAGGATTTTATTAGGAAGCTTCTTCACCCTTAATTTATCTATACACACAACCTTGTAATTTCTACAGCTCCAATACTTTTTGATATAAGAATAACGTTTCTAGTATCATGGTACAGTACACAATTAGTAGAAGGCATGTCGTATGCTAGAACCACAACCCTGGTTGCCCTTGTATAGTAGTTATCTCCCTTTACAATATAATCACTTCAACACCATTTGAGATATGACTTGGTACAGTGATAGTCATGTCATGTCATGGGCAAGAACCACAACTCTGGGTGCCATGGCTCCAACACTGCTTGAAATATATTGTAAGCACTTTGTATAGTTATAATTGAGGGCAGTCAATGAAATTAATGCATGTCATTGGAAAGAATCACAATTCTTGCTGTCATTTCATTGGAGTTATCTCCCTTAATAATATAACCTTGTGACTGCTATAGCTTCAACCCCTTTGAGATATAATTATGCCATGTGGCACAAATGAAAATGTGGATGAGGTGTGTAAAATGTGCAAGAACCCGAACTCTGGATACCATGGTATTTTAGTTATCGCTCATGGGGATATGATCCATTGTTTGTTTGTTGATTTGATGTTTAACATCCCCGTCAACACTATTTAGGTCATTTTGGAGACGTTGCTTCAAATTTTGTGGGACTTTTACCCGATACTGAGATGAAATGACATTTCAATCCCTGCCGCCCAATAAACCAATAGGGTTTATATGCATGGGTGGGCCGACTCGCAGCAGTTTTCCAGGGCAGGCTTAGACCTTATAAGCAGATTACCAGTACTCATAATGCAGTCGGTATCAACTCTGTGTGGAAGCATTGTGCAGCCCATCTATTTCTCCAAGCCCTGATGGGCGGGGGTGGGGGCGGATATATATAATCCATTGAATTGTATTGATGGCACTTGATACACTTCAGTCCCTTTAGTACTCCTCTCATTATATCACGGTTTTGGTTATAACACGGTCAGGCCTTGCCTCCGAAATTTTTATTTTACTATTATTTCTATATAAAATTATCCCTTTATAACATGGTTCACTTATAACACGGTCCAATTCTATGCATCCCAAACATAGCGTTATAAAGGGATGGCACTGTACAATGTGGCATTATGATATTGTGATAACCATAGCTTTAACCTCTTTTATTAGTATTGCTGGTACTTGCTAGGTTAGAACTTATGAAGGCATGTCAAGTACAAGAACCAAATATCTGGATGCACAGCTAGCTTATACTGATAAGCTTGCCCAGGCAAAGTGTGGATAGGAAAACTGAGCAGCTCAAAAATGACCTAAATAGTGTTGAATATGCCATTTAACCCCAAAACAAACACATTTTGAAAGTACATAACAAAGTTCTTCTCATTGTGCCTATCACTGACCATGTGTACATACAGAACACAGCTACTGGTTATTTATAGCAGTGCTAGTCATATCCTTGTGATGTCAGGGTACTGTGTGAAACTAAAAGCTGGACTGAGCAAGTGAATTTTGGGATTGGTTTATCAATCAACCCCTAGTTACTAAATAAAGAAGCTTCTCACTGCTATTGTTCATGTGACTGTCACTACTGATTATGTTTTAGCAGTGCTAGTCATATACTTGTGATGTCAGGGTATTGTGTGAAACAAAAAGCTGGGATGAGCTAGTGAACTTTGGGATTGGTTTATCAATCAACCCCTAGTTACTAACTAAAGAAGCGTCTCACTGCTATTGTTCATGTGACTGTCACTACTGGTTATTTAAAGCAGTGCTAGTCTTATCCTTGTGATGTCAGGGTACTATTTGAAACTAAAACATTGGCAGGACTAGTGAACTTTGGGGGTTAGTTTATCAATCAACCCCTAGATACTAACTCTAGAAGCTTCGCACTGCTATTGCCCATGTGACTGTCACTGCTGGTTATTTAATTATAGCATTGATAGTCTTATCCTTGTGATGTCAGGGTACTGTGAGAAACTAAAAGCTGGACTGAGCTGGTGAACTTTGGGATTGGTTCACCAATGAACCACTAGTTGCTAACTAATGAAGCTTCCCTCTGCTATTGTTAAGTGACTGTCACTACTGGTTATTTATAGCAGTGCTAGTCTCATCCTTGTGATGTCAGGGTACTGTGTGAAACTAAAAATATTGACAGGGCTAGTGAACTTTGGGATTGGTTTATCAATCAACCCCTAGTTACAACTAAGCAAGCTTCTCAATGCTGTTGTTCATGTGACTGTCACTAAAGGTTATTTATTTATCAATCAACCCCTAGTTACTAACTAAAGAAGCTTCTCACTGCTATTGTTCATGTGACTGTCACTATTGGTTATTTATAGCAGTGCCAGTCTTATCCCTGTGATGTCAGGGTTCTGTGTGGAACTTAAATCTGGACTGTCCTAGTGAACTTGGGGATTGGCTTATCAATCAACCCTAGTTACTAACTAAAGAAGCTTCCTGTCTGCTTTGTCCATGTGATTTTTGCTGACAAAATCCAGGGACTAGTTATTTTAAGCAGTGCTAGTCCTTTCCTTCTGATGTCAAAGCATTGAGTAAAAACTAAAACCTGAACAGGACCAGTGAACTTGGGGTTTGGCTTATCAATCAAATCTCTGGTTACTGACTAAAGGCACTTCCCATTTGCTAATGTCCATGTGACTTTCAAGAACAAAATCCAGGTGCCGATTGTTTTAAGCAGTGCTAGTTCTCTCCTTCTGATTTCAGAGTATTTAATCACTAAATCTGGTTTCTGCAAGTGAACTGGGACATTAACATATCAATCAACCCTTAGTTACTAACTTAGGAAGCTTCCGGTTTGCTATTGTCCATGTGACTGTCGCTG
This sequence comes from Lucinisca nassula, assembly GCA_963580285.1. NCBI lineage: Eukaryota > Metazoa > Mollusca > Bivalvia > Lucinida > Lucinidae > Lucinisca > Lucinisca nassula. Next base: position 111,918,069 of record OY757023.1, on the reverse strand, counting down.
ACAAAATCCAGGTACCAGTTATTTATAGCAGTGCTGGTTTTCTCCTTGTGACAGCAAAAAGTAAAACCTGGACTGGGCTTATTTACTAGGACATGTAATTGGAAGCCACATAACATGTCATAGCACATTGTCTGAGTCTGTGTCTGATCAGGTCTACGCTGGTTGCTGAAAATACTGGAATGTAAGGGTTATACAAGCAGATGTACTAGTTTCGCACTGACTGAAAACATTAAATGCAGATAAACTAGTTGGACAAATATGTGGTTTTCTCAGCAATTTGAAAGGGCATCATAGGGAAATTTTCACACAAGCTGTAAAATGTAAATTACCTTCAAACTATCAAAAAAAGTGATTTTCACCAAAAATGTCATTTAGAATAGTTTCGCGCTAAAGCCTCGAAACAAGGATCGGTATCAGAAGCATTTGCTTTATTTAACTGCTGTTCTTGGGGTAAATTTGACTGATCAAAAATCGAAGTAGGTATTATCAATATTTAATAATTTATCCAACTATCTAGATGTCTAGCTAACAGCTTCAATGATTTCAGAGTGGTTTTCAACGGAAAGCGACATCGTGAAGTCTCTTTCATAACAAAACAAGAACAGATCCGCCACAAGGGGTGTGCAATTCATACCAATCGGAATACGTGATTCCACTTTAACCCCATACACTACCACGTAGTTGGCCAAATCCTGCATTAGTTTTGGCAATCCTGGCATTCACTTCATCATTAATGTGCATGACTCTTGACAATGTGCTTCCGAGGTAGGTGAAAGTGTCTACATCTTGCAGTTTTTTTCCCTTTCACTGTGAGAGTGGGCTCCTTGTACGGCCTGCCAGATGCTGGATTTTACACCACCTTGGTCTTTTTGATGATTATTGTGATATCTTAGCTGTCGCGGGAGTCAGATACGTGATATAAACCCTTTGGCATCTTCTCATAGGTTGGAGAACCCTTTGCCATGTCACAAAGAAAGAGGAACTCGCTTTACCCCTGTCTGCACCTTGGATTGGGCATGCACGACGTCGGGTCGGGCCTAAGATTCTATGACGGTTCCAGCGTAAAGGCTTTCTTAAAAATATTTTAGGAAATGTTGGTTGGTACTTGATTCTCTTTGTGTGATCGGGCTCACCGGGGTCTAACTGTTGGTTTTCTTTTTCTCCAGCATTTCAGTTATTTCAGGCTGTCGAGTCCTCATCGTTGTTTCATCTCTGTAGTCGCTTGATGTCTGTGTTCTCGGAGATGTAACACTGATGAGCTAGAATGCCTTCATGCGGACTGAACAAATTATTTGTCTAAACGACGACAGAACCAAGGGCGATGATTATGGCCATGTAAAATCAATTTAAGAACCCCAGTGAAATACGTTTAACTGACCGCTCAATGCGGTTCTTCTGTGGCGCTTTATTTATGTTATAGTTTGTCTTTGCATGAATGTATTGTTCATATCTTTTTTATTATTATTTTGGATAGCCGTTAGGCCATTTTGTGGGAAGGTAACTGTCCTTTTGGCTTTCCGCTTGTGATGTTTTAATTAGGGTTTAGTTATTTCATGTTCGTGTTTCTTTTCCCTTTGGTGTCTTTGATTGGAGGAGTTGGGTAGTTGTATCGATTCCTGATCATTGCATGTACTTCTATTTGGCAACTGTTTTATGGTAAAAAGCTCCCCCATTAAAGAGATAACCAATAGGTATACCATTGTCACCATCCTGGAAAGCATCTGTCAGAAAACATGCTGAGCAGCGTTGGGGCTAGTACATAGCTTTGCTTGACCCCGTTTGTCAGAGGGAAGGGATCAGAAAACTCCTTGTTATTTTGGGCCGAAACAAGCATACCATTATGTAATTGCCTCCCCATTGCTATGAACTTGTTCGAACAGCCAAACTTCACCATAATGTTCCAAAGACCGACTGTATCAAATGCTTTGGTAAGGTCAACAAAGGCCATGTGGAGGCCCATGTTCTCTTCTTGGTTCTACTTGCTGCCTTGATGTGAAGATCATGTGAATTGTTCCTCTGCCTTCCATGATACCACACTGGCCTTCCGGTAGAAGCCCTGACTGCTCAAGTTGTCAGGGAAAGAGTAACACGTTATTCGAAGACAACGCCTCTACAAATACGCGTCTTATGTTACATATGTTTAGAACTAAACCGATCCTTTCAAAGCAGCTATATATAAGTGGAAAGGGAGAACTATTAAAATAAGAAATTTTGAAAAGTTTCTTTTTGTAAGCTGTGAATGAATGTATGCCAGGCGCTCCCATGGGCGAAGGCGAAATAATTTAAGATCATATTATGTTTCATGTAAGATACACTGAAAGCATTTAAATGTAAAATGAGTCAGTGCATGACAATAATATCTGTAAGACCACCAAAGACCCAGATGAGCCTGCTAAGCCGCGCATTCTGGCCAGAGTATATACTTATTGCATGAACCTTCTACTGTCCTTGAATCTAAATAGAGATACACGAAGAATAAGACTATAATTGGTGGCTGTAGAGACATAAGTATCTACTCAGGTCACACAGGTCTTCTTAAAGGTTTTGTCATGCCCTTGTTCTAACGGTTCTAACAGTATATGGGAAAACCTACACTTTGTGCAGACAAAATAAATGGATGTTTCAATATTATACATGTATTGGCCTGGTGTGAGGGGAATATGATGATATGTTCATCCGAGAAGGTAATATTGCTAGAGGGCGAAGCTCGAGGGCAATATGACCTGTAGAGTGTGAACAAATCGTCATATTGCCCTCACACAAGGGCAACAAATGATTTATTTTACCGAATTCTGACTCCTAGCGATTCTTTCAGTGAATACACTTGTGCTTTTGAGCAGTGACATAAGAGGGTAATATTGCAGGGGAATATGATAAATTATAGCCCTGCGCGTGACTTCTAGAGATTCTCACAGTGAATGCACTTTTGAGCAGTGACGTCAGAGGAGAACATTGCAGGGAGATATGTAATTGATTGCCCTGCGCGTGGCATCTCTCGACCAATCAGAATTTTAGAATAGCTTAGGAGGCATAATAATATCGTGTGCATGAAGCCTGTTCTCTTTAGTACACACAGGCGACAAGTGAAATGACAAAATAACATTGCACAGGAAATCAGCAATTAGCGAACACAGTCCGTGCAAGCCATCGGCAGATTTAAAAAGACTTTTGCCACACAAACTATAATCAGGCTGATATATGTGTATGCTGCTGTGAGTCAAGTCATGTTGTTTTGCTTTAAATTGCTATTAAATTAAAATAAGTTATCACAGAATGGATGAATTTCCATGTAACAAATAATATGTATATAGATATATGACATTGTATGAAATATTTTTATTAGCCAGTAGGATCGTCACTGTCACAAGCAGTACGACTGACACCGAACAAATATATATATACGAAGCAGTTACTTTCTAATTAATTGTTTCATATCCCTACATTCTATATGTAGTGACGAAAGGATAACCTAAGACCCTTGTGAATCTTGAATCTGTTCAATTTGCTAATATTATATTAAAATGGAAGTGAAGGCAATTATCAGGAATCGATACAATTAACCCACAGCTCCCATTAGAGACACCAAATGGAAAGAACCACAAACATGAAATAGATGAACTAGACCCTAATAAAAACACCACAGCGGGAAGCGAAAAGGACAGTCACTTTCCACAAAAATGACAAATTGGCTATCCAAAACAAAACAAAAAAATAATAATCGCTGGTAAAGTACTAAGAAAATCATGAAACATGCAAAAATTAGAAGGTGATAAGGAATGAGACAATGCTGAACGTTTTATAAATATATTCTATAAAAGGGTTATCCTTTGGAAGCTAGGAATACACCACAGAACTGAAAAATATGGAGTGTGCAGGTTTTCTGGGCCAGACTAGATAGTTTCGGCCAATTAGGCCTCATCAGTGACCCTCAAATATTTTCTAAATTCCACAATGGAATCAATGATCTAAAGGATAAGAAAATATAAACTACACTTTGATGTAGAATAAACCTCACTATTAACCTGAATTATTAACCTGCATCGTATTTTTGTCGTTTATTAACTTACCTGTTTTTGATTGTCTTACAAAGGGAAATAATTTATTTTTTTTCCGTCAAAAATATTATCATTTTTTAAACCTGCAACTTGTTTATTCTATGATCGGCGTTTTCAGTATTTTAAGAACAGCGTTATATAGTTTGCCAAGAACGTGATGCTTATGCCATTGAACCATGTGCCTTTATTACTTTATCGAGGTATCCATAATTTTCTTGCTACTGCACCATCTTTTAGCATGAACCAGTGAGTTTCCAAAAGCTAGACAAAATCATGGCTATCGATCCAATATGCGAGCTGAGCTCCGATCTCAAGACCTTCTTGTGGCAGAATAGGTTAGTGAGATTTTTACTATAGGGTTGCAGCACTGATAATGCAAAATATTGTCCCGAGTTGGATATCGAAGGCAAGTGTCCATCGAAATCCCATCTCGGGACTACAGTGTATATCCACTATTGTTATAATGCATAGAAATTTCCAGATTTTGGATTTGACAACGCAAGGGCAATTATTTTCCTGATAACCCTGTCAGCAAAATTTTATACCCCTCCCGCGCTTGCATTCACTGAATTGCAATGTCCGCCATCTTGGAGGTAGTCCAGTTGATAAAAAACTATAAGCAAACTAACTTCAGGCATGACGTAAACATTTTCCCACTGAGCGCCGTATTCAACGAAGTGGGTGCAGAAGGGCGTGTTTGATGATTGATGTCACTTGTTTGTTTTGTTTGTTTGATTCGATGTTTAACGTCCCCGTCAACATTTATATGTCGTTTTGGAGACGTTGCTTCCAATTTTGTGGGACTTTTACCCGACATTGAGATGAAATGACATCTCTCAAGCCCTGCTGCCCAATGAAGCCAATAGGTTTTATAAGAATGGGCGTTCCGACTCGCACCGCTTTGCCTGGGCAGGCTTAGATCCTCTAAGCAGTTTACCAATATTCGTGTGCTGTCGGTTTCAGCTCTGCGTGGAAGCATCATGCAGCCTATCTATTTCTTCGAGCCCCGATGGGCGGGGCGCCTATGACGTCACTTGTAAACATCTACTTCTCATGACGTCCGCTACAGAAGGAAAACATTCGAACGATTTACAAACTGTAATGAAAAAGCTTTGCAGTATAACAAATTCGTTATTTTGATTCTTGGCCGGGAAAATGGGATCACATTCCCCGCATTAAAGCAATATTTGCCCTCGCCTAACGGCTCGTGCAAATATCGCTCCCAGGCGGAGAATGTGATCCCCGTCAAAATAAATGTAACTAATTTTATCCGTTAGCCCCTATATTAATTACATTGCAACACCTTGACCTGATAAATATATGCTATCTCATGACAAGTTAGCTTTATCAAGTCAGCCTGACTTTGCACTTCTATGAACTGGACTACTTGAAAAATTGGCAAAAAATGTAAGAGTAACCGATAAATAGAATGTCAGATTAGTGTCATTTGATAGGAAGTTTATCAAGCTCGGCTTCGAGAACACGTGAAGATGCCTCGCGATTCTACAGGCATTCTTATAAACTGGATATCAAAGGACACAAAGCTGGTATTCTCTATATCAGTGTAATAACCATTTGTTATCTAGGTATAAATATTGGCACTATCATTAGTAGTTTAGCCTCAAAATCTGCATTCCATTAGAACATGTCCGAGTGTATAGCAAATTTTTCTTGTGACGTTATTGTCGTAAAACTTCAACATATTAAATGTCGCCTAATGGTTAACTCTGTGGCATCCATGTACGAGTACACTTTCAATATCAAATAGGCGTGCCAATATCGAGTGTTATGTGGTATCTGGCAGCACGATTGTTTTTTGGATTTTTTCGCTCGTTTAATATCATTGCATATTTATAGCTATATCATTGCATATTTATAGCTATATCATTGCATATTTATGTCTCCCCCGAAAAAATATTTTTCGGAGAGACATATTGTTTTCCCCCCGGGCGTCTGTCTGTCCGTCTGTCTGTCTGTCTGTCCGTCTGTCTGTCTGTCACACTTTCGTGTCCGCTCTGTAACTTGAAAACCGTTAGAGCTATCTTCACGAAACTTCGTATAAATATTAATCAGCATTAGACGACGTGCAGTGCGCAAGAACTATAACTCTCGCATTTATACTTTTTGAATTATCTCCCTTGGAAGTTTGTTGGTATGTATATATGTATGGGCAAATCGTGTCCGGTCAATAACTTTCTTATTTTTTGATGGATTTTAAAATTACTTGGCAGAAATATTACCAACCATAAGACAATGTGTGGTGCACATGAGGTAGGTCGGTACCTCAAAGGTCAAGGTCATACTCAGAGGTCAAAGGTCAAAAAAGAGGCCTTTTTTCGTATTTGGTCAATAACTTTCTTATTTTGAGATGGATTTTAAAATTACTTGGCATAATTATTAACAACCATAAGACGATGTGTGGTGCCCATGAGGCAGGTCGGTACCTCAAAGGTCAAGGTCATACTTAGAGGTCAAAGGTAAAAAAAGGGGCCTTTTTTCGTATTTGGTCAATAACTTTCTAATTTTGAAATGGATTTTAAAATTACTTGGCATAATTATTAACAACCATGAGACGATGTGTGGTGCACATGAGGCAGGTCGGTACCTCAAAGGTCAAGGTCATACTTAGAGGTCAAAGGTCAAAAAGGGGGCCTTTTTTCGTATTTGGTCAATAACTTTCTTACTTTGAGATGGATTTTGAAATCACTTGGCAGAAATGTAAACCAATATAAGGCGATGTGTTGCGCGCATGACCCAGGTTGGTACCTCAAAGGTCAAGGTCATACATAGAGGTCAAAGGTAAAAAGGGGGCCTTTTTTCGTGTTCTGCCAATAACTTTCTTATTTTTAGATGGATTTTGAAAATGCTAGGCAGAAATGTTAACCACCATGAGATGATGTGTTGCACGCATGACCCAGTTTGGTACCTGAAAGATCAAGGTCATTCATAGAGGTTAAAATTAAAAAAGGGCCTTTTTTGTGTCCTGTCAATAACTTTCTTATTATGCCCCCAACTTTGAAAAAGTTGGAGGGGCATATTGGTCATGGTTCGTTCGTCCGTTCGTCCGTCCGTTACTCTTATAATGCATAGCATAACTAAAGAACCGTGTATGCTAGGGTTTTGAAATTTCATATATGGATTCCTCATGGAAAATTAGCTGACGTGTATTTTTTTTTCTCTTCCGGATTATGTCCCCTTCAAGAGTTATTGCCCTCTGAATTTTTTTAATAAAATCTTGTCAGCAAGATATCTCAAAAACTATTAAAGCTAGAGCCTTGAAAGTTGGTGAACATATTGGTGGTGATGAGTAGATGAACTGATTAACTTTTGACAAAATTCCGAAAAAATACTTTGTGAGTTATGGCCCTTTGTCATTTTGGTAATTTGTGCCCATTGTAATGTATGCTAAAAGTGATGCATAGCATAACTTTAGAACCGTGTATGCTAGGGTTTTGAAATTTCATATATTGATTCCTCATGGAAAATTAGCTGACGCATATTTTTGTTCTCGTCCGGATTATGCCCCTTTCAAGAGTTATTGCCCTTTGAAATTGTTTTAATAAAATCTTGTCAGCAAGATATCTCAAAAACTATTGGAGCTAGAGCCTTGAAAGTTGGTGAATAGATTGTTGGAGATATTTAGATGAACTGATTTACTAATGACAAAATTCCGAAAAATACTTTGTGAGTTATGGCCCTTTGTCATATTGGTAATTTGTGCCCATTGTAATGTATGATAAACGTGATGCATAGCATAACTTTAGAACCGTGTATGCTAGGGTTTTGAAATTTCATATATGGATTCCTCATGGAAAATAAGCAGCCGCGTATTTTTTTTCTCCTCCAGATTATGCCCCTTTCAAGAGTTATTGCCCTTTGAATTTTTTTTAATAAATCTTGTCAGAAAGATATCTCAAAAACTATTGGAGCTAGAGCATTGAAAGTTGGTGAATTGATTGTTGGAGATGAGTAAATGAATTGATTGACTTATGACAAAATTCCGAAAAATACTTTGTGAGTTATGGCCCTTTGTCATTTTGGTAATTTGTGCCTATGTAATGTATGCTAAAAGTGATGCATAGCATAACTTCAGAACCGTGTATGCTATAGTTTTGAAATTTCATATATGCATTTCTGATGGAAAATAAGCTAACGCGTATTTTTTTTCTCGTCAGGATTATGCCCCTTTCAAGAGTTATTCCCTTTGAAATTTTTTTAAATAAAATCTTGTCAGCAAGATATCACAAAAACTATTGGAGCTAGAGCCTTGAAAGTTGGTGAATATATTGGTGGTGATGAGTAGATGAACTGATTAACTTTTGTCAAAATTCCGAAAAACACTTTGTGAGTTATGGCACTCTGTCATTTTGGTAATTTGTGCCCATTGTAATGTATGCTAAAAGTGATGCATAGCATAACTTTAGAACCGTGTATGCTAGGGTTTTGAAATTTCATATATGGATTCCTCGTGGAAAATTAGCTGACGCGTATTTTTTTCTCGTCTGGATTATGCCCCTATCAAGAGGTATTGCCCTTTGAATTTTTTTTAATACAATCTTGTCAGCAAAGTATCTCAAACACTATTGGATCTAGAGCCTTGAAAGTTGTTGAGTATATTGGTGGTGATGAGTTTTTGAACTGATTACTTTTTTTACAAAATTCCGAAAAATACTTTGCGAGTTATGGCCCTTTGTCATTTTAGTAATTTGTGCCCATTGTAATGAATGCTAAAAGTGATGCATAGCATAACTTTAGACCTGTGTATGCTATGGTTTTGAAATTTCATATATGCATTCCTAATGGAAAATAAGCTGACGCGTATTTTTTTCTCATCCGGAGAATGCCCCTTTTAAGAGTTATTTCCCTTTGATTTTTTTTTCAATAAAATTTTGTCAGCAAGATATCTCAAAAACTATTGGAGCTAGAGCCTTGACAGTTGGTGTACATATTGGTGGTGATGAGTGGATGGACTGATTAACTTTTGACAAAATTCCGAAAAACACTTTGTGAGTTATGGCCCTTTGTCATTTATGTAATTTGTGCCCATTGTAATATATGCTAAAAGTGATGCATAGCATAACTTTAGAACCGTGTATGCTAGGGTTTTGAAATTTCATATATGCATTTCTGATGGAAAATTAGCTGACAAACATTTTTTCTCATCTGGATTATGCCCATTTCAAGAGTTATTGCCCTTTGAAGTTATTTGAATAAAATCTTGTCAGCAAAATATCTCAAAAACTATTATAGCTACAGCCTTGAATGTTGGTGAATACACGTAGATTGGTGGTGATGAGTAGATGACCTGCTTAACTTTTGACAAAATTCCGAAAAATACTTTGTGAGTTATGGCCCTTTGTCATTTTGGTAATTTGTGCCCAATGTATCCTTAAAGTGATGCATAGCATAACTTTAGAACTGTATATGCTATTGTTTTGAAATTTCATATATGCATTCCTGATGGAAAATAAGCTGATGCGTATTTTTTTTCTCATCCGGATTATGCCTCTTTCAAGAGTTATTGCCTTTGAAGTTTTTTTAATAACATCTTGTCAGCAAGAGATCTCAAAAACTATTATAGCTAGAGTCTTGAAAGTTGATGAAAAGATTGGTGGTGATGAGTAGATGACCTGATTAACTTTTGACAAAATTTGAGTTATGGCCCTTTGTCATTTTGGTAATTTGTGTCTATTGTAATGTATGCTAAAAGTGATGCATTCCATAACTTTAGAACCGTGTATGCTATGGTTTTGAAATTTCGTATATGTTCCTGATGGAAAATAAGCTGACACGTATTTTTTTTTCATCCGGATTAACCTAAGAACCGTGTAAGCTAGGGTTTTGAAATTTCATATATGGATTCGCTATGGAAAATTAGCTGACACATATTTTTTTCTCATCCACATTATGCCCCTTTCAAAAGTTATTTTCCTTTGATTTATTTGTTAGCATTACCTCCAATGTCAAGGTCATACCTAGAGGTCAAAGGTAAAAAAAAAGGACAGTCAGTAACTTCCTTATTCTTTGATGGATTATGAAATTACTTGGCAGAAATGTTAACCATCATGAGACGATGTGTTGTACCGCAAAGGTCAAGGCCATACTTAGAGGTCAAAGGTAAAAAAGTGCTTTTTTTGTTTACAGCCAATAACTCTTTTATTTTTCTATGAACATTTTTAAAGTTACTATGCAGAAATGTTCATCTTCATTAGATGATGTGTTGCACACAAGACCCAGCTCAATACCTCCAATGTCAAGGTTATACTTAGCAGTCAAAAACGGGGGAGACATCTGTGTTTTTTTAGAAAAACAAATTCTAGTTATAGCTATATAGGCCTAATACCATCAGTTCGTCATTTGTTCTTATGAGTTATGTTTTCCCACAAAGGGGACACTCATGCCATGGTGTAATCAACAGTGGCGGCCCCTTTACGAAATGCACCAATTTAAGGTTATGCTGTCCTTCATGGTTGTGAAAATTTCTTTTTATGACAATTTGTGATACGAAGCTCCAACAATTGGTCATGGGTTCTCGTCAGAATCGCCTCAACGTGTACCGCAACAACTGTATTTGAGCAGAAATAAGACCCCTTGGATAATTTGATTCCATAGTGTAATTTTATTGACACAAAGCCTTCCTTTGTTTAGGTTTCCATTATGGTTTGGTCGCTTAATGTTTGTGTTCCTTTCCCTTTGGTGTCTTTGATGGGTGGAGTAAGTTAATTGTATCGATTCCGGATCTTTGTTTTACTTCTACTTTGATAACATTGACAGGCCTATACTGCTATTAACAGCGAGACAATATGTAAACACATGCATCACACGTAAGAGCTTTATTTTAATAACTTTTAACTACAGTGTAGAACCTGACCAGATACCACTTTTAGCGGCATCATGTCCCAGTTCTTCTAAACTAACGATGTAGTTAGTTAACATATCGTTAAACTGTAATCATTTACTTCGTCAGTGCTCAAGTACTGATTTAAATAACTATATTATATCTTTAATTTTTGCAGCATAAAATTCTAATTGTTCTAAAACTAAGACTGACTTGTCAGGTGACACATGTATTTTAGCGGATTTGGTTTACACTTTTTGTTATATTTTAAATTTTGCAAGTCTCGCTACTTTGGACATCTCCTTCCTGATGCCCGGGACTTCCGTGGAGTGTGGGTCATGTTTGCTGATGTTGGCTCGATGGGGGACCCTATAAGTCCGCGGGTAGGTTCTCTTGCCTGATGCCTCCAGCTGACCTGTCTCATAGGCTACGTTGGTCGGTGTGTGCTCGGAGGGGGATGTGCTGTGTTTGCCGGGTCTTGTCCATCATCCGTTTCAGTTTCAAAACTTTGGGGTTGAGACACACTGATGGAGATTAAATATCAGAAAGGCCTCTGTGTCACTAAATTAGATATAGTTACGCCTTAATTACTACGGCAAATATGCTAATATTTTTGCTGAAGAAAATGTGAGCAGCTTTTGCACATTTTTTCAGCAAAAATACCAAACCTTTAGATATCGTCCTTGCTAGAACACTTAACAATATGATGACTAACGAGCTCGTTAAGCTAATGATGCTTTGAACAACAGAGTCCATATCTGGTACTTGACCTTTTGTCAATGTTACACTTTTGGGATGATAGGCACATTAGTAAAATGCCATAAACAAAAAAAAATCATCGCGAAAACACTTCAATATAATTCTGACCCCCTTGAACCCCACTTTTTAATAGTGAAACTTGGGTTTACAGGGCTAAATCTTATTTTTGTATTTCTACTCTAAAATATAGATTGTGGTTACTCGTTGGGAACGCCTTGTCGAAACGGTTCTAACGCGAACCCACAATCTATATTTTGAGCGCTAATGAGAAAAATATCACAAGTTTTCGTCTTAACATTTCGTTTTATCGGCGGTAAAATTTACAATGTATTTGTACAGGCGTGGTTTCGTAGTGAAACATAAAGTCCTCGCAAGTACAAGGCAGAGTTAAGTCTAAGTTCAAGTTCAGAAAATGTCCCGCCTACGCTCAGACACAATCGACCGACAAGTGTTGTCAATATTTTGATTTCTTCCTTCGCTTTTCAGATGGCTGGCTAAGGAATATGTTCCAAATATTTTGCCACGGATCCTCCAGTGTGTCAACTGGAAAGACAGAAGTGCCGTCTTTGAAGTACGCATAAATCTCTTTATCAATTGTCGAATATAAATCGGGTTTGTATAAAAACACTATAACAGGATTTCTTGATGGGTTTAAAAATATATTATATAGAAAAATGACCATAAATGACAACAACCTATATGTTTGTTTTGATATAACACGATTGTTTACCTATAATGAGGCTGTGGTGCATGTCGTTTTTTAGCATGTCGGATTCGAGAATTTAAATCGCTTGTATCAGCAACGTTGCAATCGTTTGGCTTTATGGAATGATCAGCCGTTATACCGTGATCAACTGTTATACTGTTTGCATTAAGTGCATCATGTTAACAAGTCCATAAAATAAAACATGTGCATATTCCATTTTTTATAGAAAAACTGAGATATACAGTGGGTATATAATCAGAATGCATAGGATGTGGGTACAGTTTCAACAGCATGTGCTTGGTGGTGTATAAATAAGAGAAATATCACCATTTGTTATCAGAAATATATAGATTTGGAAATAAGAGATAAATGTCTTTATCGCATGGTTGTATTATGCTGTTGACTAGAACCAGAAGTGAAATGGAATTTCTCTTTTGATTGCAACTTGAAGGCCCAGCCAACACTATTCAGGTCATATCACACCGGTCAGTTTAACTGGACACACCTTTTTCTGTGCAGGCTTATACATGAGGTATTAAAAATTAAAAAGAGAAATAATCAGGAACTGATACAATCAGATCCCAAATTCTTCTCACTAGGCAAAGAAGTCAAAACATAGAATGACGACAGTAAACAAAACGGACAACAGGTAAACCGAATCAGCAGCACTTTCCCAAACAGGTGGTGAATCACAACATTCAAACCTAACTAAAAAGGAGGAATATACATACGGGGTGAACGAATCAGAATCAGCAACATGACAAACATTAAACTGGAAGCATAAACGTAACTAAAAATGAACAACCAAAAAGGGGTAAGAATCAGATCGCCAACGTAACAACATATATGATTAGGGAAAGAATCAGAACCACCAACAACAAAACATGAAAGAACCACAGCAAAAGCACCGATTTACAACGGTCATTAAAATTTACTGGTGGGTTGAAGTTAACTTTATGGGATCCCAACCCTCATCCTCACTTTCACTGTGGTTCATTCAGACCTAACCAAAAAAGAGCAACATACAGAATGGGGCAAAGAACCCGATTCAGTAACATGACAAACATTAAACTGGAAGGACAAATGTAACTAAAATTGAACAACCAAACAGGCGGAAGAATCAGAATCATGAACGTAACAACATATATAACTAGAATTTGTTTTCTATAAAAACACAAATGTCTCCCCCGTAGAGTGTGCATTCTTTCGCCAGAAACTGACAACAATCCTGACTGAATCAGCGAAAGTGAGAGAATGACCATAGGCAATATGTCTTGATCAGTCTCTGCGACTGCATGTTGCCGACCCGGAAGGTATCGAACCCGCATCCTCCTGAAAACCAAACAGAGGCTCATTTGGCTAAGCTACCGAGGCCGGTGTCAAATGGACCAGTTCTATTTCCGGTGATATTAGGTAGACAGCAGTTTGTCGATTAGACAAGAGCATATCGTAGTCAACGGGTATGCCAATGATCAGAATGGGCTGGCCGCATATAGTGTGTTTACAAAGCATCACCTCACCACAAGCTATGCTTGGTCATAAACACGGAACGAAAAGCTTTTTCTTCATATTACAGAAAGTTTGGAACAAAGTGATATAATGCTTTCATTCAAATTAGAGAGTAGAAGTAAAACAAAGATCAGGAATTGATACAATTAACTTACTCCATCCATAAAAGACACCAAACTGAATGACAGACAGTGTCATCCGATCTGAATCTAAACTGTTTGCAAAGGTAGAAGTTTTCGTTTTCACCAGGACAAGTTTTATTTGTAACCTGCCAGAAAAATATTCAATATACAACGGATGACAGTTCTTTAAATATAACGTGCTGACACTTCTTTGAAACAAAGTAAAGTCTAGTATAACCATGTGTTAATCTTATACATGTAACTCTTACTTTTCTCGTTTCAGCTATATACGATGCTAAAGAAATGGCCTAAGGAGGAACTCACTTTAGCTACAGTGCTGCAGCTTCTAAACTGTCATTATCCTGATGCCAGAGTGCGTAGTGTGGCTGTTTGGTGCTTAGATAAACAGATCACAGACCAACTGCTAGAACTGTTTTTATTGCAGCTTGTTCAGGTTAACCCTTTTTGTACCCAATAGAATCTTCCTCCTTATATATAGCATGAGTCCATTTCGAAATTTAGGGGACATTTTTTTTTTTTTTTTAAATTTATTTGGAAAATGGCTGAACTTTTTGCAAACAGTGGAGGCCCTGATCAGACGCCGCGTTCTGCTGCGTCTGATCTGGGCCTGTGCTGTTTGCCAAGGTACCCGTTTTGGGGTTTCTGGTACTGAATGGGTTAATCGTCAGTTTTTTCAAAGCAGCATGTCGACCGGTGCTTACAATACAGTTTAAACCAGAAGGAATTACCCCGGGGCTTGAAGAAATAAATTGGGCTGCATGGTGTTTGCACGCAGAGCTAAAACTGACCACACACGAGTACTGGTAAACCGCTCAGAAGGACTAAGCCTCCCCAGGCAAGGCGGTGTGAGTCGGATTGTCCAGTGCATATAAGCATTTTGGTTTCATTGTGACGGCAGGGCGTGAGATGTCATTTAATCTCAATGTCGGGTAAAAGGCCCACACAAAATTTGGAGCAACGTCTCCAAAATGATCTAAATAGTGTTGACGGGTACGTTACACCTCAATTAAAACATATAAACCAAATTTTTTTATTTCAGCAAGAATACGACGTCTAGCCAATGTCGAATCAACGTCGGTGCAACGCCCTGACGATGCATCGGTATTGATGCGACGTTGCTTGAACTTCGTGTACCCAGTGGATTTAAATGGCCACACGCTCTTTGTGTAGAAGGAAAAATGTATTTTATAGAATCTGCCAAATTATTCAGCATTAGTGCAGTAAAGTCTTCAATAAAAATTCAGATCAGCCTTTTCACCCACCCAAGCTTTCCTTTTGAATATTTCAGAAAATTTTAATACACGTGTGAACAGTGAAGACTCCGATCAGTACGCGAGGATGCGCGGGCTGGTTGGAGTCTTCCTTTCTTATATATTGTTTCGTGCTCCGGCTCAATTCTCTGTGCAAAAAAACTAAGAAGATACATATGCTGACCACTACCTGCCGATAACACGATTGGCATTGCAAGTTGATGGACACCGACAACGAAGCCTTTTCATCTGTGATGGGAAGCCTCAATCAGACGGGGACTTAAATGTCACACATATTACGAAAATACGCCTATACAAATACATTGTAAATTTTACCTCCAAAACATCGAATTGTTTTAAATGAAAAAAATGTGATATCTTTCATATTTCTGGGAAACAAAGACAATTCCGATGGGAATAGGATTCACTGTTCATAAGAAGCACTGTACTTGACAACGTAGAAGTAAAACAAAAGTCAGGAATCGATACAATTAACTTACTCCACCCATCAAAGACACCAAGGGAAAGAAACACAAACATGAAGCGACCAGACCATAATGGAAACCTAAACAAAAGGAAGGCCATAAGGCCAGTTACTTTCCCACAAAATGGCCAAATGGCCATCCAAAATAAAAAGACACAAGTGATACACACAGTAAGTAACAAACAACAACATAAATAAACCGCCACAGAAGAACCGCCTTGGAACGTTCAGTGGAAAGAATTCCACTGGGGGGCTAAAATCGATTTTACATGGCCATAATCCTCGCCCTTACCTCTGTTGCGGTATACACTAATTTGTTAAGTGCGCATGAAGGCTTCCTAACTAATCAGTGTAACATCTCCGAGACTGCTAATGTTAACATGTGAATCAAGATTATGATGAAATGAAATAAATATATGAAGGTTATCATTTAGATGCACAGTACAAAGAGGACTTAGAGATATTTTTTTTTTTTTTGGGGTGGGGGGGGGGGGGGGGGGGCTCCTATTGACTCTTTTCTAAGCAGGACTCTAGTTTATAAGACGGCTTACATTACGATAACATGCCCATGTTTTAAACTTGCGTCTTTCATATGTTCCTTACCCGCACTTTTCAGATAAAAATCTGGGATCGAAATATGCACATGTGATGTTATTTCAACTACTTTCCTTACTAGAATGCATTGTCTTAAGATGTTGTTATCGTTATTTAAGTGTTAGTTAGAACTTTAACCCATACAATCCTGAAATTTTATTTTGAGGACTATACAATTGTCTAAAACTCCTTAAATGAGCCACGTTTACATTTGTACAGCACAACCGTTAATAAGTTCAAATAAGCTTCCTTTGCCGATGTATGTCTGTTTAAAGTAAGTTCGTTAATCTTTCGTCTGAAGGACTTCAATTTCCATTTTAAACAAAATTTATGCTGACACTGATTCTGTATTACAAATGACAGACGACTGGAAAACAACAACTAATCATTTAAATCATACATCAAGAAATCAGACTTTCAAAACATTGTTTTACATACGCTGTGAATATAGACTACATTTTGCAAGCAAGAGATATACCACAGATATGCAAATTTTGCGAGTCTCGTACGTACGTCTTACTGGTTCATACTAGCGCATTTCTGCCAATTAGAATCGTCAGTGACCATCCGTTATTTTCCGGACTCAACAGTTGAATCAATGGTCCTAAAAGACTGGCAAATGTAATCTACGCTTTGATTAAGGAGCGTAAGATATTTCAGCCTTCACATATTTTAACACTTGCAGTAGTGGAGTTAAATATAATTATTCTTGCTCCACAGAACTAAGCATTAGGTAGTTTACAAGTGCCTCTGGGCCACACTAGCTAATAATCCTGGCCGGAAAACTCTTCAAACTTTCGAAACGTTTATCCGTTTAGATCTTCAAAAGCGATTTTCAGTATTATACAAAGATGCAAATGTACTTTGTTTTTTATGTTTTAAATAAAAATACCTTATTTTATACACCTATAGCTGTTTACTTTATTTGTATAGGCTCTGAAGTTTGAAAGTTATATGCATAATGAACTTAGTCGGTATCTCCTCTACAAGGCACTGCTGAACAAAACAATAGGCCATACATTCTTCTGGCTGTTGAGGTAAACAATATTGCTGTCGTTATTATTCGGTCAGAAATAGTTTACATTCTGCAATTAACTATTGCATAAAATGCAAATGAAGGACGTCACGGTCACAGAACACAGGCTACCGATGCTACAAATGGTATCAATATGGAGAAAACAAAGAACATGCGATATTGAAAGCAAAGAGGCCCGTCACTTGTGAAACTATATGTATCATAATGCTTCATTGGCGTCATTCTATCGCCCTCACGATGATAGATTTGTCTGGATTCAATCGATTCGCTATATGCTAAGCAACCATGACTCATATCGAGGTCCAATATAGACTCAGTCCTGAAATTTACTTTAATGGAAGCGTCAGCGTGTTTTATTGTATTGACTCCCAAATATTTAAAGTCAATGTCTGACTATTGTTAAATACATGCATCCATATACTGAATACATAGTTTTGTCTTTCATATTATTACAGCAGATTTTCTTACGCTCTAGTTTCAGGTTGACATTCTGTATCGTAGTTTCAAATAAATTATCGTATAACGTCGCTGTTATGTTAAGGGCGATCGTTATGTCATAAATAGCATATGATCACATGTGTAATAACATTCGGTTACTGACGCGCAACATCATGACGCCGTCCGTGAAAACATTTTTCTATTGAATAGCTAATCCACGTGTATGGCAATAAAATCAAATTTAAAATCGTTATATGATAAACAGAACCTTACACTCCTGGTTATAAACATGAAATTTATGAAACGAGCATTCCGTGTGAAGATACCACTTGTGAAAGATCCTTTATATGCGATATATGTACACGAAATAAACTTGACGTTATGAATGAATGCACAATGTGAAAAACTGACAAAATTTCAATTCCTTTTCAGTAAATATTGTTTAATATTTCAATTTTTCAACTCAGTATGCGTTGTTTTTTTTCAGATCTGAGCTTCATAATCCAGTAAGCAAACACCGGTTTGCTCCACTACTTGAGGCTTACTGTACGTACTGTGGAAAAACTGTTCTTAGAAAGATGGTTCAGGACGTCAGAATTCTGAACAAGGAAGTGGAAATAGCCAAGGCTGTCAAGAGGCAAAGTAGTTACGTGAGTAGCATGAATCCACAACTACATGTAACTACAGGCTTATATTATAAAGATTATATTTTCTTGTCCTTTTGGGATCATTGATTCCATTGTGGAATTTTGAAAATATCTGAGGGTCACTGATTGGCCGAAACTAGCTAGTCTGGCCCAGAAAACATGTACACTCCATATTTTTCACTTCTGTGGTGTATTCCTTGCTTCCAAAGGATAACCCTTTTATAGAGCATATTTAACTTCACTACAGCTGGTGTGTGGGAATGTGTGGCGGCAGTAAAATGTCTCCCTGCCCTACATCATAGTGTAGATTATATTTTCTTGTCCTTTGGGATCATTGATTCCATTGTGGAATTTTTAATATATCTGAGGGTCACTGATGAGGCCTAAGTGGCCGAAACTAGCTAGTCTGACCCAGAAAACATGTACACTCCATATTTTTCACTTCTGTGGTGTATTCCCTGACCGTTCCAAGGCGATTCTTCTGTGGCGGTTTATTTATGTTGTCGTTTGTTACTACTTACTGTGTGTATCACTTGTGTCTTTTTATTTTGGATGGCCATTTGGCCATTTTGTTGGAATGTAACTGTCCTCATGGCCATCGTTTGTTTAGGTTTCCATTATGGTCTGGTCGCTTCATGTTTGTGTTTCTTTCCCTTTGGTGTCTTTGGTGGGTGGAGTAAGTTAATTGTATCGATTCCTGATCTTTGTTTTACTTCTACTTTCCAAAGGATAACCCTTTTATAGAACATATTGCTGTAAATACCATGTCGCTAATGCGTAACTGCAATTGCTCAGAAACGTAACTCTAATATTCTTACGTATTTGCTCATCGGAGCCGAATACTCTAGTAGAACTGATAGAATTGACAATACTTTGTCGTCGTTAATACCTGAAAACAATATCCCCTATGAAGCCGCTTGATCAATGAAGATTACATTTCGTCTGTGGTATCCATCCCTTGTGGTATTCAAAGTGTATTTTATGACAACTGGTCAAATTCGTTTGCTGTTGCCACCAAAAATTATATATATATTATATATTATATTTTTTTAGTTCTGTTAGGTACTTCTTGATATTTAAATGTTTTTATAGAAAGCGTTATCCTTTGGAAGCAGGTTACACACCACAGACCTGAATTGATAAGTGTTCAGATTTTTTTGTGGTCCAGACTAGACAGTTTTGGTCAAACAAGCATCATTAGTATATATGGTTATTTTTTATTTCCACATTGGAATCATTTGTTCAAAATAAAATTTAATTTAAACTATGATAAAGGCAGGGAGACTTTTTACGGCGACCACATATTCCCTAAACAACAGCTGTAGTAACGTAAATACGTAAGAATATTAGAGTTACGTATCTGTATCTTTCCATTGAAAGCGGTATCCTTTCAAAACAAGTAGCAGGCCTCAGAACTGGAATTGAAAAGTGCCTTTTATGACCAACACACATTCCTTGTACATCAGATGTAGTAAAGTCAAGTGTTCTATGAGAGGGATTTCATATTTTATTTAACTGCAATGTACATTAGCATTTTCAATTAATAGATTAACTAATCGAGCTGGTCATATTTTCTTTAAAACAGTAAATTGTACTAGCAACATCTTTAAAACCAGCTAGCCTGTTTGCAGCACATGATAACATCTTTACCTTTTTTTTTCGCCCATCGGGGCTTGGAGAAATACATTGGGCTGCATGATGCTTCCACGCAGAACTAAATCTGACCACACACGAGTACTGGTAAACCGCTTAGGACTAAGCCTGCCCAGGCAAAACGGTGTGGGTCAGATCGTCCAATGCATATAAGCCTTCTTGTTTTGTTGGGTGGCAGGGCTTGAGATGCCATTTCATCTCTATGTCGGGTAAAAGTCCAACAAAATTGGAAGCAACGTCTCCAAAAAGACCTAAAAGACGGGGACGTTAAACTCCAATTCAAACAAACAAACATTACATTTTTACATTTAGGCTAGTGGAACATCTACCATGCAGATTTCACTTCGATAAGAAAGCTCATATTTAGGGCCCCGCACTGAAAGTGTGGGTGCCCTATAGTAATCACTCTGTCCGTCCGTCTGTCCGTCTGTCCGTCCACAAATTTTTTTATCCTCCATAACTTTTTATTATTCCGGGATGGATTTAAATATTACTTGGCATCATTCTGTCCGTCCGTCTGTCTGTCTGTCTGTCTGTCTGTCTGTCTGTCTGTCCGTCTGTCCGTCCACAAATTTTTTTATCCTCCATAACTTTCTTATTCCTGGATGGATTTAAATATTACTTGGCAGAAATATTAACCATAATGTGATGGAGTGTTGCGCGCAAGACTCAGGTCCGTACCTCAAAGGTCAAGGTCATACTTAGAGGTTAAAGGTCAAAAAAGGGTCTTTCCTGTGTCCAATTAATAACTTTGTTATTATTCCTGGATGGATTTAAATATTACTTGGCAGAAATGTTAACCATAATGTGACGAAGTGTCACACGCAAGACCCACAGCCGTACCTCAAAGGTCAAGGTCATACTTAGAGATAAAAGGTCAAAAAAGCGTCTTTTTCATTGTGTCCAATCTATAACTTTCTTATACCTGGATGGATTTAAATATTACTTAGCAGAAATATTAACCATAATGTGACAGTGTGTCACGCCCAAGACCCACGTCCGTACCTCAAAGGTCAAGGTCATACTTAGAGGTGAAAGGAAAAAAAAACGTCTTTTTTAACATCAACATTTTCCTACTCCTCTGATAGCGCTACCGGGGCCCAAGTCAGTTTCACTGACAGCTCTAGTTTCTTTAAACTTTAAATGACAGAAGCAAAGTCCTTTAATTGGAACAATATCCAGCCAGTTTGCAGCACATTTTACAGCATTTCCTTTCTACATATAGGCTAGTCAGACATCTACCATGCAAGGTCTACTTCAAGACGAAAGCTCAAAGATATTAAATGGCGCATCGTCAGATTTTGATCAGACACTGGAACTAGGAGAGCTACTGTAAGTAGGGTCAATTTTAAAACGACAGGAATCTAGGTTTATTTTCGGCATTTACGAAGCTAAACTGTAGTGACATATGTCTTACTATTACATATAATTATATATGCGGTATTATGCTTTCTTGTTAAGTCTAAAGAATGGCATTGTTCTGACAAAAATTCTGATAATTGTCTTATTTCAGGTTGAACAAAAATAGTCTGTGCTTGTTAGCTCTACCACAAAAATACCCACAATTTATAATAATGTTTCGTAGCAGAAACAAACGACCATAATGGAAACCTAAACAAAGGAAGGCCATAGGACAGTTACTTTCCCACAAAATGGCCATATTGCAATCCAAACTAAAAAGACACAAGTGATACACACAGTTAATAACAAACAACAACATAAATAAATCGCCACAGAAGAACCGCCTTGGAACGGTCAGTGGAAAGATTTCCACTGGGGACTTAAATCGATTTTACGTGGCCACAATCCTCGCCCTTACTTCCGTCGCAATTTAGACAAATAATTTGTTCAGTCCGCATGAAGGCCTCCTAACTCATCAGTGCAACATCTCCGTGAACACAAATAATCAAAGAACCACAGAGTTGAGACAACGGTGAGGACTCGACAACAAGAAACCACTGAAATGCTGGAGCAAAAGAAAACCAACAGTTAGACTCCGATGGGGCCGACCAGAGACAGAGCATCAGGCACCAACCAACATTACCTTGAATTAGATCTCTCTAATTCTCACGTTGGAACCGTCATAGAATCGGAGGCCTGACCCACCGGCGTGCAATTAAAGAGGGAAGCAAAGTTGCCAACCGTGATTGGGTTAACTACCATGCATGCAGTCTGTCGTATAATATCCATGTTGTACCCAATATTTTTATATCGGAGAATGATTTTACGAAATTGGGTACTAAAGTCATTGCGGTTATATATTTTTCTGAATTTATATACTAAGTCACCATAAAATTCGGGTTCCGATAGACCTTCTTGCAGAAGAGATTTAAATCCAATATTGAATTTTGAAATTAAATCAGAATGGCGTCTATAAAAATTTTGAAAAGGCTTTGCGTAGTTTATGGTACCGATAACCCTGATTAAGAAGTTTAGCCGTTAATAATTTATTACGAGTGTTGAAGTCAGTTATATGACTACACACTCTAGCAAATCGAATTAATTGCGAAATATAAACGCCATAGGATGGCGCACGAGGAACATCACAATCCAAAAAAGGAAAATTTACAATCTCAAAATCAAAGTCATCGCAATTATCATATATTTTGCACGAAACAAACCCATCTACAATAGATAGATGTTAATCCAAAAACGGGGCCTCGGTATCAGAAGAATTTGCTTTATTTAACTGAAGTTCTGGGGGGTAAATCTGACTGATCAAACCATCGAAATAGGTATTATCAATATTTAATAAGGCTTTATTAGCCGAAACTACGTAGTATGACCCATCTTCTTTCTTATGAATGTTTTCATTTCTCTTAAAGGAACTCATTTTTGATTTTAATTATCAATATTTAATAAATCATCTAAATATCCAGAAGTGGAGCTAAAAGCTTCAATAATTTCAGATTGGTTATCAATGGAAAGCGACAACATGAAGTCTCTTTCATAACAATACAAGAATAGATCAGCCACAAGAGGTGCGCAATTCGTACCAATCGGAATGCCCACAATTTGTCTAAATAACTTAGTTCCGAATCCTATATAAATATTGTCAAGTAGAAAGGTGAGGGCATCACACACTTTCTGACATGACCAACGTGTATAATTCTTATGCTCTTTAGAAGTGAAAAATGAATTCTGACATTACATGCAAGATAGAGAGAATCTTCTCTGTGAATAGCCCATTCAATTAAATCATTAAGCTTGTCTTTTATAAGATTATGAGGAAGTGTATTGTAAAGAGTGGAAAAATCATAAGTAGACAGACTTGAAGCACGAAAATGTCTGGATTTCAATTTATTTAAAACCTCATTCGATTTTTTTACAGACCAAAACAGATTTCTTCCTGATCTTTCAAAGACTTTATCACAATATTTAATCACGTGCGTTTTAATAGCAGTAAGACAGGAAGTTAATAATTTAGAAAGTTCAGTGGTAGTGCAAGAGCTAGAATTTGCAATAAACCGTAATACCACATTTTTCCATGCAAAGTGGGCATAGTGATAATACATCTGTGTGACACAATGCATATATATATATATATGTATATATATATATATATATATATATATATATATATATATATATATATATATATATATATAGTTTTCTTAGACATGGTGTATGGGTCATTTAGTCTGATATACACCCGCACTGTGGGCATCCGGGACGGTTTATGGGACATTTGTATATGTCCCACAAACCATGTCCAAAAAATGCCTGGAAACCAGTCGTAAATCATGAGAAAATACTTATTTGAGAAAATGTCCCATAGTGCGGAACAGCCCAATATCCCACAGTGCCGTTGCTATTTTTAGAATAACCAACTTGACACCGTTAATTTTTTCTCTTCTGCCTGTTCCACAAATGACCCACAAAGCGTTAGGTTTCTACATGGATGATGCATTATGGGCAAGTAAAATGGCGGAACTTACGGCCGAACTTACCCGCAGGGGAAACGCAGTAAGTTTCTTTTTTATTGAAAAGCACAACAACAAAATTACAACCTCATAGACATAGAAAATGCATTTGCAGAGTGTTTTTTATGCCTGTGTGATATGAACAGCCGTGTCACGTCTTTGTTTTCAATCTTACTCTGTACATTGAGTGCGGCGAACAGGTCTGAGAGTGAGAAAGTAGGGTCGTTACCGGTACAATCGGACTTCGGGGTATCTTCGGACAATTTGGTATTTCTTTTCTTGCATAAAGTCCGATCGTACCGGGAACGACCCTAATGGATTTGCAGACAGTCTTTAACCAAGTGTCATACTGCAATAGATTACTCGTAGGTGTACATTACATACACTCCATATTTTGCGTGATGAAAGCATACAGTAGGCCTAATAATGAATTTTTATTTCCGACCATTAAAACTGGAAACGGGTCAACTCGGCCTGTAACCAACTCGGCACCAGGTCCAGTTGACCCAGGCCGACTTGACTCAGGTACAATGGCCAAATACTGAGGTAGTGGCCAAATGTAGCCGACTCAGTATATAGGTAGATGAATCCAGGTCGTTTCGACCTAAATTTGGACCTGGGTCGTTTCGGCCCGTTTCGGTGTGGACCTGGGTTGTTTCGGCCCTGGGTTGTGTCGACCCAATTTTATTAGATAGCATTTTTTCTGTATAAAATATTATTAGTTAAATTTGGAATATTATTTAAAGGCCTTGTCACATTAGCCATGGTTATAATAGCCCAAATAAAGTGTTTTAATTAATTTTAATTTATTCAGCAGGATAACGGTTTAAGGACTAAAACTATATATACTTTTCTTTCAACAATGATTGAATTTGATAACCACTAGAATCAACAGGCAAAATCACAAACAAACATGCATTTATCGCCCCCCCCCCCCCCCCCCCCCCCCCCGATCTGGGCTTGAAGAAATAGATGGGCTGCATGATGCTTTCATGCAGAGCTGAAACAGACCACATACGAATACTAGTAAACCGCTTAGAGGATCTAAGCCTGCCCAGGCAGAGCGTTGCGAGTTGGCCAGCCCATGTTTATAAATCCTATTGGTTTCAATGGGCGACAGGGCTTGAGATGTCATTTCATCTCAATTGCGGGTAAAAGTCTGGCAAAATTGGAAGCAATGTCTCCAAAATGACCTATATACGGTGTTGACGGGGACGGTAAACCTCAAATCAAACAAACAAATCACCCTCGCCCATCAGGGCCTGGAGAATAGATTGGGCTGCATGATGCTTCCATGCAGGGTTGAAACCGGTCACACATGAGTACACATAAATAAAGAATCCAAAAAATGAATAAATAAAAATTATATTAAATAATGATTAAAATACCTGTTCCACAAAAGCAATGCTGCCACCGGTCACATACGTCACACGTAACGGCCTGGCGTCGGCTATTTACTTCCTTGTCACATGAGATGCACAATTCAGTCATTTTGAAATTTACTTCAACAATCGTTAAAAGCGATTTCAAAGATAAGTCATTAAGTGATGAGGTGGTGTCTTGGAGCACCTTATATACATTGGTTGCCGACATTTAATCAAATTTTAAAGCATATCAGTCTTAACATATTTGTTTTTTTATTATTTTTTTTTTTTATTTATTTATTTTGTTTGTAAATTTACAGAACCGCTATTTCCCGACAAACTCAAAAGGCTACTAATTAAGGAAGCTCGCATTTAACATGTTTTTTCAAACTGTTATGTTAACGCCACATAGTTGATCACTTATAAATTAAAATAAGGGGATTAGCTAACTCCATCAAAAGTGATTCACGGGTGATTGATTAACGGGCCATTTAAAGCATCGCAAAAAAAAACTAATTGCAATTGAGTGCTTTAAAAACCTCCAACGTCTCCAGCGGAATGACAGGGCATTATGATCAGACAGATCTGCAATGTCAATTTAAGCCACAGGACACTGTCACCATCAGGTCCAGTGAGTTACTTGAGTGTCTTGGCATTGAGGACCTGGACCTCATCCTGAAAGAGAGAAGGCTCCACTGGTATGGACATGTGGAACGCTCCAACGGTGCAGTCAAGACTGCCTGTGACATACAGGTAGGTGGAAAGCGGCAGCCTGGAAGGCCCAAGATGACCTGGAAGCAGCTGACAGAAAGAGATTGAAGAGAATGGAAGCTCCCTGCTATCGATCCTTATTATAGACAGGCCTGGAGATCTGGTGTAAGATCTGCCAGCGTGCAAAGCCAGCTACCTGGAAGGGGGCCACTTATGTGGACGTTGCCCCTGTACCTGCACGTTAATCAAAAATCCGTTGATGATGATGAAAAATCCTAAAAACAATACGGATCTTGATGACTTGCAGTTGTACTCCTAAGATTTTAACAAATTTGTTAAATTGCAATCCAGCAATGAGTCCAAAAGGTGCAGATGGAATAGCAAACAGTGTAGGCCCTGTGTCAGAAGCAGTCTGATCTGGGACTGCATTGTTTGCTGAAGCCTATCTCTCCCAATACATAGGATCATTACGGTAACTGCTCGTCTCATCATGTTTCGGATACATTGAAAGAGTCATTCCCTATATGTGTGCCCTGCTAACAAGATAAT
Source organism: Lucinisca nassula (assembly GCA_963580285.1). NCBI lineage: Eukaryota > Metazoa > Mollusca > Bivalvia > Lucinida > Lucinidae > Lucinisca > Lucinisca nassula. Next base: position 111,891,410 of record OY757023.1, on the reverse strand, counting down.
TTCCCCCAATTAATATTTCTTTGTATCTGTTGAACTGATTGGTTAAATAAATATGCTTGACAACAAATTTAATTTGAACATGTTGAATGATCTATCACTATTTAATAACAAGGTCAACATCGCACATACATTTTCAGATTTTAATAATGAAAATTATGATATACAGATAGAAATAATAACATTGACAATTAAAGAATAAAATAATAATTAGGAAGTGTCTGCTGACAGCCGGCTGGCACCAGACTTTTAGGTCTAGTGACAGCCGGCTGTCACCAGACCTAAAAGTCTGCTGACAGCCGGCTATAATATTTACTCAATAATAAGCATATTCTTTTTATGCCCCCGGAATCTAAGAGATTCGGGGGCATATAGTTTTTGGTCTGTCCGTCTGTTTGTCTGTTTGTCCGTTTGTCCGTCTGCAAAAACTTTAACATTGGGCATAACTTTTGAATGGTAATAGATAGAGCATTCATATTTCACATGTGTATACCTTATCACAAGACCTTTCCAGTGGTACCATAATTTTTGATCTCGTGACCTTGAACTTGACCTTTGACCTATTTTTTTCAAAATTTTTAAAAACATTAACATTGGCGCTGTCCGGGGGCATCAGTGTTTCACAAACTATATAACTTATCCTGTTTCATGAGCTACCATACCGCTTACAGAACTTTGTTGAACAGTGAAGGATGCAATAATTTTTAATGGGGACTTGTATTTTTGTTCAAACTTTGTGTAACAATGCTGGTATTATTGCAGCTTAGTTCTAAATCATAAATTTTCTAGGCATACCATCAGCAGAACTTACATGTACAAACTTGAGAAGAGTGGTGGGCACACGCTTCATCTGGGTTTGAACAGCACGGACAGAACTAGAAATGTGTCAATACGACACAGATGCCCCCATCTAGGGGCTCACCTCACTCCAAAAAAGTCATGTAACAACAGTTGTCATCAGACAGCATATCTCGCCTGGAATAGTGTCTGTGAGGTTATTGGCATAGGTGTTTGTGTGGTGGTGGGGTGTATAGCTGATTAAACTTTATAAAAATAACTATGATCGTTCCAAATATGGACCTGTACCCGCCCATCGGGGCTTGGAGAAATAAATTGGGCTGCATAGTGCTTCCACGCAGAGCTGAAACTGACCACACATGAGTACTGGTAAACCGCTTCGAAGGACTAAGCCTGCCAAGGTAAAGTGGAATGAGTCAGACTGTCCAATGCATATAAGCCTTTTGGTTTCATTGGGCGGCAGGGCTTGAGATGTCATTTCATCTCAATGTCAGGTAAAAGTCCCACAAAATTGGAAGCAACGTCTCCAAAATGACCTAAATAAGTGTTGACATGGATGTTAAACCTCAATTCAAACAAACACATTCCAAATATGGACCCAATCCATCAAATGGTTTGGAAAATATGAGTGCTTAAAAACTAGAGAGTCACGCATACCCCCAGTCAGCGCCACCCTTTGATATATCTTTCAAGCTTTATGTTTTATGAATAAAGAAGTCAAGAAGCTATACATGTAAGAATCTACAAATGTGCTTGTAAAAGCTAAACCAAACATAAAATTTCTAAATGGACCAATGGAGTGAGGGCATCAAAGTTACTGAAGGGTGGGGGGCATCCATGTTACTGAAGCAGCATGGTGGGGTATACATCAATGAAATCTTTGGACTGGTATGCAACATCGATGCAAGTATCAATTGAATTTGTCTTAGAGTTTAGAAAATACAGGCATCTACATGTATAAACTTTGTCATATAACTTTAACCAAATGTAAAATTTCTGTTACCTTGAGGTCAAGGTCACTGTGGGTGGGGGGAGGGACATACACCACAAAATCTTTGGAGTGGTATGCAACATTGATGCAAGTATCAACTGAGTTTGTCTTAGCGTTTAGCACATACACACATCTATAAACTTTGTCTTAAAACTTTAACCAAATGTAAAATTTCTGAGTCTGTGACCTTGACCTCAAGGTCACTGTGGGGGCGGGACATGCATCAAAGAAATTTTGAGACCAGTATGTAACTGCAATGTAAGTTAAAGTATCAACTATATCTATCAAAGGGTTCAGAAGATAAAATCTCTTAGAAACTTTGACGCAAAACTTTAACCAAGCACCCCCCACCACCCCCCATCAGGGCCTGGAGAAATAGATTGGGCTGCACGGTGCTTCCCCGCAAAGCTGAAACTGATCGAACTTGAATACTGGTAAACAGCTTAGGTCTATATAAGTCTGCCCAGGAAGTGATGCGAGTCGGACGGCTCCTTAAACCTTAACGGATTTTATGGGTGGTAGGGCTTGAGATATCATTTCATCTCTGAATGTCGGGTAAAAGTCCCACAAAATTGGAAGCAATGTCTCCAAAATTACCTTAATACTGTTGATCAGGGATTTTCCTACCCTTCAGAATCAGGGTCCAGGGGCCACTGGGTTTGGGAAAAACAGCTCGCTAATATTTATAGTTGGGAATTTAATTCAGCTGTAACTTTGTCAATTTTGGTTCAATTTTTCATGAATTATTTTATCAAAATGTAGCACAACATCAGAAATTGGGAAAGTTGTCATAAAATTTGGGAATATCTGTCTCTAAATTGGGAAAAATAGGGGCCGATTACCGGCCCCAAAGTTGCACTAGGAAAATCCCTGTTGATGGGGATGTAAAATCGCAACTCAAACAAAACAAAAACTTTAACCAAAATGTTACCCGATGGACGGACAGATTTACACATGGACGGATAGACAGACAAATGGTCGAATGACAGGCTAAAACTATATACCCCATAGCATACTTCATATGCCAGGGGTATAATTAGTCTAGCTTCTAAGACATCCCAGAATATAATGTCAGTGTAGGTAGAACCAATGCTTTGTTATGACTATCAAGTATGAGCATAATTATGTCCCCCAACAAATAGACTTCATGGCCTAGTGGTTAAAAGCACCAACTGTTAATCATTAGGAGGTTCTGCAAGGGACGGTAATGTGGTTTTTATCTTTGCCCACCTCTGATTAGCAACCAGCTCAAAATAAGTGAAAATCTTGAAAGGGCCATAAACCAAAACAAAAACAAGAGGTCCATAGGCCACTTTGCTCACCAGATCTCAGGTGGTCACTGTCCACTGGCAGCAATATATTTTAACATATGATTTTAATATACGGTACCGATTTTAAAGTCTCCCAAACATACCCCCACAATCCGGAGCACCCATGTCGACACTGTATCTGAAATATTTGTTATTTTATGAAGTGGCGGGGATGGGGCATGGACCCAATGAAGCCATGGTTGGTATCCCATATCAAAAGGAACAAGAATATATATGGATTAAGGGTGGGGATCTGTAAGATTCTTGAGATACAAGGCCTTTTCGGCATCGGAGGGGTAGGGGCATGGCCCCGCTGGACACCAGAAAAGCTCTAGATTGTGTTGTCTCTGAATGTGTTTTATCATAAGGACCAAGAATATATATGGTTTAAGGGTGGGGATTTGAACAGTTTTTGAGATATGAGGCCATTTTTTGAAATGGAGGGGAGAGGACCCCACAAGTTGGTGTGATTTAATATGTCTAATTATAAGGAATAAGAATGCATATGATTATGGGTCTGGGATCTGACTGTCTTCTATGATATATGGCATTTAATGAAGTGGAGGGGCAGGGCATGCCCCCAGCACATTGCTGCAGCACAAAGAGACCCTCAGGTTGGTGTGACTGAATGAGTCTTACCATAAGGAATAAGAAAATATACGGTTTAGGGGCGGGGATCTTGGTGGTTTCTGAAATATATGGCTTTTTATGAAGTGGAGGGGTGGGCCGGCGGACCCAGAACACCCCCTGGGCCCACATGTTGGTATCACTGAATGCGTCTTATCATAAGGAAAAAATTTAATGTGGTTTAGGGATGGGGTAATCTGAACAGTTTCTCAGATATTTCGCCTTTTTTGAAGTGGAGGGTCGGGACATGGCACTCAGGCACACCCTGGGAGACCCCTAGGTTGGTATCACTGAATGTGTCTAGAATATATATGGTTTAGGGGTGCAGATTTGAACGGTTTCTGAGATATTGGATTAACTAAGTGGAGGGGGTGGGGCATGGCCCCAGCACAACCAGGGATCCCCAGGTTGGTGTCACTGAGTGTGTCTTATCACAAAGAACAAGAATATATATGATTTGGGGTTGGGATCTGAATGGTTTCCAAGATACATGGCCTTTTATGTAATGGAGGGGCTGGGACATGGTCTCGGCACACCCTGGGGGACCCCCAGGTTGGCATAAAAGTATATGGCTGAAAGAAATTTACTGAAGGAACATTGCTATAAATTTTTTGTCAAAGGCTTGGCAGTAAATGCCATTTTTCTATTTTCCCCATAGAAACTCCAAGTTGCCACAGCAACCAAACTAATGAGCCCATTTTCATAAAAAAAACCCACTAACTTTCGATCCCCAGCCCGGGGATGCTACAGATTAAGTTTGGGCTGAATGGGCCCAGTGGCTTCAGAGGAGTTGTCATAAAAAATTTAAAAGTGTTGACATAAGACGATGACAGACAACTGCCTATCCCATAAGCTTCGGCTCTGGTGAGCTAAAAAAAATAACAGGGGAGAAGAATATGTTGTTTTAGGTGCAGATCCTGTTTGCATCAGCGACAGCGGCTTGGCATATCCTGATTTAGGCACTGAACCTATGGATGGATTGTGGATTTGGGACCAATCTTACATGGAGGGGTAAATCAGTCATATTTTGGTTTTAAAAGGCACAGGCCCCTAAAAACTGTCAACTTTGGACAAAAAATGGTTTGACTGCACCCTATCTCATGAACAAATCAATGGATTGTGGTCCAACTTTTCAATATACCAGCAACAAAAAATTTAATTAGACTGGTGACCTTGTCCTAACTTTTAAGGTCATATGCTCCAGAAAACTTGATTTTCAGCCAAAAATTGGTTTTCTGCACCCAAGCTCATGCCCAATTGATGAATTTTAATCAAACTTTATACATTTCTAGTTCTATAATTGGATCCAGATTCCAGACATATGGTGAAGATAAGAATATGAAAATGTAGTTAGTATTGAAGAAATATTATTGCTGGCTGTCAGCAGACTTTTAGGTCTGGTGACAGCCGGCTGGCACTAGACCTAAAAGTCTGGTGCCTGGCACTAGACCTAAAAGTCTGGTGCCAGCCGGCTGTCAGCAGACCTCGCCATAATAATAATTTCAACTGTGACACCGTGCCTGGACAAAGCTTTTGTACAACAAACTACTGCATCAGGGTCAATTATAGTTATGTCCTTGACAGAAATTAAGTGAAAAAAAAAATGTCGACAAACTAGTAGGTGATAAGAATAGAGTTAAGAGTAAATTAGAAAATATTTTCATTACATCATAAAGGGGTAATATAATTTGGAATGCAATTTCACTGCATACCCTATGGAATATGAGAGACATAAATTCACTACCGGACGGCGAGCCATTCCTACATGGGTTGGCTAGCCCTCTGGTACCGGAAGAGCAGGCTCCTTGACTGGTCGTCCAGTCTTCGACGGGCAGACTCATTCTAAGACTGGTCGTCCAGTACCGGACGGCTAGCCACTGCCATCTATCTGTCTATGTTTGTTTCGTTTGAATAAATGTTAAGCTTTCCCATTGACACTATTTCGGTTATTTTGGAGACGTTACTTCCAATTTTGTGAGACTTTTACCCGACACTGAGATGAAATTACATCTCTAGCCCAGTGGCATCATGAAACCAAGAAGGAATTACCCATTGGAGGGTCTGACTCGCACCACTTTGCCTGGGCAGGCTTAGTCCTAAACGAATGGGTTTTTTTTTTGGTACTCACGTGTTATTTTTTTTTTTTGTTTGGTTTTACAGTCCTTACAAGATTGTTTCACTCATATCAAGCTGATCATTAATCAGAGTTTTCACTGAGTTATTTGGTAAATATTGCAATATCTGCTGACGATACGCATATCGTGAAGCAGTTTGACGATAGTACGATTACAATACAGCAAACATAGTAATTTGATGGAGATGAGGTGAAAACTTTTGCTGGTTTTGCTTAAATTTGTGACTTAAAAATAAGTTCATATTTTCACTTTTATCACCTCACCTGTCACATAGTGACGGGGTGAGCTTTTGGGATCACTTTTCGTCCGTCGTGCATCCGTCCGTGTGTCCATCCCTGCGTGCGTGCGTAAACTTCTTCTTCAAGTGACATCCCTTCCTAAACCATTGATCAGATTTTGACCAAATTTCACAAGAAGGATCCTTAGGTTGTCCCCTTTCAAAGTTGTTCAAATGGTTCCTGTCCATTGCACATCTACATTAGGTCACAGGAGCCAAAAATAGATTTTTTTCACCGGAAACTTAAAAAATTTTCTTCTCTGAAACCACAAGGCCCAGGTCTTTGATATTTGGTATGAAGCTTCATCTAGTGGACCCCTACCAAGATTGTTCAAATTATAGTGCTGCGGCCAAAAATGCCCCTGCCCCAGGGCCCTTTGTTTTTTACATGGGCTTATATAGGGAAAATCTTTAAAAATCTTCTTCTCTGAAACCGCAAGGCCCAGGTCTTTGATATTTGGTATGAAGCTGCATCTGGTGGACCCCTACCAAGATTGTTCAAATTATAGTGCTGGGGCCACAAATGCCCCAGCCCCCGGGCCCTTTGGTTTTACAAAGGATAATATAGGGACAACCTTTAAAAATCTTCTTCTCTGAAACTGCAAGGCCCAGGTCTTTGATATTTGGTATGAAGCTTCATCTAGTGGACCCCTACCAAGATTGTTCAAATTATAGTCCTGGACCAAAAATGCCCCAGCCCCGGGACCCTTTTGCTTTACATCGGCTTTTATAGGGAAAATCTTTAAAAAATCTTCTTCTGAAACCACAAGGCGTCTTTGATATTTTGGTATGAAGCTTCATCTAGTGGACCCCTACCAAGATTGTTAAAATTGTAGTGCTGGGGCAAAAATGCCCCCGCTCAAGGGCCCTTTAGTTTTACATAGACTTATAAAGGGAAATCTTTAAAAATCATCTTCTCTGAAACCACAAGGCCTAGGTCTTTGATATTTGGTGTGAAGCTACATCTAGTGGACCTTTACCAAGATTGTTCAAATTATAGCCTGAGAACAAATATGCCTCGCCTCAGGCCCTTTGGTTTTACATAGACTTATATTGGGAAAATATTTAAAAATCATCTTCTCTGAAACCGCAAGGCCCAGGTCTTTGAAATTTGGTATGACTCTTCATCTAGTGGATCCCTACCAAGATTGTCCAAATTATAGTGCTGGTGCCAAAAATGCCCCCTCTCAGGGGCCCTTTGCTTTTACATAGACTTATAAAGGGAAATCTTTAAAAATCATCTTCTCTGAAACCACAAGGCCTAGGTCTTTGATATTTGGTGTGAAGCTACATCTAGTCGACCTTTACCAAGATTGTTCAAATTATAGCCCTGAGACCAAATATGTCCCCGCCTCTGGCCCCCTGGTTTTAAATAGACTTATATAGTGAAAATCTTAAAAAAAATCTTCTTCTGTAAAACCACAAGGCGTAGGTCTTTGATATTTGGTGTGAAATTTCATCTAGTGGATCTCTATCAAGATTGTTCAAATTATAGCCCTGGGGCCACAAATGCCCCACCCCGAGACCCTTAGGTTTTACATAGACTTATAAAGGGAAATCTTTAAAAATCATCTTCTCTGAAACCACAAGGCCTACTAGGTCTTTGATATTTGGTGTGAAGCTACATCTAGTTGACCGTTACCAAGATTGTTCAAATTAAAACCCTGAGACCAAATATGCCCCCACCTCGGGGCCCTTTGGTTTTACATAGACTTATATAGGGGAAATCTTTAAAAATCTTCTTCTCTGAGACTGCAAGGCCCATGTCTTTGATATTTGGTATGGAGCTTTATCTAGTGGACCTTTACCAAGATTGTTCAAATTATAGCCCTTGGGCCACAAATGCCCCCACCCGAGGGCCCTTTGGTTTTACATAGACTTTTATAATCTTTGAAAATTTTTTTCTCAGAAGATTGTCCAAGTTATAGCCCTGAGGCCTAAAATGGCCCAGCCCGGGGGCCATTTGGTTTTACATAGGCTTATGTAGGGAATATCTTTAAAAACATCATCTTCTCTAATACCGCAAGGCCCAGGGCTTTGATATTTGGTGTATGAAGGCCTAAAATGGCCCAGCCTGGGGGCCATTTGGTTTTACATAGGCTTATGTAGGGAATATCTTTAAAAACATCATCTTCTCTAATACCGCAAGGCCCAGGGCTTTGATATTTGGTGTATAGCTTCATCTAAAGGGCCTTTGCCAAGATTGTTAATTATAGTCTTTGTTGATATTTGGTATGAAGCTTCTCCTTTTTAGACCTCCCTCAACATTATGCACATTATAGCCCTGGGGTCAATAATGACCCTGCCCTGGGGCCCATTTGTTATTCTATGGATCAGGTGAGCGATCCAGGGCCATCATGGCCCTCTTGTTTCCATTGTTCATGTATATTACAGTTAATTTCTACAAAAGAATTAAATTTATAAGTATTGCTTAAAGCTGATTTTAAGGAATTTCTTTGCTTAAAGTTTCTTTTTCATGCCGGAAAGTGTATTGCAATATGTATCGTATCGTGACACAAATATCGCAATATGTATTGTATCGTGAGGTAACTATATCGTTGCAGCCCTATCAGAATTGGGTGAAAACTTGAGTATCTGGAGAAAAACCCTCTGACCTTCCATTGCAGAACTTAGCATCTCACATGTGACCTGAGCAAGGCTCAAACCACTGCAAAGAGGGGGAGCTATTGTGATTGGTCACTGCCCATCGTTGTGATTGTCCATCCAAGTGTCCGTCCATTCACAATTTCTTTAAACAACATGATCGCCTCCTAAACTAGATTTTGACAAAACTCTGCAGAAAAAATCCTTGGGTGATCCTCTCAAATTTGTTCAAAGTATTCAATATTCCATGCAGAATTCTGGTTGCCATGACCACAAATAGGGGAAAATCAGAGAAAACTTTAAAAGATCTTCTTATGAAACCAGAAGGCCCAGGATGAGGTATTTCATATTTGGCATGAAGCTTCTTCTAGTGGACCTCTACCCAGATTGTTCGAATTATAGCACTGGGGCCAAAAATGGCCCGAGGCAGGCCCAACTGCGTTAACATAGAAGTATTTAGGGAAAACCTTTAAATATCTTCTTGTTTGAAACAATAAGGCCCTGGAGGTCTTTGATATAAATTTGGTGTGAAGCTTAAATATATGTCTAGTGGACCGCTAGTGGGGCCCAATGGGTTTACATAGCCTAATATAGACAAAATGTTTATAAATCTAAAAGATCTTCTTGACTGAAACCAGATGGCCCAGTGGTATTCGATATTTGAGTTACATAGGGAAAACCTTTAAAAATCATCTTGTCTGAAACCAGAAGGCCCAGGTCTTTGATATTTGTCATGAAGCTAGTACAGGGATTCTGCTGGCCCAAAATGCGGTTCAGACAAATTGTCCAGACAGCTCAAAATTTATCGGACATACTGAATTTCATTTGGACAAGTTTGAAAAGATGAAATTTTCTTACACTAAAATAGTCAATGTTACCACTTTTTAGCTCACCGTCACGTAGTGACGAGGTGAGCTTTTGGGATCACTTTTTTGTCCGTCGTCCGTGCGTGCGTGCGTCCGTGCGTAAACAATTTCTTTAAACGACATCTCCTTCTAAACCACTGATCGGATTTTGACCAAACTTCACAGGAATGATCCTTAGGTGGTCCCCTTTCAAAGTTGTTCAAATGGTTCCGGTCCGTTGCACATCTAGGTCACAGGAGCCAAAAAAAGATTTTTTTCACCAAAAACTTAAAAAACTTCTTCTCTGAAACCACAAGGCCCAGGTCTTTGATATTTGGTATGAAGCTTCATCTAGTGGACCCCTACCAAGATTGTTCAAATTATAGTGCTGGGTCGAAAAATGCCCCCGTCCCAGGACCCTTTGGTTTTACATAGGCTTATATAGGGAAGAATCTTTAAAAATCTTCTTCTCTGAAACCACAAGGCCCAGGACTTTGATATTTGGTATGAAGCTTCATCTAGTGGACCCCTACCAAGATTGTTCAAATTATAGTGCTGGGACAAAAAATGCCCCCGCCATGGGGCCCTTTGGTTTTACATTGGCTTATATAGGGAAAATCTTTAAAAATCTTCTTCTCTGAAACCACAAGGCCCAGGTCTTTGATATTTGGTATGAAGCTTCATCTAGTGGACCCCTACCAAGATTGTTCAAATTATAGTGCTGGGGCGAAAAATGCCCCCGCCCCGGGGCCCTTTGGTTTTACACAGGCTTATATAGGGAAAATCTTTAAAAATCTTCTTCTCTGAAACCACAAGGCCCAGGACTTTGATATTTGGTATGAAGCTTCATCTAGTGGACCCCTACCAAGATTTTTCAAATTATAGTGCTGGGACAAAAAATGCCCCCGCCACTGGGCCCTTTGGTTTTACATTGGCTTATATAGGGAAAATCTTTAAAAATCTTCTTCTCTGAAACCACAAGGCCCAGAACTTTGATATTTGGTATGAAGTTTCATCTAGTGGACCCCTACCAAGATTGTTCAAATTATAGTGCTTGGACAAAAAATGCCCCTGCCACGGGGCCCTTTGGTTTTACATTGGCTTATATAGGGAAAATCTTTAAAAATCTTCTTCTCTGAAACCACAAGGCCCAGGTCTTTGATATTTGGTATGACGCTTCATCTAGTGGACCCCTACCAAGATTGTTCAAATTATAGTGCTGGGGCGAAAAATGCTCCCGCCCCGGTGCCCTTTGGTTTTACATAGGCTTATATAAGCAGAATCTTTAAAAATCTTCTTCTCTGAAACCGCAAGGCCAAGGACTTTGATATTAAGAATGATCCTCATCTAATGGACCTCTACCAAGATTGTTCAAATTATAGCCCTTGGGCCAAAAATGTCCCCGCCCCGGGGCCCTTTGGTTTTACATAGACTTATATAGGGAAAATCTTTAAAAATCTTCTTCTCTGAAACCACAAGGCCTAGGTCTTTTATATTTGGTATGAAGCTTCATCTAAAGGACCTCTAACAATATTATTCAAATTATAGTGCTGAGGCCAAATATGTCCCTGCCCCAGGGCCCTTTGGTTTTACATAGGCTTATATAGGGAAAATGTTTAAAAATCTTCTTCTCTGAAACTGCAAGGCCCAGGACTTTGATATTTGGTTTGAAGCTTCATCTAGTTGACCCCTACCAAGATTGTTCAAATAATAGTGTTTGGGAAAAAAATGCCCCCGCCCCGGGGCCCTTTGGTTTTACATAGGCTTATATAGGGAAAATGTTTAAAAATCTTCTTTTCTGAAACCGCAAGGCCCAGGACTTTGATATTTGGTTTGAAGCTTCATCTAGTTGACCCCTACCAAGATTGTTCAAATAATAGTGTTTGGGAAAAAAATGCCCCCGCCCCGGGGCCCTTTGGTTTTACATAGGCTTATATAGGGAAAATGTTTAAAAATCTTCTTCTCTGAAACTGCAAGGCCCAGGACTTTGATATTTGGTTTGAAGCTTCATCTAGTTGACCCCTACCAAGATTGTTCAAATAATAGTGTTTGGGAAAAAAATGCCCCCGCCCCGGGGCCCTTTGGTTTTACATAGGCTTATATAGGGAAAATCATTAAAAATCTTCTTCTCTGAAACTGCAAGGCCCAGGACTTTGATATTTGGTTTGAAGCTTCATCTAGTTGACCCCTACCAAGATTGTTCAAATAATAGTGTTTGGGAAAAAAATGCCCCCGCCCCGGGGCCCTTTGGTTTTACATAGGCTTATATAGGGAAAATGTTTAAAAATCTTCTTTTCTGAAACCGCAAGGCCCAGGACTTTGATATTTGGTATGAAGCTTCATCTAGTGGACCCCTACCAAGATTGTTCAAATTATCAAATTATAGCCCTTGGGCCAAAAATGCCCCTGCTCCAGGGCCTTTTGGTTTTACATAGTCTTATATAGCGAAAATCTTTAAAAATCTTCTTCTCTGAAACCACAAGTCCTAGGTCTTTTATATTTGGTATGAAGCTTCTTCTAAAGGACCCCTACCAAGATGATTCAAATTATAGTGCTGGGGCCAAAAGTGGCCCTTTGGTTTTACATAGGCTTATATAGGGATAATCTTTAAAAATCTTCTTCTCTGAAACCACAAGGGTAAGGACTTTGAAATTTGGAATGAAGCTTCATCTAATGGACCTCTACCAAGATTGTTCAAATTATAGCCCTGGGGCCACAAATGCCCCCACCCCGGGGCCCTTTGGTTTTACATAGATTTATATAGCCCCGGGGCCATTTGGTTTTGCATAGGCTTATGTTGGGAATATCTTTAACCTTTACCCTGCTGTAGGCGACAAGCCCTATCTTTGCAAACAGTGTAGATCCAGATCAGATGGCTTCTGAAGAAGCCATCTGATCAGGATCTACACTGTTTGTCATTCAGATTGTGAATTTGAACGAACTCATTATATCATGTAATCTGATTGGCTGAAAATCAAAAAAAGGTGTGGCTAAGTTAAATATTCAGCAGGTTAAAGGTTAAAAAAAATCTTCTTCTCTCAAACCGCAAGGCCCAGGTCTTTGATATTTGATGTGTAGCTTCATGTAGTGGACCTTTGCCAAGATTGTTCAAATTATAGCCTTTGTTGATGTTTGGTATGAAGCTTCACCTTTCAGACCTCCCTCAACATTATGCACATTAAAGCCCTGGGGCCAATAATGGCCCTCTCTGGGGCCAACTTGTTACACTATGGATCAGGTGAGCGATCCAGGGCCATCATGGCCCTCTTGTGTTTTATATTAGGATCACTTTTTGTCTGTCATCCGTGCGTAAACAATTTCTTCAAACGACATCTCCTCCTAAACCACTGATTGGATTTGGACCAAACTTCACAGGAATGATAGAAGCCTCCGTGGTGTAGTGGTTACGCTACTCGCCTTGTAAACCAGGGATCGCAGGATCGATCCCGGGCTTCTCCAGACTTTCGGATGAGTCTTTAAACCGAGGTCCCGTCTCCGTATGACCTTAGCTGTTGGTGGGACGTAAAACTCAAATACTCAATCACTCACAGGAATGATCCTTAGGTGGTCCCCTTTCAAATTTGTTCAAATGGTTCCGGTCCATTGCACATATAGGTCACAGGAGCCAAAAATAGATTTTTTTACCGAAAACATAAAAAATCTTCTTCTCTGAAACAACAAGGCCCAGGTCTTTGATATTTGGTATGAAGCGTCATCTAGTGGACCCCTACCAAGATTGTTCAAATTATAGTGCTGGGGCCAAAAATCCCCCCGCCCCGGGGCCCTTTGGTTTTACATGGGCTTATATAGGGAATATCTTTAAAAATCTTCTTCTCTGAAACTGCAAGGTCCAGGTCTTTGCCATTTTGTATGAAGCATCATCTAGTGGACCTCTACCAAGATTGTTCAAATTATAGCCCTAGGGCCAAAAATGTCCCCGCTCCGGGGCCCTGTGGTTTTGCATAGACTTATATAGGGAAAATCTTGAAAAATCTTCTCCTCTGAAACCACAAGGCTTAGGTCTTTGATATTTTGTATGAAGCTTCAGCTAGTGGTTCTCTACCAAGATTGTTCCAATTATAGCCCTGAGACCAAAAATGCCCCCGCCTCGTGGCCCTTTGGTTTTACATAGACTTATATAGGGAAAATCTTCCAAAATCTTCTTCTATGAAACCACAAGGCTTAGGTCTTTGATATTTGGTGTTCAAATTATAGCTTATGGTCCAAAACTGCCCCCGCCCGAGACCCTTTGGTTTTACATAGACTATATAGGGAAATCTTTAAAAATCTTCTTCTCTGAAACTGCAAGGCCCATGTCTTTGATATTTGGTATGGAGCTTCATCTAGCGGGCCCCAAGCAAGATTGTTTAAATGATAGCCCTGAGGCCACAAATGCCATCCCCCCCACACCCCCCGGGCCCTTTGGTTTTACATTTTACATAGGTTTATATAGAGATTATCTTTGAAAATCTTCTTCTTTGAAACTGCAAGGCCCGGTTCTTTAATGTTTGGTGTGTAGCTTCATCTAGTGGACCTTTGCCAAGATTGTTCAAATTATAGCCTTTGTTGATATTTGGTATCAATCTTCACCTTTTTAGACCTCCCTCAACATTATGCACATTATTACCCTGGGGTCAATAATGGCCCTCCCCAGGGCCCACTTGTTACTCTATGGATCAGGTGAGCGATCCAGGGCCATCATGGCCCTCTTGTATAACAATATTGATTCTTACAAACAATATTGATATAAAGAAGAGTCCAAAATCATTTCAGGACATTTTGTCCAGACTGGCCTGAAATCTTTTTGACAATCATAATTTTTTTAAGGACTATGACCAATGTCCGGCCCCAAACAAAATCCCTGTAGTAGTCTTCTACCAAGATTGTTCAAACTATAGCCCTAGTGCCAAAAATTCTTATGGTAAAATACAACACAGTGCACATTCTTTCGCCAGAAACTGACAACTGCTCTTCTTGAATCAGCAGAAGGGAGAGAATGTCCGTAGAAAAGATTTCTTGATCAATCTCCACGAAAGAATGTTGCCGACCCCGGCGTGAGTCGAACCCGTGTCCTCCTGATCACCAGTCAGACGCGCATCCGACTGAGCCAACAAGGCCGGCAAAGCAAGGGTTGTTTAAAGCTTAGTTATGATCTGGGTCCTGCCCTCTGGGCTTTGTCTGAGGAAGGTCGGTGCAGTTACATGTAGGAGCAGACCAAAAGAGATAAAATCTAAAAAAAAGAACCATCCTGGAAACCATCAACAATGTGTATAGTATTTCATTCAATCCCTATTTCCAAAACTAGATTGGTTGCCCAGGGACAACTTGTCAAGCCCGCTGTCTGCTTTAGAACCTATAGACATGTGAAGAACTGATTCACTCATTTATTAGACAGAAGAGGAGCCCCGGTAACTCAGTGGGTTAAGCCCGGGCCTACTCATCTAATGGTCCAGAGTTTGATCCACACTCCAGGCAAAATCTTCTAAACTGTAAACGGAGTTCCACTGGACACAGCCTTTCACTATCAATCTCCCATCATCATGATATGACTGTTGAAAAGGACATAAAATCACGAGTCATCCATCCATCTATTATACAGAAGCCATGCAAACAACATCATGCTTACAGACAGCAAACTTTTTTAATATAATTTATGAGCCAAAAATTTCAATTTACACAAGCAAATGACCATTTTATTGCCTGACCTTCATGTGTGACCTTGACCTTCTACTTACCTGAACAAACGTTTAAAATAAACAATTTTGCCAGATTATTTTGAAATCCATGCATTAAATTAATGTAGAAGTTCTGACCATTTGATCAACTGAATTTCAAGTGTGACCTTGACCATCAACATATATGTACTTGAACAAATTATACTTGTCAAAGAGAACAACTGTGCACAATTACATGTATTTTGAAATAAATCTATGAATAAATGTAGCTCAGTTATGGCCCGGACACAAGCTCAATTTATGACTATTTTATCATTTGACCTTCAAGTGTGACCTTGACATTCAACCTACCAAAACAGATGTTTCAAATGGCATTCTAATCCTCAAGGAAAGCAAATGCACCAAACTATTTTGATAAGATGGAGAATGGGCGAATATTGCCACAAAAATAAATGGAAAATATACTTAAATAATCTCTTTAGAAATCATATTGCTCTATAAGGCTAAACCTTTTTTTTGGCTTTGGTTTTACAGCCCTCTTAAGATTATTTCACTACTTATATGAAGCCAATCGTTAATCAGAGTTGGGCGAAAACAGGACAACCCAGAGAAAATCCACCTGACATTCCATTGCAGAACTTGGCATCTCGTCTGTGACCCGAGCCAGGCTCGGTGAGACTAAACTAATGATTAAGAGTCAGCACTCTTATCCACTAGGCCACAGAGTGGGCAACAACCGGAGGATCCAAAGAAAAACCACCTGACCTGATGCAGAACCTAAATTTGTGTCTCACATATGACTCAAGTGAGGCTAGAACCACAACAGTGAAAGACCTAATGATTAAGAGTCAGAGCTCACTAGGCTAAGACTTTATCCCATTGTTTACTAATGGACTCTTTGATTGCTATATCTGGGACAAGTCTACTTGTCATATACTGGGTGATATGCCTGTTTTTATGCCCCAACATCAGAAGATACCGGGTGCATATATAGTTTTTTATGCTCCCCGCATCGGATGATGTTGGGGGCATATACATCATTACATGTAGTTTTTCGGTTTTCCGTACGTGGGTTCATGGGTACATGCATGCGTGCATCCGAATATACGTCCTTCTGTACGAAAGTGTGTACGTACGTACTCTTGTTAGACTCAGGTTAAGGTTTTTGTACCAGGTAGAGCCTGAATTTTGAAGACATATTTTCCAAACCATGCGATGGACTTGGTTCATATTTAGTATGATGATAGATATAGGTCCAACGTTTTATTCAGCACTACATGTACCTCCAGCCATACACATGACCTCAATGTCAAGGTCACAGACTTAGAAATTTTAAATGTTTAAGACACAGGTTAAGGTATTTGTACTAGGTAAAACTTGAGCTCATATTTTCCACACCATGTGATGAATTTGGTTCATATTTGATATGATGATAGATTATAGGTCCAATGTTTTATTCAGCAATAACCCCCACCCAAACCCATGACCTCAAGGTCAAGGTCACAGACTTTGAATTTTTTTTATGTTTAGACTCGGGTAAAGGTATTTGTACCAGGGAGAACCTAAACTTTTATGATGTTTTGTTTGTTTGTATTGGAGTTTAACGGCCCAGTCAAAACTATTTATGTCATTTTTGAGCCGGTCAGTTTACCTATCAACACTTTCCTGAGCAGGCTTATACTTAAGCGGTTAACCAGTACAGTGCACATTCTTTCGCCAGAAACTGACAACTGCCTTTCTTGAATCAGCGGAAGGGAGAGAATGACCGTAGAAAAGATTTCATGATCAATCTCCACGAAAGAATGTTGCCGACCCCTGCGGGAGTCGAACCCGCGTCCATCTGATCACCAGTAAGACGCGCATCTGACTGAGCCACTGAGGCCGGCAAACTTTTATGATTCATTTGGTTCATATTTGGTTTGCTAATAGATACAGGTCCGAAATTTTAGTCAGTAATACTCCCACCCATGCCTATGACTTCAAGGTCAAGGTCACAGACTTAGAAATCTTTAACATTATTTTTTTAAGAGTTCATATGATGGATTGGGTTTATACTTGGTATTATAATAGATACAGGTCCAACATGACATACAGCAATACCCTACCTACAATTTATGCACATGACCTCAAGGTCAAGGTCATAGACATAGAAATTTTTATGCTCGCCGCTTTGTCTGTCTGTCCGACCGCCCGTCCGTCCGTCCATAATACTCTTTATCTCTTAAAGTATTAAAGGTATTTAAGTGAAACTTGATATACTGATAGAGGGCGATGAGGGGAATCAGAGAATACAAGAACCATAACCCGGTCACCAGTATTTATGGTGTTACTTCCCTAATTAAAAGCTTGCCCGGAGCATACAGAAAGGAAGTAAGTGAAACTTTATACAATGAAAGATACCGGCCCCTATAGCTCAGTTGGTAGAGTGTCTGCTCCGGGGAAGGGGAGGTCACGGGTTCAATCCCGGGCCGCGACATACCAAAGTTGTTAAGAATGGTACTAGCTGCTCCTCGCTTGGCACTCAGTTTTACGGGGTAGAGCTAGGACTGGTAGTCTGGTAGACCCAGTGTCAGGATAATGTGACTGGGTGTGGTATCATGTAATGTGTCTAGGACATGATACTTCAGTGAGGCAGCACTATAAAAGTGAGCATTGAGCTCCCTGTCGCAACCAGACACCGTCGTGATATGACTGAAAAATTGTTGAAAGCGACGTTAAACCCGAATTCACACACACACACACATCCTACTGCACATCTTCGGGAAGCATCCTTCGGTTTCACTGAATTTCTTGTTAAATTTTAAGTACGTTAAGAGCTCATATTTTCCAAACCATATTAAATGGATTTGCTTCATATTTGGTATGGTGATAGTTACTGGTCCAAAGTTTTATTCAGCCATACGACAGCCCCCTGATATCAAGGTCAAGGTCACAGACTCAAAAATTTTTGATGTTAAAGATTTTTAGAGCTCATTCTTTTCCAACCATATAATGGATTTGCTTCATATTTGGATTGATGGTAGATACAGGTTAAAAGTGTCTTTCAGCCATTACCCTGCCCTTGCCCCATGACTTGAAGGTCAAGGTCACGGACTTAGAAATTTTTTTATGTTAAAGTTTTAATTGCTCATGAATATTTTTCAAAGGCTGAATCGGCAATACCTGCCCACCTATGCCAATGTCCTAAAGCACACATTTCCAGATGAGTTATGCTGTCCAATGACAGCTGTTATCGTAACATGATTTTTTCAGGTTGAAGCGGGCCCCTAGGGAGGGGCATCTGTGTCGTATTGACACATTTTCTATTTTTGTCCTTATTCTATTTTCTATGAAAAATTCTGTTAGCTAATATTGAGGCGCTGATCAGATGCCGTGTTCTGCGGCCGTGTTCTGCGGCATCTGATCTGGGCCTGCACTGTTTGCCGAGGTACCCATTTAGGGGTTGCCCCCCCAAAATGGGTTAAAAAAATTGTTCATCGTACAGTTTTTATGCTTCTTACTCACCAGAGCCAAAGGCTTTAGGAAAGCTTATACGAGACTCAGTTGTCCATCATTGTTTGTTGTCTATGAAATATTTCAAATAACACCTCCTTCAAACTTAAATTAAAGCCACTGGCCTAGTTGGGCTCAAATTTGATTTGTAGCAACTAGCATTCATGGTTTGTGAAATTGATAGTCCATGGTTTGTATGAAAATGTCAACAAATTGGGTAACTTTAAATCTAACATGCATGAATCACCATGCCAGTCCAAAAAACAAGCGGTGGTAATTTGGAACTGGACTCTGGTGAGCCTGTGTGCAGGGTTTTCCATCAGATTTTTCTTAAGAGGCCATTCACCAGTTTGAGGCGGCAAATTTCTAAAACTTCTTAAGACTTAAATTAAAAAAACAAAACAAAACATTTGACATGACCAGAAAATAAATTGAGGCGGTCATTTTGGCATCCTACCGCCTCTTAATGAAAACCCTGTAGGTGTTGCAATTATTTTCTGCTCTAGAACCATCAGTTTAGTATGTTAGATCATAGCAGATCATAGTTGCTAGAAATGCAAAGTATCGCTATGTGCATAACACTGTATACATGTATTGAATTATTTTAGAACTCTGGACCAGTTATGAGCTACCTAGAGACAGTTAGTGAGACTTCTGACAGAATCTGTGTTGCCAAGTCAGACAAGAAGCATTGCTGACTGCAGATGACAGTTGAACCGTTGCTTGCTGGCCTTTCAACGGAAATAGAAGAGGTACTGTAGCATAACATACCATTGGGACACCTAGAACCCTTAATTTTCAATTTATTCCAAATAAAAAATAATGGATTATAGTGTTCCAGTATTTAAACACAATAGGTAATTCAACTGATGGCTGACTGACAATTGGTACAGACCCTAATGCCATGCACAACTCTGATGTGCTTGAACGGTGTTTATGTACCTGTACTTCTGTTCTGAAAAAAAGAAGGATCTTACATGAGTGGGCATTTCATACGAAATTTAAGAGACAAAACCTTTGGAAAGTTTCATAAATTTCAAATGAAGTGACTTCAAGAGAAATATGCAGTTGTCATATATGACTATTTGTAGTAAGATTTTATTGCCATAAAAGTTCACACTTTTGTCGAGCCTGCTTGTGATGAGCAAGACATAGTTTTTACAGTTTGAGTTTGGTGTATGTGCATGTGTGCATTGTGCATGAATTGTGTGTCTGTCTGGATTTTCTACATAATGTATGGATTTCAAAATAATTATAGCCCTGCTTTAAAAAAGTGGGGGCTATATTGGATTTGCCTTGTCCTTCTTTGATTCAGTAATTCCGTTATTCATCATAACTCAAAAACCATTTGAGGTATTTTCATGAAACTTCACACTAATGTAAAGCACTATGAGACGATGTGCAGAGTGCATGAAACATAACTCTGGATTGCCTACTTTTGGAGTTATTGCCCTTTGAACAGTGAAAAATGGCAATTTTAACCATGTCATCAAAAACCGTTCGAGGTATTTTCATGAAACTTCACACAAATGTAAAGCGCTATAAGACTATGTGCAGAGTGTAAAACCATAATATGTTCTATAAAAGGGTTATCCTTTGGATGCATAACTCCGGATTGCCTACTTTTGGAGTTATTGTCCTTTGAACATTGAAAAATGCCAACTGTAATGCTGTTATTCATGATAACTCAAAAACCGTTTGAGGTATTTTCATGAAACTTCACACAAATGTAAAGCACTTTGAGACAACGTGCAGAGCGCATGAACCATAACTTTTGGAGTTATTGCCCTTTGAACATTGAAAAATGGCAATTTTAACCTTGTCATCAAAAACCTTTTGAGGTATTTTCATGAAACTTCACACAAATGTAAAGCACTATGAGATGATTTGCATAGTGCATGAACCATAACTCTGGATTGCCTACTTTAGGAATTATTGCCCTTTGAACATTGAAAAATGGCACTCCGAATAAACCCAGTACAGTAATATTAAAATTTGTGTCCGTTCCATAACTCTGAAAATATTTCAGATATTTTCACGCATCTGTAAAGCAAATGTAAAGAACGATGAGTCGAGGTGCAGAGCAGAAGAACCGTTACTCTGGTTTGCTTACTTTTGGAGTTATTGCCCTTTGAACTTGGAATAAACTCAGTACAGTAATAATTTGTTTCCACTCCATAACTAAGAAACCGTTTCCGATATTTTCACAAACCTTTACACAAATGTAAAGCAAGTTATGAGGCGAGATGTCATAATAATTTGTGTCACTTTATATAGAACTCTTGGCAATATTTGCAATATTTATTAAAGTGTGTATTGTCAATGCAACTCCTTATACAGTTTGCTGCTGTTCCTTCATTATCACTGTTGCTATTTGATGTAAGTATGGTTGATTATTTTTCATATCATATTCTTGATCATAAATAAGTGCTTCTCGTATATCATATTCTTGATCATAAAAAAGCGCTATAGTCAGTTATAGTTTGGGTTTTGTTCTCCTCGATGAGTAGAAGTGCCATTTGAAACATTTATTTAGGTAGGTTGTAGGTCAAGGTCTTAACTTGAAGGTCAAAGGATAAATGGTCATAAATGGAGCTTGCGGACAATAGCTTCTGCATTCATGAATGGATTTCAAAATAATTTGGAGCAGTTGTTCTCCTTGAGGTGTAACAGTGCCATATGTTTGTTTGTTTGTTTGAATTGAGTTTTAACATCCCCATTAACACTTTTGTCTTTAGGTCATTTTGGAGATGTTGGGACTTTTTTCCAACATTGAGATGAAATGACATCTCGAGCCCTTCTGCTCAATGAAACCAGAAGGCCTATATGCACTGGACAGTCTGACTCACTCAGAGCAGTGCCATTTGAAACATTTGTTCAGGTACGTGTAGGTTGAACCTCAAGGTCACATTTGAAGTTCAAATGATGAAATGGCTGTAAATGGTAAAATAAATAATAATTTGAGCATGTCCAGGCCATAAGTTGTACATTCATGCATGGATTTCCAAATTATTTGTCACAGTTGTTCTCCTTGAGGAGTAGCAGAGCCGTTTGAAACATTTAATCAGCAGGTTGAAGGTTAAGGCCACAGTTGAAGGTCAAATAATAAAATGATTGTTTAATATGAATAATGAAATAATATTTAGAGTTTGTCCCGGCCATAACATCTACATTTGTGTATGGAATTCAAAATAATTTGGCACAGTTGTTCTCCTTGAGAAGTAGCAGTGCCATTTAAAACATTTAATCAGGTAGGCTGAAGGTCAAGGTCACAGTTATGAGTCAGATTATATAATGGTAATTAGTTGAGCTTGTCTAGGCCATAACTTCTACATTTATGCTTGGATTTAAAAATAATTTGGCACACATGTTCATTTGAAACATTTCTTCAGGGTTGATGAAGGCCAAGGTCACACTGAAGGTCAGCTGATAAAATTTTCATTTAAAATTTAGCTTGACCAGGCCAGAACCTCTACATTTATGCATGGATTTCAAAATAATCTGGCACAGTTGTTTACTTTTTAGAAACATTTGTTCATGTAGGTTATAGGTCAAGGTCACCTGAAGGTCAACTGATAAAATGGTCGTAAATTGAGCTTGTCGAGCCATAACTTCTACATTTATGCATGGATTTAAAAACAATTTGGCACGGTTGTTCATTTGAAACATATCCTCAGGTAAGTTGAAGTCAAGTTCACACTTGAAGGTCAGACAATAAAATGATCATTGACTCAAGAGTAAATATTGTTAATTGAAATTTTTGGTTCATAAATATTACAAAAAAGAAATTGCTGTCTAAGCATGGTTTTGTTTGAGTGGTGTTTGTATAATAATTGAGTGAATCAGTTCTTCACATGCCTATAGGTCATTTAAGCAAACAGTGGGCTTGACAAGTTGTCCCCAGACAACCATTCTAGATTTAATAGAAATTGATGACATCTTAACTTTACTTACTAATAACAAACTTATCCTCATTCGATTTTTGGACATTATGTATGAAGTATTAAGTAACTGAATAACAATAAAAAGTTTTTCTTTGCCAAAGGACAAAGTTAAGAGAAAGTACTGAACATTGTTTTATTTTCATGTTACTTACCAGTTTTCATAAATTTGTTACCTGGAAAATTGCATCAGTACCTTATACACTTAAAATTGAATAATAGACTAGGAAATACACAAGTTTGCAAGAACTCTAGGAGAAAGCAAGAGATTTAATCTGTTTAATATTTTTCTTCAAGGGTAAAGTAACAATGGTTCAAGATGCCAAACTCTTGTAGAAGAATACCAATTTGATGTGGGCAACACAAAGGAGATGCAGTGTTTCAGTCCTAATTGCTCTGCACTAACAAGCTGATAGAGCCGATTCCAGTGGGCATCACAGGAGGTTAGTATGTTAAAGCACCAAAGGCACTGAAATGACAGATTCTATGACAAAATCAACACACTGTGAAAACTTACAGACAACCTTTCTAAAAGATCTTAAAATTAAGAAAAGTAGTTCTGCAAATTCCATTGTATGATATGTTTGCAGATGTCTATACACCGATGGTATTATGAAATGCCATTCGATGTTTCAAATTTTGGAAAGAAACTATTTACATTTTCAAAACCAAACATTAAAATTCAAGTTTTAACAATGCTACTGTCAATAAGTAACATTTTTGTCTGGTCGGTTGTGGATACCTCCCCCAAAAAGATACTCTATGGGAAAGAGATCGGAGGAGAAGGGCTGGTCAGTCCAGTACATGAATTCCATTGGCTTGAAGACATTTTTGAATAAGAACACTATAATCCCGCCCGCAATCCTGCTGGATTAGATATCCTGGATTTTGAGCTTAAACAAATAAATGGAGCCACGCGAGGCCGACGCATTTGATTGATGTAACGTCTCGCTGTTCAGTTAACATCTCAGCCATGATCTTAAATGTTCTTAATGTCGCTAGCTACATGCAATAGCTCGACATACAATTTCGCTTATTCCATCCGATATATCATGCTCTATTACGCACGCGTCGCCTTGGCATACCTTACACATAAATATTATGTCGAAATATCCCGAAACGACAATCGGCGTGATTCACGCTGAAGTGCGATGTGTCACTGAAACGCATATCACGCGAGTCGCTTAGACGCCAATATACATGTACGTATTTCAGGCACCAGCGTAAGTGTTCCGTACTGTGTCGACATATTAATTTTGGTCACGACAGGGACGTCTAGCTCTCAAAAGTGCATCGCATAAGGGCGACGTTCAGTGTCAGTGCTTATTAGTCGGTAGTTGAAACCCTTTGTTTATCTACAGTGTAGCATATGCCGGCGGAAATCTGCTTCGCATATGTGTCTGTCGGATGACGTCGGTCTTCCGCTACGTCGACGTTTAGCGTCTGTTGATAGTAAGATGTCACTCCAACAGGCATTTAGATAACACACATGTGGCGCCCAAAATCAGAGTCAACGCCATCCGCTTTACGTCCAGCATCTAACTGTCCATTAGAAGCCTCCGTGATGTAGTGGTTATGCTACTCGCCTTGTAAACCAGGGATCGCAAGATCGAACCCGAACTTCTCCAGGCTTTCGTATGAGTCTTTAAACCGAGGTATCGTCTCCGTATGACCTTAGCTGTTGGTGGGACGTAAAACACAAACACTCACTCACTCACTCTAACTGTCCAGGGTTTAATGAAAAATGTTGCAATACATTCTCACGTGATGCTTTTTGAGAACAAAATACAATTTCTTTTCTAGGCACGACCTTACATCACACATCAAAAGTTTGATCCTGAACATGTGGTTTCTATCAGCGCTGGTGTGAAGGTGATACACAGGATCGTTGGCCCCCGCTCATCGGGGCTTAAAGAAATAGATGGGCTGCATGATGCTTCCACGCAGAGCTGAAACCGACCCGCACACGAGTACTGGTAATCTGCTTAGACGATCTAAGCCTGCCCAGGCAAAGCGGTGCAAAGCCTCCATGCATATAAACCCTATTGGTTTCATTGGGGGCAGGGCTTGAGATGTCATTTCATCTCAGTGTCGGGTAAAAGTCCCTAAAATTGGAAGCAACGTCTCCAAAATGACCTATACAGTGTTGACGGGGACGTTAAACCTCAAATCAAACAAAACACAGGATCGTGGCCAGGCTGGTAACCATACGTCACGGTTGATTTATTTAACCTTTTTAGCTTAAGGGCATGGCGCATAAGCGTATTGTAATCATGCAATCGTTTGGTTTCAGAATCATAGCACCGAAAGTGTTGGTGGGATTCAGGTTGGGGTAAAAGTCCTGGGCTGAGATTTAAACTGTTTAATTTAACTCTGCAATTCCAAACAAATAGTGAAGATTTTGATAAGAAGCGCATTCTGCAGCGTTTGTACTTGGTCTACACTGTTTGCCAAGCTCACCCTACGATTTCAGGATGACCCTCTTCAGTCTTATGGAATACCCTGATCTCACTGCGGCTGTTTTCTGCAAGAAAAAGGTTATTCCGAGATAGTCAGTAGACGTTAGCTCTGAATCGCTTTTTAGCTCACCAGAGCCGAAGGCTCCGGGGGAGCTTATAGGATAGGCAGTTGTCCGGCGTTGTCGTCGTCGTCGTTGTCGTCGTCTGACGTCAACACTTTCAAACATCTTCTTCTCTGAAGCCACTGGACCGATTCAGCCCAAATTTAATCTGTAGCATCCTTGGGCTGGGGGATTGAAAGTTTGTGTTTTTTATGAAAATCGGCCCATTAGTTTGGTTGCTATGGCAACTTAGAGTTTCCATAGACTTATAATGGGGAAAATTGAAAAATGGCATTTACTGCCAAGTCATTGCAGATATTTGGACAAAACTTTTATAGAAATGTTTCTTGAGTAAAATTCTTTCAGCCATATGCTTTTATGCCATCCTGAGGGTCCCCCAGGTTGTGCCGGGGCCATGCCCCACCCCCTCCAGTTCATAAAAGGCCATATATCTCAGAAACCATTCAGATCCCGACCCCTAAACCATATATATTCTTGTTCCTATTGATAAGACGCATTTAGTAACACCAACCTTGGGGTCCTCAGGGATGCGCCGAGGTCATGCCCCACCCCCTCCACTTAATAAAAGGCCCAATATCTCGGAAACCATTCAGATCCCCACCCCTAAACCATATATATTCTTGTTCCTTATGATAAGACCCATTCAGTGACATCAACCTGGGAGTCCCCTGGATGCGCCGGGGCCATGCCCCACCCCCTCCATTTCATAAAAGGCCCAATATCTCGTAAACCTTACAGATCCCCGCCCCTAAACCATATATATGCATGCTTCTTATGATAAGACACATTCATTGACACCAACCTGGGGGTCCTCAGAGATGCGCTGGGGCCTTGCCCCACCCCTCCACTTCACAAAAGGCCATATATCTCAGAAACTGTTCAGATCCCCACCCCTAAACCATATATATTCTTGTTCCTATTGATAAGACGCATTCAGTAACACCAACCTGGGGGTCGTCAGGGATGCGCACAGGTCAGGCCCCACCCCCTCAACTTTATAAAAGGCCCAATATCTCGGAAACCATTCAGATTCCCACCCCTAAACCATATATATTCTTGTTCCTTTTGATAAGACCCATTCAGTGACATCAACCTGGGAGTCCCCTGGATGCACCGGGGCCATGCCCCACCCCCTCCATTTGATAAAAGGCCCAATATCTCGGAAACCTTACAGATCCCCGCCCATAAACCATATATATGCTTGCTTCTTATGATAAGACACATTCATTGACACCAACCTGGGGGTCCCCAGAGACGCGCTGGGGCCTTGCCCCACCCCTCCACTTCAAAAAAGGCCATATATTTCAGAAACTGTTCAGATCCCCACCCCTAAACCATATATATTCTTGTTCATTATGATAAGACGCATTCAGTAACACCAACCTGGGGGTTCCCAGGGATATGCTGGGGCCATGCCCCACCCCCTCCATTTCATAATATCACAATATCTCGGAAACCCTACAGATGGCCACCCCTTAACCATATATAGTCTTGTTCCTTATGATAAGACACATTCATTGACACCAACCTGGGAGTCTCCCTGGGCCTTGCCCCACCCCTCCACTTCACATAAGGCCTTATATCTCAGAGAATGTTCTTAGCCCCACCCTAAACCATATATATTCATCTTTCTTATGATAAGACGCATTCAGTGACACCAGCTTGGGAGTCCCCGGGGCACGCCCAGGCCATGCCACACCGCTTTACTTCATTAAAAGCCATATATATCAGAAATAGTTCAGATCCCTACCCCTAAACCATATACTTGTTCCTTATGATAAGACTCGTTCAATCACACCAACCTGGAGGTCTCTTTGTGCTGAGGCAATGTGCCCCGCCCTTCCATCTCATAAAAGGCTTTATATTTCAGAAACCATTCAAATCCCCACCCCATAATCATATATGTTCTTGTTCCTTATTATTAGCACACCTACTGTAGCGGGGTCCGCAGGGGCCATTCCTATTTCATAAAAGGGCCTCAAATCTCTGAAACCGGTCAGATTCCCAGCACTGAACCATATATATACTTGGTCCTTATGATAAGACACATTTAGGGACAACAGTTTGGGCTTTCCTGGGATCAACAGGGCATGCCCCAACCCCTCAACTGTTAAAGAGGCCTTACAGATCCCCACTGCTAAACCATATATATTTTTGTTTCTTATGATAAGACGCATTTAGTGATACCAACCAGGGCTCCATTGGGTCCATGCCCCACCCCCTCTACTTCATAAAAGGCCTAACTTTTCAGATGCTGAGTCCACATGGGTGCTCATTTGGACATGGGGGTTCATTTGGTGGATTAAAATGATATCATGTTAAAATACATGGCTGCCATTGGGCAGGATGGGCAGTGCCCACCTGAGCTCTGGTGAGCATAGTGGCCCATGGGCCTCTTGTCTTATTAGTAACTTTGGGTCGAATGCCAAACAAACAACCCAAACATAGCCGGGTCGTTTGTCAGTGTTGGGTACACTGCACTTGAATCAAAGGTTCGATCTGGCAAACAATGAAGACTAAGATCAAATGCCACAGAACACGGTGCTGATCTTGTTCTACATTTTTGCATCAGTTCCTAACATCTTAAGTTTAAACGGATCAGTCCAAGTCCTCGTTCATGACCAGCCTGCATTTAGAGACAATCGGCATGATTGGTGTCAGTGCTTTGATTTATTCACTGCCTTGAGTTTCTGGAGTGTACTCTTCCATCACTGAAGTTGGGCTCATCCATTCTGCTAAATATGGCACCTATAATTATATCACAGGACTTACACTGTTTGCATAGGTATCTGTACCATATTCCAGGGTTGAAAGGGACAGCCTTTCTCGCAAAGTCTGATATACACCTAGTTGTTACTGACCTAGATTTGACCTCGAATGTCGGAAAATCCATTAATATTCTGGTCTGCAGCTGACCGGCTGGTCTATAAGGATTAAATATTGACAGCACTGTTAGAAAACAGTGTAAAACCTGAGCAGACGTCCAAGCAGACGCCCCTTTGATCTGGGTATACAGTCTCGCATGATGCAGCTGATTCATATGAAATGCTGAATCTATTCTCTTGAAGGTAAGATAAAATCGTCAAGTCGTTTGCTTCAAAAGTTTGTATTGCGATTAAAGGATGTACAATTTTGATAACTGCGCCAAACCGGACTACAGTTTGTGCGGACTCATATTTCTTTGGCAGTCAAAGCCGGAAGAAAGTCGTAAGAAAGCCGGAACTACTTTACAACACGCAGGATAGCTAGAAATGACAGATTGAATCTGCCATTAAAAATGGATTTGATCAGGGAATAAAGTAAGAATTTACTCATCTTCGCAAGCCAAGATTATATATTATGTTCACTTTGTCTCTCTGTACTTTCGGCGCGCAGAAAAAAGTCACGGAAATAGTCACAGAAAAAGGTCACAGGAAAAAAATCACAATAAGAAAATAAAGAACTATTCCAATAAAAAGATGTTGCTAATAAATTAAAATAATGACATCACCTACTCTTCCGACTTTTACCTATGTAAAGTGGGGTTTAAAAGGGTGTTCATTCTACAGATCACTGCCTTTGCTTCTGATTTGTTATTGTGATGCATTAATGCATTCATGTACTTGATATTTAATGTATTCATTCAAACTGTCAAACAGAATCACACACAGTGTAGATCCTTAGCAGATGGCTTCTATCTGGATCCACACTGTTTAGAAAGGCGGAGTATATCCTGGTTCAGCAAGACACGGGTTAAACACAAAAATATGGCATAAATGGTAGGTAAAACAATGAACTAATATACATGCTTGCATAGAAGTTAACATGTATGATGTCAAAGGCTGCTATCTCATTGAGTTCCAGCGGAACATACAGATAAACCTACTGTGAGTTAAAATATTGGACTGATTTTAGCTGATATACTTTCACTGGGAGGTTTTAATTGCTAACCAGATTCTTTAAACAAATAGTGTGGTCCTGAGCAGCCTGCTGAGCGGAAACCGCATTCCCCGACACCTGATCTGTGTATTCAGTGTTTGGCAAACCCAACCAGATTCCATAGATAGCTCTCTAACACAACTCTCTGACATAACAGGTTTTTTGTTTGTTTGATATAAGGTTTAACGTCCCGGTAAACAATGTAAAGGTCATTTTGGAGACGTTGCTTCCAATTTTGTGGGACTTTACCCGACATTGAGATGAAATGACATCTCAAGCCCTGCTGCTCAATGAAACCAATAGGGTTTATAAGCATGGACGGGCCGACTCGCACCACTTTGCCTGGGCAGGCTTAGATCCTCTAAGCGCTTTACCAGTACTTGTGTGCGGGTCGGTTTAAGCTCTGCGTGGAAGCATCGTGCAGCCTATCTATATTTTCAACCTGATGGGCGGGGCCCGACATAACAGGTACCATCGATAAAAGTAGTCTGACTATTTTCTATTTATAACCATTAGTTACATGAACAACAGCATTAATACAGATTTGTCCTTTAGTAACTTAAGGTCAATTGTTAGAGTTGTGTTCAGTATTTAATCACTCAGTGTTTTTTTTAGCTCACCAGAGCCGAAGGCTCCGGGGGAGCTTATAGGATAGGCAGTTGTCCGTCGTCGTCGTCGTCTGTCCTATGACGTCAACATTTTCAAAGGACATCTCCTCTGAAGCCACTGGGCCGATTGGGCTCAAATTTTATCTGTAGCATCCTTGGGATGGGGGATTGAAAGTTTGTGTTTTTTATCAAAATCGTCTCATTAGTTTGGTTGCTATGGCAACTTGTAGTTTCCATAGACTTATAATGGGAAAAATTGATAAATGGCATTTACTGCCAAGCCTCTGCAGATATTTTGACAAAACTTACATAAAAATGTTCCTTAGGCAATCTACTATCTGCCGTATGATTTTAGGCCTACTGCTCATTTGTATTGGTTGCCATGGAAACCAAAATAAAAAAAATAGAAAAAAAATACTTCAAAAATCATCTCCTCAGAAACCGAATGCTCTATAAGGCTGAGAGTTTTTGGAAATATTCACCATATTTGCCTTTACAGATTTTGTATTTTTTTTTATAAAATTTGACTCTTCAGTTTGGTTGCTATGGCAGCTTAGATTTTCCATAGACTTATAATGGGGAAAACTGAAAAATGGCATTTACTGGCATTTACTGCCAAGTCATTGCAGATATTTTGACAAAACTTTTATAGAAATGTTCCTTTTGTAAATGTCTCTCAGCCATATGCTTTAATGCCAACATGGGGGTCCTCCAGGTTAAGCCGGGACCATGCCCTACCCCCTCCACTTCATAAAAGGCCATATAACTCAGAAACCATCCAGATCCCCACCCCAAAACCATACATATTCTTGTTCCTTATGATAAGATGCATTCAGTGACACCAACCTGGGGGTCCGCCGGTATGTGCTGGGGTCATGCCCCACCCCCTCCATTCCATAAAAGGCCCAATATCTTGGAAACCTTACAGATCCCCACCCCTAAACCATATATATTCTTGTTCCTAATGATAAGATGCATTCAGTGACCCCAACCTGGGAGTCCCCCGGTACGTACCGGGGTCATGTCCCACCCCCTCCATTCCATAAAAGGCTCAATATCTTGGAAACCTTACAGATCCCCACCCCTAAACCATATATATTCTTGTTCCTTATGAAACTATACATTCACTGACACCAACTTGGGGGTCTCCCGGGGTGTGCCTGGGCCTTGAACCACCACTTCTTCTTCACAAAAGGCCATATATCTCAGAAACCATTCAGATCCCCACCCCAAAACCATATATATTCTTGTTCCTTATGATAAGACGCTTTCAGTGACACCAACCTGGGGGTCCCCGGGTTGTGCGGGGGTCATGCCTCACCCCCTCCATTTCATTAAAGGCCCAATATTTTGGAAACCTTACAGATCCCCACACCTAAACCCTATATATTCTTGTTCCTTATGAAGAGACTCATTCATTGACACCAATTTGGAGGTCTTCCTGGTTGCACCGGGGCCTTGCCCCACCCCTCCACTTCACGAAAGGCCATCTATATCAGAAACCATTCAGATCCCCGCCCCAAAACCTTATATATTTTTGTTTCTTATGATATGACGCATTCATTGACACTAACCTGGGGGTCCCCCAGGATGTGCCGGAGTCGTGCCCCACCCCTTCATTTCATTAAAGACCCAATATCTTGGAAACACCTCCACCGCTTAAGAAGCCTTATAACTCCGGTATACAGATCCCCACTGCTACACCATATATATTCTTATTCCTTATGATAATATGCGTTTAGTGATTCCAGCCAGAGCTCCATTGGGTCCCTGCCCTACACCCTCTACTTAATAAAAGGCCTAATGTTTTAGATACTGAGTCCAGATGGATGCTCATTTGGATATAGGGGTTCATTTGGGAGACTTTATAATTGGTAGATTAAAATCACATCATGTTAAAATACATGGCTATCATTGGGCAGTGCCCACCTGAGCTCTGGTGAGCATAGTGGCCCATGGGCCTCTTGTTTTGTTTTTACATTTAAGTTGTGGGACAACCTTACATAGCAATGTAATTGGCAAACAAATGACAAGCACTAAGGAAAACAATTTGCTGCTGCAAATAGATGGCATTGCAGGAAATCTGATTTGTGAATAGGCCATCAGCTACCTAAGAGTATGTATTGTTAAGCCCTTCACTGCCATAGGGGACTCTCGTCAACAGCTGGCTGACGGCCATAGGTGCCTTTTGTCGGCAATGTATGATAACAGCTTTTACCTTGTTAAGTAAGTTTCACAAGCTGTTAAATCTTATGGAACACGGCATTCTATTTTTATGCCCCCGGAATCTAAGATTCTGGGGGGCATATAGTTTTTGGTCTGTCCGTCTGTTTGTCCGTTTGTCTGTTTGTCCGTTTGTCCGTCTGCAAAAACTTTAACATTGGGCATAACTTTTGAATGGTAAGTGGTACAGCTTTCATACTTCACATGTGCATTCCTTGTCACAAGACCTTTCAAGAGGTACCATAAATTTTGACCTCGTGACCTTCACCTTGCGCTGTCCGGGGGCATTTGTGTTTCACAAACACATCTTGTTAGACTTGCTCTTTGTTGTTTACCGGGTGATTTCCATAGACTTATAATGGGGAATAATAAAAAATGGCAGGGTCCCCCAATTTATGCCCGGGCCATGCCCCACCCACTCCACTTCATAAAGGGCCCTATATCTCAGAAACCATTCAGATCCACATTCATAAACCATATATATTCTTATTCCATGTGATAAGACACATTTAGGGACCCAACCAATTTTATCTGGTAGATAGACTCTTTATTATTACTCACCCGCATAGGATGATGCCTGGAGGATATAGTTTTCTGTGCATTCGAACCTCCATCTGTACTAGTATGTGTACATACTTACACACAAATCATGTTTGTTTGTTTGTTTGATTTGAAGTTTAACATCGCAGTCAACACTGTAAAGGTCATTTTGGAGACGTTGCTTCCAATTTTGTGGGACTTTGACCAGACTTTAAGATGAAATGGCATCTCAAGCCCTACCGCCCAATGAAACGAATAGGGTTTATAACCATGGAAGGTCTGACCTGGACAGGCTTAGATCCTCTAAGATAACACGATAGAGTGTCTTTAGAAGGCGAAACCAGGTCTGGTTGCCCGTCAGATGCCACCGATGAAGAAACGGAGCCTGGTGTACTCTGGTAGGCGAATTAAGGTGGAAAAAATAACGATTGCATTACACATTTCACACGGTAGCCGCCCAATGAAACCAACAGGATTAATAAGCATGGATGGGCCGACTCGCATGGCTTTGCCTGGGCAGGCTTAGTTCCTCTAAGGGGTTTACCAGTACTCGTGTGCGGGCCAGTTTTAGCTCTGCGTGGAAGCATCATGCAGCCCATCTATTTCTTCAAGCCCCGATATGTGTGGGCTGACAAGTCATGTTAAACTCAGGTTAAGGCCAGATAGAACATGAACTCATATTTTCCAACCCATGAGTTGGATTTGGTTCATATTTGGTATGACGACAGATATAGGGCCAAAGTTTTATTCAGCAGTACTCCCACCCATGCCCATGACCTCAAGGTCAAGGTCAGTGACTTAGAATTTGTTTATGTTAAAGACTCTGGTAAAGGTATGTGTACCAGATAGAACCTTATTATTTACCTTACTATTCAAATAACATCTCCTAAACTATAAGTCAGAAGTTGGATTGAACTTAATGAGAGGCATCAGGGTGACATGGAAATCTACAATTGCTAAAATTGTTTTGTTGTGATATGCAGGATGGCCTACAAGGAGGCCATTTTGAAAACCTTCAAACCAAATCTACTGCCAAAAGCAGCTGCAAACGATAGCTCTGCCCTTACAAACTATACACCCCCACTCTGCACCAACATCATCTCTTCATAAATCCTAAATCAGACTTAGCTGTTCAGAAACTTAATTAGAAGTTGTTGTTGGTTTGGAGTTTAACAGCCCAGTCAACACTGTTTTAAGTCATTTTTGAGCCGGTCAGTTTACCTATCCACACTTTCCTGGATAGGCTTATATGTAAGCGGTTAACCAGTACAGTGCACATTCTTTTGCCAGAAACTGACAACTGCCCTTCTTGAATCAGCGGAAGGGGGAAAATGGCCGTATAAAAGATTTCATGATCAATCTCCACGAAAGAATGTTGCCGACCCCAGCAGGAATCAAACCTGCATCCTCCTGATCACCAGTCAGACGCGCATCAAACTGAGCTACCGAGGCTGGCAACTTAATAAGAAGCATCAAGGCAGCATGCAGATTCAGAACTGATAAATTTTAAATTAAAGCAATGTGATCTGATAAGACAAGATGGCAACCAAGGTACAATGTAATATATATGATCATCCTCATCCAGATGAGTGATTCTGGCCCACTTGGGCCTCTAGTCATTACAGTTCAACTGTACTCTTATACTACTGGTATCTCAAATGGACCAGAAAATGTACTTGTGAAATCAGTAGTTTGAGCTGTACTTTGTTTTTGAGACATCCATAATTGACTGTATAAACTATAATGAATCCACATATCAAGACAAAGTGTGCTTGACTCTGAATCTGAATCATGCTCCTTTACTAGTTGAGACTATTTCTCTAGAAGCATTCTATTAAAGTGAATTCTGAAGGAAAAGTTAAATACGTTTTATAAAAGGGTTATGCTTTGGAAGCAAGGAATACACCACAGAACTAGAGAATATGAAGTATGCATGTTTTCTGGGCTAGACTAGCTAGTTTCGGCCAATCATCAGTGACCCTCAAGTATTTTCAAATTTCCACAATGAAATCAATGATCATAAAGTATAAGAAAATACAAATTACACTATAATGTAGGGCAGGGAGACTTTTTTACAGCCGCCACACATTCTTAGACATCAGCTGCAGTGACGTTAAATATGTTCTATAATAGGGTTATCCTTTGGAAGCAGGGAATACACCGCAGAACTGAAAAATATGAAGTTTGCATGTTTTCTGGGCCAGACTAGCTAGTTTCAGCCAATTAGGCCTCATCATTGTCCCTAAAGTATTATCAAACTTCCACAATGGCATCAATGATCCCAAAGGACAAGAAAATACAAATTACACTATGATGTAGGACAGGAAGACTGTTTACTGCGACCACACATTCCCAGACATCAACTGTAGTGAAGTTAAATATGTTCTATAAAAGGGTTATCCTTTGGAAGCAAGGGGTACACCACAGAACTGGAAAATATGAAGTGTGCATGTTTTCTGGGCCAGACAAGCTAGTTTCGGCCAATTAGGCCTCATCAGTGACCCTCAAGTATTTTCAAACTTCCACAATGGAAGTTGAAGTAATGGATTAAAGCTTCCCAGTGTCGAGGCAGAACCATGGTAGCTCAGTGGGTTAAGTGCTGGCCTACTGATCTAGCAGTCCTGAGTTCACCCCACTTGATGCAAAATCTTCTTAAACGTCAACTGGATTCCATTGCACACAACATTTCATTATCAGCCTATGATCGTCTTGGTATGACGAAAATACTGTTGAAAAGAATGTAAAATAACAAGTCATCCATACATCCCAATAATGAGGGCAATTAACGTATTCAGTCTTTCATTTGAACATAACCCATAATATGATATCAACATTTCAGTGCCCGACAGTCCAGTGGCTCAAAATTCGACCTACCACATAAGTGAGGAAGTGCACCATGAAGGAACACTGATCTGCACCTTGAATGCACATCTGTCTGTGATCAAGTCTTTTAGTAAGTCTTTAAATAGTCAAGAACAAATACAGAAAGTTCTATTTTGTTTGTTTGATTTGCGGTTTAACTTCCCCGTCAACACTGTAAAGGTCATTTTGGAGACGTTGCTTTCAATTTTATAGGACTTTGACATGACATTGAGATGAAATGACATCTCAAGCCCTGCCACCCAATGAAACCAATAGGGTTTATAAGCATGGACGGTCCGACTTTAAGCTGTTTACCAGTACTCATGTGTGGGGCGGTTTCAGCTCTGCGTGGAGGCATCATGCAGCCCATCTATTTCTTCAAGCCCCGATAGGCGGGGGCTGAGAAAGTTCTATACTTTCTTAAAAATTCTTAAGACTTGGACACATACAATAATAACTATTAATTATGATTATTGTCTTGGAAATGGAAGAGTGTGGTTTTATAATCCAGGTATTTGCCAAAAGATGGGGATCAAATGACAGATAGTGTAACCTCTGATAAGACTGTTCTAAGGATCTGGGACTGCACTGTTTGCTCATTTATGTCTGTCTCAGTATATATTCACTATTAGGCTACAAGTAGAAAGAATTCCTACAGGGGTGAGAGAGTTGTTTTCCATGAACTTTGTGATAGTGAGTTAGATATTGTCAAAAAGAATTTCCCTTATTTTCAGTGAGAACTACTTTAGTACTGTATTTAAAAAACAACTTGGTTAAACTCAGGATTTCTAAATGCATGCATGTATGCATGCATGCAAAGAACATGGATATAAACGAGAGTACTTTCAGGGATGATTAATGTTATCAAGAATTTGCCTCCCATTACATTGGCATTTGTTCTAAAAGACCATGTTCCCTTGAGGCCTCTTAAGTCTTTAAGGGAGCAAGTTTATTTAATTAAGTGTTGCCACCATTTGGAAGCATTTCTTTGTTAGGATGGCAAACAGGAAATCTCAAAACTTGTGTCGCATTTACATTTAGAAGCAAAATAACATGAAGGTATATGTGTGTGTGTGAATTCGTGTTTAACGTTCT
The DNA here is from genome assembly GCA_963580285.1 of Lucinisca nassula. NCBI lineage: Eukaryota > Metazoa > Mollusca > Bivalvia > Lucinida > Lucinidae > Lucinisca > Lucinisca nassula. The sequence goes on along the minus strand of OY757023.1, from coordinate 111,854,891 downwards.
TTCAAAAAATTTTCAGTCATATCACGACGGTGTCTGGTTGCGACAGGGAGCTCAATGCTCACTTTTATAGTGCTGCTTCACTGAAGTATCATGTCCCAGACACATTACATGATACCACACCCAGTCACATTATCCTGACACTGGGTCGACCAGGCCTAGCTCTACCCCGTAAATCTGAGTGCCAAGCGAGGAGCAGCTAGTACCATTTCTAACAGCTTTGGTATATCGCGGCCCGGGATCGAACCCGTGACCTCCTGTTCCCGGGAGCGGACACTCTACCAACTAAGCTATCGGGGCCGGTACATAAAGGTATATCCATACTCATTAATAATACATTTAACATTTTTTATAGGTTTTCATGGAGAACTATGACACTGGCAGCTGTTGGCTGGTAACCAGAGAATCCAACTCCAAGACAGACAGAGAAAGGGGCTGACAACTACCATACCTGTCTTAGAAACGAAACCTTGACATACTCTTGAGAGTTCAACCCTTCAAGCACAAAAAGTTGATAACAAAATCTGCTTCTGCAACATTAAAACAACGTTTCATCAAAGCAATATCCTATTGAAAATTCAAAGACTAGAGGGCAAACAGTTCAGATCTAGATGGGGCAACTCATTATGAACCGCCATTTCAGGCTCTATGTTGTTTTCAAATTCAGCTATTTTCATCTGTATTAATTTTTCTATAAAAATTTGTCATTGTTGAAGTTTGCTCCTGTAGCAAACCTTTTTAGCTCACCAGAGCCGAAGGCTCCGGGGGAGCTTTTAGGATAGGCAGTTGTCCGTCGTCGTCTGCGTCGTCGTCGTCGTCGTCGTCTGCGTCTGCGTCTGCGTCGTCAACACTTTCAAACGACATCTCCTCTGAAGCCACTGGGCCGATTGAGTCCAAATTTCATCTGTAGCATCCTTGGGTTGGGGGATTGAAAGTTTGTGTTTTTTATGAAATTCGGCTCATTGGTTTGGTTGCTATGGCAACTTAGAGTTTCCATAGACTTATAATGGGGAAAATTGAAAAATGGCATTTACTGCCAAGCCACTGCAGATATTTTGACAAAACTTTCATAGAAATATTCCTTAGGCAATCTACTATCTGCCATATGATTTTAGGCCTACTGCTCATTTGTATTGGTTGCCATGGAAACCAAAATGAAAAAATAGAAAAAAAAATACTTAAAAAATCATCTCCTCAGAAACCGTATGCTCTATGAGGCTGAAAGTTTATGGAAATATTCACCATATTTGCCTTTACAGGTTTTGTGTTTTTTATGAAATTCGGCTCATTAGTTTGGTTGCTATGGCAACTTAGATTTTCCATAGACTTATAATGGGGAAAATTGAAAAATGGCATTAACTACAAAGCCTTTGCAGATATTTTGACAAAACTTTCATAGAAATGTTCCTTTAGTAAACTTCTCTCAGCCATATGCTTTTATGTCAACCTGGGGGTCCAGTAGGTTGTGCCGGGGCCATACCCCGCCCCCAGTACTTCATAAAATGACTTATATCTCAGAAACCTTACAGATCCCCACCCCTAAACCATATATATTCTTGTTCCTATTGATAAGACGCATTCAGTGACCCCAACCTGGAGGTCCTCCGGGATGTGCCGAGGCCATGCCCCACCCCCTCCACTTCATAAAAGGCCCAATATCTCGGAAACCATTCAGATCCCCACCCGTGAACCCTATATACTCTTGTTCCTATTGATAAGACGCATTCAGTGACATCAAACTGGGGGTCCCCCGGGATGCGCCGGGGCCATGTCCCGCCCCTCCATTTCATAAAAGGCCCAATATCTCGGAAACCTTACAGATCCCCACCCCTAAACCATATATATTCTTGCTCCTTATGATAAGACGCATTCATTGACCCCAAATTGGGGGTCTTCCGGGGTGCGCCGGAGCCATGCCCCACCCCTTCACTTCACAAAAGGCCATATATCTCAGAAACTGTTCAGATCCCCACCCCTAAACCATATATGTTCTTGTTCATTATGATGAGACACATTCAGTGACACCAACCTGGGGGTCCCCAGGGATGTGCTGGGGCCATGCCCCACCCCCTCCATTTCATAATATCACAATATCTCGGAAACCTTACAGATCCCCACCCCTAAACCATATATATTCTTGTACCTTATGATAAGACACTTTCATTGACACCAACCTGGGGGTCTCCCTGGGCCTTGCCCCACCCCTGCACTTCACAATAGGCCTTATATCTCAGAAACTGTTCAGAGCCCCACCCCTAAACCATATATATTCATCTTCCTTATGATAAGGCACATTCATTGACACCAGCTTGTGAGTCCCCGGGGCATGCCCGGGCCTTGCTCCACCGCTTGACTTCATTAAAAGCCACATATCTCAGAAATAGTTCAGATCCCCACCCCTAAACCATATATATTCTTGTTCCTTATGATAAGACTCATTCAGTCACACCAACTTGGGGGTCTCTTTGTGCTGAGGCAATGTGCCCCGCCCTTCCACTTCATAAAAGGCCATATATTTCAGAAACCATTCAAATCCCCACCCCATATTCATATATGTTCTTGTTCCTTATTATTAGCACACCTACTGTAGGGGTGTCCGCAGGGGCCAGTCCTCTCCTTTCCACTTCATGAAAGGATATCTTGGAAACCGTTCAGATTCCCACCCCTAAACCATATATATACTTGGTCCTTATGATGAGACACATTTAGGGACAACAATCTTGGGCTTTCCTGGGAACGACAGGGCATGCTCCAACCCCTCCACTTATATCTCCAGCCATGCAGATCCCCACTGCTAAACCATATATATTCTTGTTCTTTGTGATAAGACACATTTAGTGATACCAACCAGGGCTCCATTGGGTCCATGCCCCACCCCCTCTACTTCATAAAAGGCCTAATGTTTCATATACTGAGTCCACATTGATGCTCATTTGGATATGGGGGTTCATTTGGCAGATTAAAATGATATCATGTTAAAATACATGGCTGCAATTTGGCAGTGACCACCTGAGCTCTGGTGAGCATAGTGGCCCATGGGCCTCTTGTTTTATTCCCCCACCATTCAAAAAATGGTGGAAGGACATATAGTGTTGCCCCTGTCCGTTTTTGTCTGTCCATTCCTTTGTCCGTCCAAAACTTAAACAGGGTCAATAACTTGCTTATTTCTGGATCGATTTTGAAATTACCAGGACAGTACATCCAAAGTCAAGGTCGTATAAAAGGTTAAAGGTCAAAATGTTGATCCCATCACGAAAACCTGCCAATACAAATACAGTGTAAATTTTACCACAGAAAAAAGAAAATTTTAAGATGAAAAATTGTGCTAGTTTTAGCTTGCCAGTATGAAGTACATGGAGAGCTATTGTTGTCACCTCGGCATGCACGTTTGTGTGTGCGTTCCCATCACACTGCGTTAAAAGTTTTTCAAATGCTTATATCTCAACAGTCACTCATCACAGACCACTCATATTTGGAACTAAAGTACCTGGGAGTGTCTTCTGATGTTCAGAGAGAACAGACCCCTGGGTTCATGCCCCGCGGTGGGGCTAGGGGTCAAAATCTAGAACACTTCTGTAAAACTGTTAAAAGTTTTTGAAATGCTTATATCTCAACAGCCACTCCTCACAAAGCATTAATATTTACAACTTGGGTACCTGGGAGTGTCTTCTGAGATTCCAAGACAACACACCCTTGGGTTCATGCCTGGGAGTGGGGATGGGGTGCAGCTAGGGGTCAAAATCTTTGACATCTTTGTAATTTGTTGCTAACAAGCTATGCTGTCATGAGACAGCTCTTGTTCTTATTTCTGCTCAAAACATAGATTGTGGGTACTCATTAGAACCACCTCTTCAAGGTGATTCTAACGAGTACCCACAATGTATGTTTTGGGCACTCATTAGAACTGCCTCTAGAGGCGGTTCTAATGAGTACCCTCAATATATGTTTTAGAGCAGAAATAAGAAAATTGATTACCCCTGTAAACCCCAGTTTTACTATATAAAAGAGGGGTTCAAGGGGGTAAAAATTATATAGGTGTGTTTTTGGTTATGGGAAACTTAAACATGGCCAATAACTTCCTTATTACCAGATGGCTTTGGAAATTGCTTGGTCAATATGTTAAAATCATGAGACAATGTATTTGCCTCCAAAATCCAGGTATGTACCTCCAAGGTCAAGGTTGTATTTAGAGGTCAAAGGTAAAATTTGGGTCCGAAACTTAAACATGATCAATAACTTTCTTATTTCTGGATGGATTTTGAAATTGCTTGGCAGAAATGTTAACCAGCATGAGACTATCTATCTCGCACAAAACCCAGGTCCACACCTCCATGTCAAGGTTTTATTAGAGGTCAAAGGTTAATAAAAGGGTCAGAAACTTAAACACGGTCAATTACTTCCTTATTTCTGGATGGATTTTTGAAATTACTCGGCAGAATGGTTAACCTTCATGAGAGGATATGTCATGTACAATATCCAGGTTGGTACCTTTATGTTCAAGGTCATACTTAGCAGTCAAATGTAAAGAAAATGTCTTTTTCTTGTGTCTGGTTATTCTGAATAGATTCGGAAATTACTTGGTAGAAATATTAATCATCCTGAGTTGATGTATCATGGGCAAGACCCAGGTTGGTGCCTCCAAAATCAAGGTCATACTTAGAGGTCAAAGGTAAAGAAATGTGTCTGTTGTGTCTGCTCAATACCTTTGTTGTTCCTGGATGGACTTGGAAATTACTTGGCAGGAATGTTAACCATCTTGAGACAATTTGTTGCACGCGAGACCCAGGTCGGTACCTGTAAGGTCAAGGTCAGACATCAGTCAAAGGTCAACTACTAACATCAACATATTTTCAGGCGGGGACATAGAAGCCCCCTTGGTGCCGTGGTTCTACTACTCGCATTGTAAATCAGGGGTCACAGGATCGATCCCGGGCTTCTCCAGACTTTTGGATGAGTCTTTAAACCGAGGTCCCGTCTCCATATGACCTTAGCTGTTAGTGAGATGTAAAACTCAAACACCCACTCACTCAGGCGGGGACATCTGTGTCCTGTAGTCACATTTCAAGTTATATGAACCTGTTTTTGCATATAAGCTTGTCTATAAAAATATAGGGAGCTATTTTTGTCACCATGGCAAGGGTGTCACTTTAAAGTTTTATACCCAAGTTTTTATATGCTGCCTCTCATTAGTGGCAGGGTATTATGTTTTCATTTTGGCAGTTTGTGTTTCTGCTTGCTCATTCATCTTTCTGTCCATCTGTAGTACGTACTTCCTGAATTTTGTTTCGGTTCGATAGTGACAAGGTGAGCTTTTGTGCTCACATTTCGTCCGTCGTGCGTGCGTCCGTGCGTCAGCAAACAATTTCAAGTAGGTATATCTCTAATACCCTATAGCCAATATTGATGAAATTTCATAAGAAGCATCATCAGGTATGGGGAAAGGCTGCATGAGGTTTTTGGGCTGATCCGATTGGAATTCTTGTTGCCATGGCAACATAAAGCTCCCACAGACTTACAATGGGAAATATTAAAATCCTCTTCTCTGAAACCACAGGACCCAGAGGTTGGATATTTAGCTTGTAACAATGTCAAGTGGTCACCTACAAAAATCCGGCCAATCATGCCCCTGGGGTCCAAATAAGCCACACCCCGGGGCCCCTTAGACAAAGTTTGTCGGCCCGAACCCCATAGGGGCTAGAAGAAATATATGGGCTGCATGATGCTTCCACGCAGAGCCGAATCCAGCCCACACACTAGTACTGGTAAACTGCTTAGAGGATCTAAGCCTTCCAGGAACCGCGGTGCGAGGCGGACCATCCATGCTAATAAACCCTATTGGTTTCATTGGGCTACAGGGCTTGAGATGTCATTTCATCTCAATGTCGGGTAAAAGTCCCACAAAATTGGAAGCAACGTCTCAAAAATGACCTTTACAGTGTTGACTGGGACGTTAAACCTCAAATCAAACAAACAAAACATAATGTTTGGGTTTTGAGTTATGTCCTATGTTAGGTTTTCCAAAAGTGCCTTTCACAAGAACTTTTGTGACAGATACCTCAGGAACTATTAAAGCTAGAAAGCTGAAAGTTTGTATAAACATGAACAATGATTGAATGTTTTGAGTATATAAGGGTAGGGGTTAAAGGTCCATAACTCATTGAGTTATATCCCTTGATAGGTTCTCAAAGTTTGCCATTCTTGAATTTTTTTCTAATAAGATATCTCAGGAAATATGAATGCTGAAAGTTTGTATAAACAGACATTAACTAGCTGTTTCCTTTGTACCTTAATAGGGACCAAGGGCCTGCGACACTTGGAGTTATATCCCTCAATAGGTTCCAGAAAAATAAAATACATTTTGTTTGATACCTTTTTATCTTTGTGGTCCTGCCTCATTGAAACTTTTACCACACTTGGTCTCTTAAATAAGAAAGTTGTAATGGCAGAACAGTTGCCAAGGGCCCATGACCCATGGAGTTACCTATTTATGTAATTTCTCAAATTTTGCTATTCTTGAAAATTTTCTTGACAGGAACTATGAAAGCTGGAATAAGAATCAATGGTCCATCACTCCTGGAGTTTTGTCCCTTAGTACTTTTCAACTATTTGAAGTACATTTTGCTTAACTTTTTACGTTTGTTGTCCTTTTTGATGAAGCTTTTACCTATTCTCAAGAACTGTAAGGGTTACACAAAGTTGAAACCTGGTACACATATGAACAGTGGTTTGATGAATTGTGTATACCGTAATTAGGTCTAATGGCCCAGAAATTATGGAGTAAAAGCCCTTGAAAAGTTTTTATGTTGCCATGTACCATGCTCGAGCTCTTCAGTGATGTTTTCTGGTATAAAGCTGGAATTGAAAATATTTCAACACTGCCTAATTGTGCTGCAGTGGGGCTATAATAAGATCCTCTGACAGCTTTAGGTTGTTTTCACTATCAATATTTAAGGTGTGTGATGCATCTCATTTTTCACCATTTGTCAAAGCAAAACAGCTCTTGCAAAAGGGCCTACTCTGACTCATAATGAAAAATGTTCTCCTATGGGAGCCAATTGTTAGCTCATATAAGCACTTAGTGCTCAAGGTGTGTTACTATGATCGCCTTTTTTCTGTCTTCTGTCCGTCCCTGTCGAAATGTCCGGCCCTCCGTCTGTTTATCAACAATTACTTCAAATGGCATCTCAAAAACCACAATGCCAATTTTAAAATAGTTTCACAGGAATATCCTTGGGTGACCCTCCACCCAAACTGCTAAAATGGTTCTGCTCTGCTGAACAAAATGTAGAAAATAGAAGTGGAGGCAATGAGCAGGAATCGATACAATCAACCCACAGCTCCCGTCAGAGACACCAAGGGAAAGAAACACAAACATGAAACATCAGACCCAAATAGAAACATCAACAGAGCAGAAAGCCAAAAGGACAGTCACTATCCCACAAAATGGCCAACTGGCTATCCAAAATAAATAACATAAGCCACACAAACACCCAAGATACTCAGACAAACTATAACAAAATTAAACCGGGACAGAAGAACCGCCTTGGAACGGTCAGTGAAACGAAACACAATCAGCTTTGTTTGTTTGATCTGAGGTTTAATGTCCCTATCAACACTGTATACATCATTTGTATATGTTGATTTCAATTTTTGTTGGACTTCTACCTAACATTGAGATGAAATGACATCTCAAGCCCTGTCGCCCAATAGGGTCAATAGGGTTTAATAAGCATGGATGGTCAGACTCCAACCGCTTTGCCTGGGCAGCCTTAGATCCTCTAAGTGGTTTACCAGTACTCTTGTGCGTCGGTTTCAGCTCTGCATGGAAGCATCATGCAGCCCATCTGTTTCTTCAAGCCCCGATGTTGGGGGAGTGGAAGGGAGGGGGTGTTTTTAGGAAATTTACATTATGTGCAACTTAAATGATGAAAATAAAAACAAACTTTATTAGTAAATGGTTGTTTATTGTTTTGAAGACCTGACTGACTGAACTGGTTTTTACGGTAACCGGACGCTATAAGCACATAGGGGCTGCCCCTTGAAGACCTTACTCAGATTCAAGCTAAGGCAATTGCACCTCTGTACATGCAGGTTTGATGATTTTTATAAGGTCTTGCATCCGTTCCAACATGATAATGAAAGGTCTAGTGCAATGAAGACATGTTTAGATATGAACGAAAACTCATGTCAAGCGGAACTCTTGCCTGTAACCCAGTGAGCAATCCGGTTTGCGGGCCGGATTCAGCTCTGCGTTGAAGCATCATGCAGCCCATATATTTCTTCAAGCCCCTATGGGCGGGGGCCTATAATTATTTGGTTATAAGACTGCTAAACTCGCCCAAAATTACTGCAGATATATGTCAGTCTTGTGTAATTCTGTTATAAAACGGATTATTCTCTTCCAAAACAATCCTTAAGATCTATATCCTTCTAATAAGATGGATCTAGATCTTTGGGACTGTTGTGGAAGGAAAATTCTCTGTCTTGCAACCATAGAAATACATACAGGACTTTCAGTGGAATCCTTACCTCTGTAGAGTAATCACTTATACCAGCCAGAGTGATTCTCTTCTAGAAGCTAATTTCCATAGGACATACATATTCCTCCATTTAATCTTGTCTATCCCATGAACTTGTTAGGTCATTAGAGCACCACACGCCATGATACAACAATCCCTTTCAAGTTGAGTCTAACCCTAATGTCAAGGTCACTGACTGAACTATTAATGTTTATTGATTTTACTTTTATTATACCCCCGCAAACGAAGTTTGAAGGGGGTATATAGGAGTCAGCTTGTCGTCTGTCGTCGTCGGTCCGTTACAAAAAACTTTAACATTGCTCATAACTTCCTTATTCTTTGACCGATTTCTTTAATATTCACACACCACACACCTTGCCATTAGTACTTAAGATTGATATACACAAACCTGACCTTGACCTTTACGTTGACCTTCCTCAAGGTCAAATACTTGTAAAAATTTGTCGTCATCGTCGGTCCGTTACAAAAAACTTTAACATTGCACATAACTTCCTCATTCTTTGACCGATTTCTTTAATATTCACACACCACACACCTTGCCATTAGTACTTAAGATTGATATACACAAACCTGACCTTGACCTTTACGTTGACCTTCCTCAAGGTCAAATACTTGTAAAAATTTGTCGTCATCGTCGGTCCGTTACAAAAAACTTTAACATTGCACATAACTTCCTCATTCTTTGACCGATTTCTTTAATATTCACACACCACACACCTTGCTACTAGTACTTAAGATTGATATTGGAGTTACTATCTGACAACGCATGCGGGGGTATAATTGGCGCCCGTTAGGCGGCAGCTCTAGTTTTGAAGTTTTACATTGAAATTTTCACCCGACCATATTATGGATTTGGTTTATTTTTTCTATGATGTCAGATTTGGGTCCAAATTTATATTTAACCAAACCCCCATCCATGCCAATGAACTTAAGGTCGAGGTCATGGACTTGTACCTTAAGTGTTAAAGTTTTGCCTTAAATTTTCAAACAGCTCACATATTCCAAACTGTTTGATGGATTTGGTTTATAATTGGTATGATCAGCAATACCCTACCTCAAATGCAAGGTCATGGACTTAGAAATTTTATATCAACATTTTAGTTGAATCTATCCCTAATGTCAAGGTCACTGACTGAACTATTGATGTTTATTGATGTTACTTTTATTTGAAAGTTTTACATTGAAATTTTCACCCGACCATATTATGGATTTGGTTTATTTTTTCTATGATGACAGATTTGGGTCCAAATTTATATTTAACCAAACCCCCATCCATGCCAATGAACTTAAGGTCGAGGTCATGGACTTATACCTTAAGTGTTAAAGTTTTGCCTTAAATTTTCAAACAGCTCACATATTCCAAAATGTTTGATGGATTTGGTTTATAACTGGTATGATCAGCAATTACCTACCTCAAATGCAAGGTCATGGACTTAGAAATTTTATATCAACATTTGTATTATAAGTTTTAATATCTCATATGATGGATCTGGAATGATGCTAGTGATAGGACAAATTTTCATTCAGCAATAACCCCACTCTTGCCTGTGACCTTAAGGTCAAGGTTATGGACTTGGACCTGTTATGTTAAATGTTTTATGGTAGTGATTTGTAGTTAATACAAAAATCTGAATAAAACTATAAAAGTAACATATCTCCCTGAAAATAGCATACTTTTCTTAGGTGTATTCCTTACTTCCAAAGGATAACTCTTTTATAGAACATACTTTAAGTCACAACAGCTGATGTGAAGGGAATGTTTCATGGCAGTTAAAAGTCTCCCTGCCCTTCATCATAGAATAGTTTATATTTTCTTGTCCTTTGTGATCATTGATTCCATTGTGGAATTTTGAAAATATTTGAGGGTCACTAATGAGGCCTAATTGGCCGAAACTAGCTAGTCTGACCCAGAAAACATGTGCACTCCATACTTTTCAGTTCTGTGGTGTATTCCTTGCTTCGAAAGGATAACCCTTTTAAAGAAAGTCACGACAGCTGATGTTAAGGGAATGTGTGGTGGCCGTAAAATGTCTTCCTGCCCTTCATCATAGTGCAGTTTATATTTTCTTGTCTTTCTGGATCATTTATTCCATTGTGGAGTTTTGAAAATACTTGAGGGTCACTGATGAGGCCTAATTGGCCAAAACTAGCCAGTCAGGCACAGAAAACATGTAGACTCCATGCTTTTCAGTTCTGTGGTGTATTGGATAACCCTTTATTTATATTTTGGTTGTTCTCTACAGTTTGGAATATAAAAAAGATAGACATGCTGTTTAAAAAGTGTTTTTAGCTCACTTGAGCACAAAGTGCACAATGAGAGCTATTGTGATCATCCTAAGTAAGCTGTGCGTCAGTCGTGCGTCGTAAGTCGTCAACATTTACTTTGTGCAACCTCTAGAGGCCACAGTTTTAATCTTGTCTTTATGAAACTTTACCAATTTGTTTGTCTTGATGATATCTCAGTCAAGTACGAATATAGGTCATGTTGGATCAAAAACTAGGTCACTAGGTCAAAGTTTGTTAAAACCTGTGCACCCTAGAAACCGCAGTTTTGTTTCAATCTTCATGAAACTTCACCTGAATGTTTGTCTTGAGATTTCTCAGTCAAGTTCGAATATGGGTCATGTCGGATCAAAAATGAGATTGCTGGGTCAAATTTCGTTAAAGAATTGTGTGTACCTTAGAAACTGCAGTTTTTCTTCAATCTTGAAACTTCACGAGAGTGTTTGACTTGATATCTGGATCAATTTTGAATATTGGTCTTGTGAGGTGAAAATCTAGGTCACTAGGTCATATTTAAAACCTTGTGTGCACCGTAGAGGCCACAGATTGGCTTCAATCTTCATGAAACTTAAGCTGAACATTTGTTTGATTTGTGGTTTGACGTCTCCTCAACACTGTGTAGGTTATTTTGGAGGTGTTGCTTCCAGTTTGGCGGGTCTTTTACCCGAGACTGAGATGAAATGACATCTCAAGCCCTGCCACCCAATGAAACCAATATGGCTTATAAAGATGGGCGGCCGACTAGCACTGCTTTGCCTGGGCAGGCTTAGATCCTGTAAGTGGTTTACCCAAGTACTGGTAAACCACTTACAGGATCTAAGCCTGCCCAGGCAAAACTTTGGTAAACCACTTACAGGATCTAAACCTGCCCAGGCAAAGCAGTGCTAGTCGGGCCGCCCATGTCTATAAGCCCTGTTGGTTTCATTGGGTGGCAGGGCTTGAGATGTCATTTCATCTCAGTGTCGGGTAAAAGTCCCACCAAATTGGAAGCAACACCTCCAAAAAGACCTACACAGTGTTGAGGAGACGTTAAACCACAAATCAAACAAACAAAACAAACGTTCAGCTTATGTAACGGCCCAGTCAACACTATTTAAGTAATTTTTGAGCCGGTCAGTTTTTTTATCCACAATTTTTCTTGTCAGGCATATACGTAAGCGGTTAACCAGTAGAGTGCACATTCTTTTGCTTCAGTCTTAATGAATCTCCACCTGAATATTGGATTAAGATGTCTTAAATCTTAATCAGAGTGTTTGTCCTGAAAAGACAGAATTTAAGTTAGAATATGGGTTAAGTTGGAATTATGGGTTAAATCGGGTTAAAGACTAAGTCATCAGGTCGTATTGCTTTAAATGACTCGGGTGAACGATTAAAAGGCCATCGTGGAAAGATCAAAAGGTAATTTTCTGTGCAGAAAAAAAAATAACATGGTCATTGAAAATAAACCAAACTCTGAAGGTCATTTTATTCACTAAAAAGGACATCCTAGCAGTTAATTTGTTCACTTTTCCCTCAAATTGTAAGATAGTCAAGATGAAAACAGTAGCTGTTTCTCACGTGGTCAATCATGTACGTTTTTGTTTAAAATGTTCAACCTTGTATAAGGAACATGTATACTGGATGCATTAATTAAATTTAGGACTGGCAGGTACACCAATATCAACACATAGAGTATAAATGCTGCATTACTGTGACCAAAACGGGCGTGTAAATGGAATTCTTCAACCTTGTAACATACACCCAATTGTGTTTTATGGACTACAGTTTGGGCACAGCCGGCCTCGGTAGCTTAGTCAGATGCACGTCTGCCTGGTGATCAGGTGGACTCGGGTTCGATACCTGTCGCGGTCGGCAATATTATTTCATGGAGATTGATCATGAAATCTTTTCTTCGACGATTCTCTCCTTTTCACTGTTTCAAGAAGGGCAGTTGTCAGTTTCTGGTGAAATATTGTGCACTGTACTGGTAAACAGATTTCGTATAAGCCGTCCCAGCACAAGTATGGATAGGAAAACTGACTTGCTCAACAATGACCTAAATAGTGTTGACTGGACAGTTAAACTCTTAATACAAACAAACAAAACAATATGGACACAGTTTTACTTCTGGTTTTATCTGCTTAGCCAACCGCCCCCGCCCATAGGGGCTTGAAGAAATATATGGGCTGCATGATGCTTCCACGCAAAGCTGACTCTAGCCCGCACACTAGTACTGGTAAACCGCTTGGGGGATCTAAGCCTGTCCAGGAACTGCGGTGCGAGGCGGACCGTCCATGCTAATAAACCCTATTGGTTTCATTGGGCGACAGGGCTTGAGATGTCATTTCATCTCAATGTCGGGTAAAAGTCCCACAAAATTGGAAGCAACATCTCCAAAATGACCTTTACAGTGTTGACGGGGATGTTAAACCTCAAATCAAACAAAATCTGCTTAGCCAGATAATGTGTGAAAGATTGTAAAAAAATAATTGCTAGGAAGCTCTGCTATATTATGTTGAAATGCCCCACAGCGACGGGATCCCATTGTGCTTTTAAACATTTTTTGGTGGAAGGTTATGGGAATTTATATGACAATGGCTGACAATGACGGTATCTACAATGTTTATGGGATGTTACATGAAACAGTATCCCAGAGTGCTTATATATAATTTTTGTTAATGGAAGATTTATGGGATATTATATGAAATGTCCCACAGTGACGGTATCCCACAGTGCTTATATATAGATTTTGTTTTTGGAAAGTTAATGGGATATTATATATGAAATGTCCCATAGTGACGGTATCCCACAGTGCTATATACAGTTTTTCTATGTTTAAAGGTTAAGCAATAAAATCTTTTTATATTTACAATCTGTGCATCAAACTACTCCCGAATACAAAATTTCATTTTGTTAGGCCTATTAGAAAGGTGATGTCCCATAAAACACCTCACGGACAGAGTACCCATATACCACCTCATAGCTGTATATATATACACATATCATATCTCTTAAAAGGTTATTTTTCTGGTGATTTTTCCTCTTTACACTTCAAAAAGTATTAGAACCGCCGTTCTAACGAGTACCCACAACATGTATCCTGGAGCAGAAATAAGAAATATAATGTAAACCTCTGTAAATTAGAAGTGAAGGCAATGACCATGAATCGACACAATTAATGTATGTTTAACCTGGCACCCCTAAATTTCGAAATTTCGCATTGGACGCCTGCTATACTGACCGGAAATAGAAACTATACACTTTTAAATTGCCTCTCCTGACATAACAAGAGGATAATTCATTTAAAAATTACTGATTAAGGATTTGGCTATCTACAGACGTGAATCCTGTAGCGAATTTAAGAAAATCCGGTATTCAAACTAAAAGGTTTTTGGGAAAATGTTAAAAAGTGCATTTTTCACAAAATCTGTTTGTAATTGAAATTTGACTTCAACTTTTTTTGCGTATAGGTAATAAGTCAAAAGCAAAAAATTAAAAAAGAACATAACATCTTAAAATAATCGAAAAATAAACATTTTATTGAAATCTATAAAACCGCATTTTCCAGCGAAATTTTCAAAATAATGTTTCAAGCCAAGAAACTACCGAAAAGTGCTTCCAATCGTTTTAGAACCTTCAGCTGCGTCTTAGCTATTCATTAAAACAAAAATCGCAATAAGAAATGCCATACTTTTCTCCCATTTCTGGGCTTTTGGTCCAATATTTAAAGGTCGATTTCATTTCAACCATTGCGAAAATTTTCATTTTGAAAACAATATTCTCAACGTGGAATGATGAGTATCAATTGGTAAAAATGGGAATCACATTCGCGACACAAAATGTTTGACTCAATGGAAACTTGAACACCAATATTTTGACCCTTGCCTTGAATATGTGGCTTTACCCGTTGAATCGTAGCTATCGTTAAACAGTTTGTTCAATAAATCAACGGCAAACATGCCACTGATAATAATTTATTTAACTGGAATTCAGATTTCATTAGAATGTTTTGCCATCGACATTTTAAAAACGAGTGTATAGTTTCTATTTCCGCTGAGTATAGTATGAAAGATTCTGTTCGGTTAGAACTGGGTTGAATCAGATTCCTGTGTTTTCTTATTAGTTGGGAGAAGTGCTCCGTGTTGTGCTCAAAGAAACGGCCACTCTGGTTGACATGGAAAAATTCATTAAAAAGTGCGGAAAACACAGATATGGAGAAACTTAGCTGCATATTTAAGCATGGAGATGGTAAGTCTTATAAATATATAATTATAACTGTTATTGTTATTAGCTCATCTGTTTTTCGAAGAAAAACTTTCGAGCTATTGTCATCGATACGGCGTCAGCGCTGGCGTTGTCGTTCGTCGTTGTCCTTCTGAAAAAAATATAGCCTTGGCTATAACATCCTAGTCTCATGAAAGTTCATATATATATTCGCCATCACAAGAACTACATTTTGATCAAAGACCATAACTGTATCATTGATATTGTTTGAATTATCTCCCATTTTCTTTTTTTTTTCCTGAAAAACATTTGCTCACATTTCAGTACTATTTATATAGAGCCTTCAAACTTCACATATTTATTTCTTGGGACAAGACCTTTCCATTGATTCCAAACTTTCTGATCTGCGACCTTGATCTCTATCGTGCAAGGTGACTGAATTATCTCCCACTTTTCTCTCCAGTGTAGAAAGAAACGTTTTTGCCATAATAATGCAGCCGTCAAACTTAAAATGGTTGTGGTTTGGGACAAGACTTTCCATTGATGCCAAGCTTTTTGATTTGTGACCTTGATCTTTGTACTTTGACATATTTTACGAAAATATAATCAAACACTTTCACCTTGGCCATATTTCCAAACGTATTTGTCCTAGCCTCATGAAACTTAGTACAGACGTGTATGATCACAAGAGCTACACTCTTACGAAGTCCCATAACTCTATCGTGCAATTTGACTAATTTATCTCCCTTTGTGACATACAAAGGCCGTTTCAAGAAAACGTTTTGGTCTCTCATTTTAATATCACAATGCAGCTTTCAAACTCGAATGTGTGTTCTTAGGGCAAGACTCAATTGATACGAGGGCAAGTCAATAAGTAACAAGCCTATCTCATTTCCAATTGACGGAGACGACCAAGATTTTCATGCCTTGCTTCAAAACATGTTTTAGGCATGAGGGCAAAATTGCACCCTTATCGTGTTAATCACCCATAAGATATTGAATGTCAAACATTGCTACGATGCCGAAGCAAGCTTTTCGTCAAAAGTTGCATACCGTGTTGTAATTCGGTACTTGTATTTGAAAGGGAAATCATTGCGAGTTGACCCTTATTGTGTTATTCACCCATAAAACATTGAATGTCAAACATTGCTACGATGCCAAAGCAAGCTTTTCGTCAAAAGTTGCATACCGTGCTGTGATTCGGTACTTGTATTTGAAAGGGAAAACATTGCGAGTTGACCAATGTTTATGGGTCTTCTGCACCATCGTATGCACAAGTTAAATTCTGGTTTGGGGCATTTAAACGCGGTGGAACGTCTTTAGCTGAAAACATATAGCGAGTTAACCATTGTTTAGGGGTCTTCTGCACCACCGAATACACAAGTAATATTCTGGGTTGGGGAATTCAAACGCGGTAGAACGTATTTAGAAGACGAAACCAGGTCTGGACGCTCATCAGATGCCACTCATGAACAAAGCACGACGAAATAAAGTGGATGAAATAGCGAATGCATTATACTTTTCACATGGAAGCATTTCAACAAGTTTACATGATCGATTCGGTATGCGCAAGCTAACAGCCCGTTGAGTCCCAAAATCCCTTCGCGACGAGAAATGGCAACCGGAGCATCAGTATGCAGCGCATTATTGAAGCGGTTTAGATCAAAGGAAGGTGATTTTCTTTCACATCTGGTGAAACAGATGAGATTTGGATCCATTATTATGAGCCAGAGAATAAAACTCAAAGTCACCAGTGGGAAGGGCCGGGGTCTCGAGGAGAAAAAAGGAGTTCAAAACGCAATCCTCTGCTGGCAAGGTGATGGCAATTGTATTTTGGAACGGACGCACAAGGCGTTATCATGTTGGACTTTCTAGCAAAGAAGGTTCAATAACCGGTGCGTTTTATGCAAATCATCTCAGCCATCTGTGCAAACCGCCGAGGTAATTTCTCAAAAGGGTTTCTGCTCCAACAGGACAATGCAAGATTTCACACTTGCAAAATTGCAACGGATGTTTTTGAGCGGAATGTTTAAGAGCTAATTCCACACCCCGCCTATTCTCCGGACTGAACTCCTAGTGGCTATTTCCTATTCCAAAACTTGAAAAGGAATATCCGTGGACATCATTTCCGGTCCAACGAAGAAGTCGTGGCAGCAGTTGAGGAGTGGGTCGGAGACAAAGTAGAAGTGAAGTCAATGATCAGGAATCGATGCAATTAACCGACAGTTCCCATCAGAGATACCAAGGGAAAGAAACACAAACATGAAACAACTAGACCCTAATGGAAACATCACTAGCGGAAAGCCAAAATGACAGTTACTTTCCCGCCTGGCTTGTTCAGTTCTGGGCTGATGGTATTGGAACAGCATTGGTCCAAGTGTATCATTCTGGAGGGCAATTACATCGAAGAAGAAGAGATCGATCTCACCCAGAAATCAGTTAGCCTGGTTTTTTATTGACTCGCCCTCGTATCAAATGTTTTGACCTGATCTTGATCTTTGAACGTTGGCCTATTTTTTGAAATAACACAAAAAAGTTAACCTTGCCCATATGTCCAAAAGTATTTGGCCCATACTCATGAAACTTGACAAACACACCAGTATGATTACAAGAGCTAGATTGTGAACAAGTTCCAAAACTTTATCATACATTCTTTCGTGGAGATTGATCATGAAATCTTTTCTACGGTCATTCTCACACTGGTAAAGGCAAGCGCGCAGGGTAGGGAACAAACCCACAGAATAAGGAATTTTTTCCGATCAGGATAATGAAGAAAATTGCGGAATCGGCATCACATGTGCAGGTTTGTTGCAGTTCTAGATCTCGTGTTATGGTTGCTAATCAATACGGCTGCTCACATTAGCTTCACGGAAGACACATATTATTCACAAATTTATCTTCGATGGTTCTATTTCGACAGTTACAGCCAGTCAAATAGAGAACCGGACACATTGGAGCTACTCAACCACGAAATCCCATTATTTTACATGAAACGCTCTTCTGGGAAACTGGCATGCACTTTTTTGCTGGTTGTAGACATACACATGATAAATCGGGCTGTTGCAAATAAGATTTAAGGAAAATTGGAATTTGGAAGGCCCACGGTGAGAAATCCTAGTTCCATTTTCAATACAACGCCACCGGGCAAGGAAAGGGGTACAACGCATATGACAAGACACAAAATTTTCCAGGGAAAATTGTATTGTATGGTCGTAGCTCTAGTAAATTTCCATCTCAGATTAGGTTTTCCGATATTAATAATTAGTCCAAAATAGTTTAAAGCACCAATTGTGACCTTTAGGAAACGTTCAAAGTTTGTGTGCCTTGTCTTGGCATGCGCATTGCTCTGGTTCTAGCAATATGATAATCCCCTATGGGGGATAGCTGGGTTGGGTTCATCGCGATCATGATTTAGAGAAATGACATATATATATGTCCATGCAGTATTTCTGGTAGTAAATTATATGTTTGTTCTTTTGGCTGAAAATAAGGTAGATAACCTCACCGAATTCGTGAGACATACCTATTGCATGGTCGTTTAAGGGTTTGATATGATTTGGATCCTTTCTGGCCTCCACTCAAATCCTCTTCAGTGTGAATCGTTTCACTTGCTAACAAGCTTAGTTAATGGAAACATACAGAAACAAATGTATATTCAGAATAACTTGACTTTTGATGTGTCTGTGTTGAGTTAATAAATTATGACGAAAATAGTAAGAGACGTTCGATAAAAGTATATCCCTTTGAAAGAAAAAGACAACAGTAAAATCCTTTGGAAGCACCTGATTATGTAGGTTTCAACTGGCGCATTAATATATCAGATAGCACTGCTAACCATCTGTACACTAAGTAAGTCGTATCTAGTTACCCCACCCACTTGTATTATCATGGAGATATACGAAAAATAAAACATTACAGGATCAAAATGAAACAGGTACCAAATTATTATTTGGGTTATAACTAAAATAATGAGTAATAAAAACATATATTTATCTTTTCTATGCACGGACTAATGGAATTGTTTATGTTGAATTGTCATAGTAAAAAAAACATACCTTATTTGTGAATGATCAAACATTTTTATTGATTTGTTTATCTTTTTATACTTAATTTGGCTATCACCATAGAACATTTATGAAACAAATATTCAGTGTCTGTGTGTGTGTGTGGGGGGGGGGCAGATATAATCATACCAGGCCCTTTGTACGCAGTTCGTCGTCGGCCAGCCTCGGTAGCTCAGTCGGATGCGCGTCTGACTGCTGATCAGGAGGAAGCGGTTTCGATACCTGCAGGGGTCGGCAACATTCTTTCGTTGAGATTGATCATGAAACCTTCTCTACGGCCATTCTCTACCTTCCACTGATTCAAGAAGGCAGTTGTCAATTTCAGGCCAAAGAATGTGCATTGTACTGGCTAACCGCTTACGTATACGCTTGCCCAAGAAAAATGTGGATAGCTAAACTGACCGACTCAAAAATGACAGGTCAGTTTACCTAAACGTAAGTGGTTAACCAGAATGGTGCACATTCTTGATCAATCTCCACGAAAGAATGTTGCCGATCCCGGTAGGTATTGAACCCACGTCCAGTCAGACGCGCACCCGACTGAGCTACCGAGGCCGGTATAGAGAGATAGGGGAGACAAAAATAAAATAAAACAAAATACTCAGATACCTTCAATTTATTTAATACTTGTGTCTAAAGTAGAAGTAAAACAAAGATCACGAATTGATACAATTAACTTACTCCACCCATAAAAGACACCAAAGGGCAAGAAATACAAACATTAAGCGACCAGACCATAATGGAAACCTAAACAAAGGAAGGCAATAAGGACAGTTACTTTCCCACAAAATGGCCATATGGCCATCCAAAATTAAAAGACACAAGTGATACACACAGTAAGTAACAAACAACAACATAAATAAATCGCCACAGAAGAGCCGCCTTGGAACGGTCAGTGTAAGATTTCCACTGGGGGGCTTAAATCGATTTTACGTGGCCACAATCCTCGCCCTTACTTCCGTCGCGATTTAGACAAATAATTTGTTCAGTCCGCATAAAGGCCTCCTAACTCATCAGTGCAACATCTCCGTGAACACAAAAATCAAAGAACCACAGAGGTGAGACAACGGTGAGGACTCGACAGCAAGAAACCACTGAACTGCTGGAGCAAAAGAAAACCAACAGTTAGACTCCGATGGGCCCGACCAGAGACAGAGCATCAGGCACCAACCAACATTACCTTGAATTAGATCTCTCTAATTCTCAATAAGCCTTTACGTTGGAGCCGTCATAGAATCTGAGGCCTGACCCACCGGCGTGCAATTAAAGAGGGAAGCAAAGTTGCCAACCGTGATTGGGTTAACTACCATGCATGCAGTCTGTCGTATAATATCCATGTTGTACCCAATCTTTTTATATCGAAGAATGATTGTACGAAATTGGGTGCTGAAGACATTGCGGTTATATATTTTTCTGAATTTATATACTAAGTCACCATAAAATTCGGGTTCCGATAGACCTTGCTGCAGAAGAGATTTAAGTCCAATATTGAATTTTGAAATTAAATCAGAATGGCGTCTATAAAATTTTGAAAAGGCTTTGCGTAGTTTATGGTACCGATAACCCTGATTAAGGAGTTTAGCCGTTAATAATTTATTACGAGTGTTGAAGTCAGTTACATGACTACACACTCTAGCAAATCGAATTAATTGCGAAATATAAACGCCATAGGATGGCGCACGAGGAACATCACCATCCAAAAAAGGAAAATTTACAATTTCAAAATCAAAGTCATCGCGTTTATCATAAATTTTGCACGAAACAAATCCATCTACAATAGATAGATGTAAATCCAAAAACGGGGCCTCGGTATCAGAAGAATTTGCTTTATTTAACTGAAGTTCTAGGGGGTAAATCTGACTGATCAAACCATCAAAATAGGTATTATCAATATTTAATAAATCATCTAAATATCTAGAAGTGGAGCTAAAAGCTTCAATAATTTCAGATTGGTTATCAATGGAAAGCGACAAAATGAAGTCTCTTTCATAACAATACAAGAACAGATCAGCCACAAGAGGTGCGCAATTAGTACCCATCGGAATACCCACAATTTGTCTAAATAACTTTGTACCGAATCTAATATAAATATTGTCAAGCAGAAAGGTGAGGGCATCACACACTTTCTGACATGACCAAAGTGTATAATTCTTATGCTATTATTCTTATTCTAAAACTTATCTTATTCTTATTCTAAAACTTGTGTGTGCAGAGTGATCTTGATCAACACTGTTTACAAACATTATTCAAAGCATTGTTGTGGGTACAGAGTGCACTGTCGCCTCATCCGAGGCGATTATAATGTGCAACCACAACATATACTACTGACAAGAAATAAGGAAGTTTATCCCAAATTATCTTTGGAACACATCCTAACAAGGGTTTGTTTTACAAAATCCTAAAACTTTGCTGTGGGTCAATGTTAAGAGTTAATGAAAAAATATAATAATGTATACACAAACGAACAAATTAAACCAACAATTTAAGTGTGGAAAAAGGTAATTAAGAAAGCAAGGAAACATGACCAGTCAACAAATGAGTCAGCCCGTTAATCAAGTGCTAATTGATCTTGTCTTCCAACAAGTTTAACAAAATCATTAAATTTATCTATTTTTGTGTAGTTATCAATTATTATGTCTTTGCTACTAACGATTGTGACCAGTCATATTATCACAGGCTTATAGGTTTAGTTTAACAAGAGCTTTCACTATTAGTGAGCAATGCCCCCGTGGGGGCAATCACAAAAAGTGCGGACTTACAAACGCACAAACCCACAAACGGACAGTGCAAAAACTATATACTCTCCTACAGTGGCATAAGAACAAAATAAAATTTCTAATTGATTTTGATTAAAATCTTCTTTTAAATGTTCCTTCCACAAACATTACTGAAAACAAACTCAAACAATAAATTGTCAATTTGAACTGGACATTATATTAACCTGGCAAAGTTGTCCTACCCAATATTTTTGCTGGCCAAATTGTCCTAGGCCTAATTGTCCTAGGTCAAATCGTCCGGCTAAATCGTCCTAGTGGGGAGGGGGTATTATATTGCTAGAACCAGAGCAATGCACATGCCAAGACAAGGAACACAAACTTTGAACGTTTCCTAAAGGTCACAACTGGTGTTTTAAACTATTTTGGACTAATTATTAATATCGGAAATTCTAATCTGAGATGGAAATTAACTAGAGCTACGACCATATAACTACCATTTTCCCCGGACAATTTTGTGTCTTATCATATGCGTTGTACCCATTTCCTTGCCCATGGGCGTTGTATTGAAAATGGAACTAGGATTTCTCACTGTGGGCTTTCCAATTTCCATTTTTCCTTTTTCGTATTTGCAACAGTCCGATTTATCATACAACCAACACAAAAGTGCATGCCATCTTCCCAGAAGAGCGTTTCATGTAAAATAATGATATTTCGTGGTTGAGTAGCCCCACCATAGAACATTTCTGAAACAAATATTCAGTGTGTGTGAGGGGGCAGATATAATCTTACAAGGCCCTTTGTACGCAGTCCGTCGTCGGCCAGCCTCGGTAGCTCAGTCGGATGCGCGTCTGACTGGTGATCAGGAGGAAGCGGTTTCGATACCTGCCAGGGTAGGCAACATTCGTTCGTAGAGATTGATCATGAAACCTTTTCTACGCCATTCTCTACCTTCCACTGATTCAAGAAGGGCAGTTGTCAATTTCTGGCCAAAGAATGTGCACTGTACTGGCTAACCGCTTACGTATACGCTTGCCCAAGAAAAATGTGTATAGGTAAACTGACCGACTCAAAAATGAGCAGGTCAGTTTACCTAAACGTAAGTGGTTAACCAGAATGGTGCACTTTCTTGATCAATCTCCACGAAAGAATGTTGCCGGCCCCGGTAGGTATCGAACCCAAGTCCAGTCAGACGCACACCCGACTGAGCTACCAAGGCCGGCCTAGAGAGATACGGGAGACAAAAATAAAATAACAAAATACTCAGATACCTTCAATTTATTTAATACTTGTGTCTAAAACTTGTCTGTGCCGAGTGATCTTGATGCACACTGTTTGCAAACATTATTCAAAGCATTGTTGTGGGTACAGAGTGCACTGTCGCCTCAACCGAGGCGATTATAACGTGCAATCACAACATATACTACTGACAAGAAATAAGGAAGTTTATCCCAAATTATCTTTGGAACACATCCTAACAAGGGTTTGTTTTACAAAAGCCTAAAACTATGCTGTGGGTCAATGTTAAGAGTTAATGAAAAATATCACAATGTATACACAGACGAACAAAACCAACAATTTAAGTGTGAAAAAGGTAATTGAGAAAGCAAGGAAACATGACCAGTCAACAAATGTGTCAGCCCGTTAATCAAGTGCTAATTGATCTTGTCTTCCAACAGGTTTAACAAAATCATTAAATTTATCAATTTTTGTGTAGTTATCAATTGTTATGTCTTTGCTACTAAGGAGTCATAATATCACAGGCTTAAAGGTTAAGTTAAACAAGAGCTGTCACCATAAGTGAGCAATGCCCCCCGTGGGAGCCATCACAAAAAAGTGCGACTTACAAGCGCACAAACCCACAAACGGACAGTGCAAAAACTATATACGCTCCTACAGGGGCATAAAAACAAAATAAAATTTCTAATTGATTTTGATTAAAATCTTCTTTAAAATGTTCCTTCCACAAACATTACTGAAAATAAACCCAAAACAATAAAAAGTCAATTTGAACTGGACATTATATTAACCTGGCCAAATTGTCCTACCCAATATTTTTGCTGGCCAAATTGTCCAAGGCCTAATTGTCCTAGGTCAAATCGTCCCGGCCGTATCGTCCTAGTTGGTGGGGGGTGGGGGTATTATATTGCTAGAACCAGAGCAATGCACATGCCAAGACAAGGAATACAAACTTTGAACGTTTCCTGAAGGTCACAACTGGTGTTTTAAACTATTTTGGACTAATTATTAATATCGGAAATTCTAATCTGAGATGGAAATTTACTAGAGCTACGACCATACAACTACCATTTTCCCCCGGACAATTTTGTGTCTTATCATATGCGTTGTACCCATTTCCTTGCCCATGGGCGTTGTATTGAAAATGGAACTAGGATTTCTCACTATGGGCTTTCAAATTTCCATTTTCTCTCAAATCGTATTTGCAACAGTCCGTTTTATCATGTGTATGTCTACAACCAACAAAAAAAGCATGCCATCTTCCCAGAAGAGCGTTTCATGTAAAATAATGAGATTTCGTGTTGAGTAGCTCCACTGTGTCCAGTTCTCCGTTTGACTGGCTGTAAATGTCGATATCGGACCATCGAATTAAAATCTAGAATAATATTTGTCTTCCGTGAAGCTAATGTATTGATTTGTAACCATAACACGAGATCTAGCACTACAACAAACCTGCACATGTGATGCCGATACTGCCATTTTCTTCCTTATCCTGATCGGGAAAATTTCCTTATCCTGTGGGTTTGTTCCTTGCCCTGCGCGCTTCCCTTTACCAGTGTGATTATCTCCCTTCCAATGATTCAAGAAGAGCAGTTGTCAGTTTCTGTCGAAAGAATGTGTACTGTACTGGTTAACGCTTACGTATAAGGCTGCCCAGGAAAAGTGTAGATAGGTAAAATGACCGGCTCAAAAATGACCTAAAACAGTGTTGACTGGGCAGTTAAACTCCAAAACAAACAATAGAACTTTATCATGCAATTTGACTGATTTATCGCCTTTTTTGACATACGAAAACAGACGAGCATGGCACCCGCTTGCGGCGCTCATGTTATTACAATTTAATTATTATTGCACGACCCGCAGAAAAAGCGACCGACTGAAGTCGGTTGATTTTCTATGAGTGCCCTAAAATCACCGTGTCATTCTGTCATTCGGTCATTCTGTCAGTCTGTCAGTTTGTCTGTCCGTCCGTAACCCGCTTGTGAAAATTGGTGATAGTGACTTAACCGCTTGGAATATTTAAACAATTTTTGGCATACTGATAGATATCAATGAGATCTAACCGATGAACTTGCGAAATATTACATTCCATTTAGTATAGCCTCGTCGAGGCGAAAAATGTGAAAATTTTCGAACTGCTTCTCCTCGGAAACATTGGGCCGATTGAAGTCAAATTTCATATGGAGCCTCTATGGGATGGGGAAAACCAAAATTTGCTCATGGGGTCCAGGCCACATGACGAAAATGACCGCCAAGTCATATATGGTCTGTCTGTCTGTCCGTCCGTAACCCGTTTGTGAAAATTGGTGATAGTGACTTAACCGCTTGGAATATTTAAACAATTTTTGGCATACTGATAGATATCAATTTGAACTAACCAATGAACTTGCGAAATATTACATTCCATTTAGTATAGTCTCACCGAGGCGAAAAATCCGTAACCCGTTTGTGAAAATTGGTGATAGTGACTTAACCGCTTGGAATATTTAAACAATTTTTGGCATACTGTTAGATATCAATGAGATCTAACCAATGAACTTGCGAAATATTACATTCCATTTAGAACAGCCTCGCCGAGGCGAAAAATGTGAAAATTTTCGAACTGCTTCTCCTCGGAAACCGTTGGGCCGATTGAAGTCAAATTTCATATGGAGCCTCTATGGGATGGGGGAAACCAAAATTTGCTCATGGGGTCCAGGTCACATGACCAAAATGGCCGCCAAGCCATATATGGTCAGTCTGTCTGTCCGTCCGTAACCCGTTTGAGAAAATTGGTGATAGTGACTTAACCGCTTGGAATATTTAAACAACTTTTGGCATACTGTTAGATATCAATGAGATCTAACCAATGAACTTGCAAAATATTGCATTCAATTTAGAACAGCCTCGCCGAGGCGAAAAATGTGAACATTTTCGAACTGCTTCTCCTCGGAAACCGTTGGGCCGATTGAAGTCAAATTTCATATGGAGCCTCTATGGGATGGGGGAAACCAAAATTTGCTCATGGGGTCCAGGTCACATGACCAAAATGGCCGCCAAGCCATATATGGTCAGTCTGTCTGTCCGTCCGTAACCCGTTTGTGAAAATTGGTGATAGTGACTTAACCGCTTGGAATATTTAAACAACTTTTGGCATACTGTTAGATATCAATGAGATCTAACCAATGAACTTGCAAAATATTGCATTCAATTTAGAACAGCCTCGCCGAGGCGAAAAATGTGAAAATTTTCGAACTGCTTCTCCTCGGAAACCGTTGGGCCGATTGAAGTCAAATTTCATATGGAGTCTCTATGGGATGGGGGAAACCAGACTTTGCTCATGGGGTCCAGGTCACATGACCAAAATGGCCGGCCAGCCATATATGGTATGTCTGTCTGTCCGTCCGTAACCCGTTTATGAAAATTGGTGATAGTGACTTAACCGCTTGGAATATTTTAACAATTTTTGGCATACTGATAGATATCAATGAGATCTAACCAATGGTCTTGCGAAATATTACATTCCATTTAGTATAGCCTCGCTGAGGTGAAAAATGTGAAAATTTTCTAACTGCTTCTCCTCGGAAACCGTTGGGCCGATTGAAGTCAAATTTCATATGGAGCCTCTATGGGATGGGGGAAACCAAAATTTGCTCATGGGGTCCAGGTCACATGACCAAAATGGCCGCCAAGCCATATATGGTCTGTCTGTCTGTCCGTCCGTAACCCGTTTGTGAAAATTGGTGATAGTGACTTAACCGCTTGGAATATTTAAACAATTTTTGGCATACTGATTGATATCAATGAGATCTAACCAATGAACTTGCGAAATATTACTTTCCATTTAGTTTAGCCTCGCCGAGGCGAAAAATGTGAAAATTTTCGAACTGCTTCTCCTCGGAAACCATTGGGCCGCTTGAATTCAAATTTCATATGGAGCCTCTATGGGATGGGGCCAACCATAATTTGCTCATGGGGTCCAGCTCACATGACCAAAATGACCGCCCAGCCATATATGGTCTGTCTGTCTGTCCGTCCGTAACCCGTTTGTGAAAATTGGTGATAGTGACTTAACCGCTTAGAATATTTAAACAATTTTTGACACACTGAAAGATATCAATGAGATCTAACCAATGAACTTGCGAAATATTACATTCCATTTAGTATAGCCTCGCAGAGGCGAAAAATGTGAAAATTTTCTAACTGCTTCTCCTCGGAAACCGTTGGGCCGATTGAAGTCAAATTACAAGCCTCTATGGGATGGGGGAAACCAAAATTTGCTCATGGGGTCCAGGTCAGATGACCAAAATGGCCGCCAAGCCATATATGGTAAAAACCCTTCAAAAATAGTCTTCTCCAGAACCACTGGGCAAATTTCCACGAAACTTGATAAATGGCATCTGGGACGTAGGCCCATCATAAATTGCTAAAATAGTGACCCTGGGTTGACCTTGACCTTCTTTGTGCCTAGGTCAAACTTTGACCCATATGCTTTTGTATTGGAAAATGTGAGAATGCATTTTATCCTGCAAACAATTCAGAATACAGTACTAAAGTATAAGATATATTTTTGCTCCTTAAGATAAGGCGCATTTATTGGGGGAACCGTTTTAGGTCCAGTTCACATGACCAAAGTGGCCGCTATACCCATATATGGTAACACTCATAAAGCTAAAAGCATCCGGCGGGTCGTGCACTTCAGCTGAAGCACTGGTTATTATTATTATTCAGCTAGACGTAACATTCCTCTGTTAGAAGCTTTACAGTCTTATGATTATCATGCGTATGATCAGTATATAGAATTTGGTGCCATTCAGATCATCTGAACGGCAGCAATACGTATACTGTCAAATGAGTTTTCTTCTTACTAAATCGCTTTAATCCTTTCAACCCTGTGGACGGCCCCCGCCCATCGGGACTTGAGGGAAATAGATGGGCTGCATGATGCTTCCACGCAGAGCTGAAACCGACTGCACACGAGTACTGGTAAACCGCTTAGAGGATCTAAGCCTGCCCAGGCAAAACGGTGCGTGTCCATACGTACAAACCCTATTGGTTTCATTTGGCGACAGAGCTTGAGCTGTCATTTCATATCAGTGTCGGGTAAAGTCCCACAAAATTGGAAGCAACGTCTCCAAAACTACATATACATTGCTGACGGGGACGTTAAACCTCAAATCAAACAAACAAATCAACCCAGTAGACCGGTATAGCTACCTACGCAAATCCGTGACGTCACTTTTACATTCCTGCAGTGTCAACACAATATGGCCGACGTTGGTAACCGAAGTGACTGCAGCATTGAAATTCCGCGCTAAGAAATGAAAGGTATGCAAGAAAAAGAATCCAATATGGATGTGAGGGGTGGATAGAAAAATCCGTCCCTCGGGATCACTGTCCGGCATCACTCGGCAAGCCTCGTGATGCCGGACAGTGACCCTTGGGACGGATTTTTCTATCCACCCCTCACACCCATATAAGATTCTTATAAGCTACCTACGCAAATCGTGTAGATCCAGATGAGACGGCTCAAGATAATCTCATCAAGATCAATATGCTCTTTATAAATAGAGGATCTTACACGAGTGGTCATTTCATATGATATTTATGAAACGAGCCTTTGGCGAGTTTCATAAATATCATATGAAATGACCACGAGTGTAAGATTCTCTTTATCATATGACTACTTTAAATTGGATTTTATCGCCTTTCAATTTGATAATTTTTCGGCAAAAAAATGCATTGTTGACATGGACGTCGTTATGACGTTACTTAATCCCGCCAAAGTGTTATTACAGTGTGGTCATACGATTTTTATTACACGACGTTATCCACTGCTTATCAACGACGTCATATGATAAACGTAATTCTTAGGAAGCAAGAACTACAACACAGAACCTAACACTATGGCGTGTACAAATTTTTGCTGGGTCAGTTTAGTTACTTGCGGCAATTTAGGCCTCATTATTGACCCACATATTTTTCAAAATTTCGCAGTGGAGTCAGTGATTCCAAAAGGCTAGAAAATATAACCAATCCTATGAAGAAGGGCGGTGAGACTTTTTACGGCCGCCAAACACCCACTTAACACCAGCTGTGGTGAAAATATACATGTTCTTTAAAAGTGTAATCCTTTGGAAGCAGGAACTACAACACAGGACTGAAAACTATGGAATGAAGAAAGTTTTTCCTGGGCAAGCCCGACTAGCTAGTTTCGGCCAATTAGACATATAACAAGTACTTTATACGTCATACACGCATTTAGCTCAGTAGAAAGAGATCAAATAACGTCATCAAATGCATAGAAATGCTTAATGACATACTCGGGGTCTTAAAGGTTTATCATATGAGACGGGACACAGCATTTCCTACAATTTACATGTGCACCCAGCGAAGACTCAAATCAGCCTGCGCATCCGCGCAGTCTGATCAGAGTCTTTGTTGTGCGCTCTAAGGATAGCAAAGGGCCCAATGCTCCTTCACGCAGCAAGAGCAGTCACTGGTCAGACTAACTGGATGCGCAGGCTGATCTGGTTCTTCAATGGACGCACATGTAAATTGCTGGAAATGCTGTGTCCCGGCTTATTTATATCCCTATGCTGGATTAGTATTTTGAAGGTCACGAGAAACCCTGACTTCGGGATATGCGACCAGATAACATACTATAAGAATATAACATGGGTGTAAGGGGTGGATGGAGGGTATCACGAGGCTTGCCGAGTGATTCCGGACAGTGATCCCGAGGAACGGATTTTTCTATCCACCCCTCACACCCATGTTAGATTCTTTTTTGCATAAGTTTCATTTCTGAGCGTGGATTTTTGTAACCGATGTCCGCCATGCATTGATGTTTAGTGACGTCACGTAACGCGCTGTGACGTCAGTCTTACCGACGGTGCATACGAGGTCACGTATTCAACTAGTATATATCAAACACGGAGAATATTGGATTTTTACCCGGTCCTTGGGTAAGAACACCAGGATAAGAATAGAAACAAAATGTTTTCAAAAAATTCAAAGGGGCAAAACTCCGTTATTATTTGGAGGACCGTAACCTCGACCAGGCTAAATCCACGGATTTCCTCATCTGGTTTGCAAGAAAAAACAATCTCCGTAGCTAAACATACCGGAAGAAATTTAGAAACTAGAGGTGTTGTAGGCCTACTCTCTAAGTGGTGAACACTGCTGATCCGACTGCGTGCATCCATAGGCTTATTTCCAACTTCGTTGTTCGCAAGTATCAGAAGCAGCATTTTTCTTGACAAGGTTATCGTATGTTATTCAGATCTCAGGCAGGACATGATGGTTTTGCGGCTGATCACTGTAATGGACATGGTGTGGAAATATTCTTGCCATGACTATAGGTAAGAGCAGATGTACTCGTATTAATTAACTCTTATCCTGCTGTTCACAACAACATCTTTCTTTGGAAACAGTGTAGATCCAGATCAGCTGAAGAAGCCATCTGATCAGGATCTACAGTGTTTTACATTCAGTTTATGAATTTGTAGGAATAAATTACATCAAGTAATCCGATTGGTTCAAAGTCAGAAATGGGTTTGGTTTAACTGAATATTCAGCAAGAGAAGGGTTAAGGGGCAATTAGTTGTACATGACGCGAAATGCCAAGGTCAACGTTTCTTCGATATCAGGATTATTAACCCACGACAACTCCTATCTTCGGAAACAGTGTAGATCCAGATCAGACGGCTTCTAATCTGGATCTACTCTGTTTGGCATTTACTTTAATGAATTTGTAGCAATAAACTACATCAATTAATTTGATTGGTTGTTAGACAGAAATGGGTGTGGCTTTAATGAATATTCAGCAAAATAAGGGTTAATAAATAGTCGTGAGACCTTATCTGACGCACTGCTATTCCCTTCGAACATTCACGCTCCAAGTTTTTTAAATAGTTTATTAATTTAATGTTTGGAAATCGGATTTTTAATTTATCATGCTTAAACAAACAAATTACTTTGTCGCATTAGGATAAAGCGGCACATTTTACTCAAAAGAATTGATGTCTGTATACACTTTTCGCTCTATTAGTGTTTTACATAAGTCTTAAACTTTTTGATGCCCTCCATGCCAAATTCACAGAAAAGTGATTTCGAAACTACATATAGCCAACCCAAGTCCAAATTTTATTGGTACGCTTTTAGTGAAATTTGAGGTTATGTTATTTTATGACACGACGTTATACGAGAATTCTAACTTCAAAACACGAAAATAAACTGCTCGTTCAAATGGAATTGTTCCTTTACAGTCTGCACGCAACTGCGTTTAGCGGCTTAAAGGGTAGTACGTATCTGTGTAACTTTGTATTGTGCAGGCTGGTCAAATACGGTTGCTTGGCAATGGGCGACGAACTAGGGGTGATAGAAGTGGTCAAGAATGCCAAAACTGTCAATGATGTTAGAAAAGCTTTCAACGCTTACGCCTTAAATGAATGGCTGCATAATGAAAACAGAGAAAGGTATGTCTGATATTAAGGGGAATGGGAACACTTTCTAGGGAGGCAACTCCTTCAAAAGTGCATTTGTCTCCCATGTCAATAGGGGTCAACTCTTAAAGGAAAGAATTTGCTCCTGAGGAGCAAATTCTTTCCTTTAAGAGTAGACCCCTTTTTCAGTGGGACACGGCTTATAGTAAAGCGAACAGGAAATTCCGAAAGTTGTATCCCTTTGACAAATGGCGGAAATTTTGCTAGGTGTTCCCATTCCCCTTAAATACAGTGAATCTTCAATAAAAAATCTGTTCCAGGAAAGGGTAGTTCGAGCCAATGATGGTCAATAATAGTGTCAGATCTGGAGGCATAATGCAGGTAACAGTCAGGCAGTAAGATTGATTGATTGATTGATTGATTGATTGACTGGCTAGTCCGTTAGCTGATTGATTGATTGATTGATTGATTGATTGATTGACTGGCTAGTTGGTTAGCTGATTGATTGATTCATTACTTGAGAAAACTGCAGTCAAACTTCAGTTCAGATATTGGGACCATTGAATGTACGATCGAAATAGGGCGGTTCGAAGTACTGAGGTTTTACCAGAACGCTGGGTCATGAGACATAAATTTAGATGATGTATGGACATCTTTTCGATGATATCCCATTTCGATGATATCCCATTGGACTCTTCCATTGCTATATGTTGGACAAGTCCATTTGTCATAATTGGGGTGTCATGCCTATTTTTCGTTTTTTTGTTTTTTTTTGTTTTTTTTTTTTTTGACGGGATAGTCTGTTAGCAAATAGGGCATGCTCTGATCAGATGCCGCATTCTGTGGCGTATGATCTGGGCCTGCACTGTTTGCCAAGCTACCACTTTGGGTGTTTCCCGCATGCAGTGGGCTAGTGTTGTGAGGTTCTATCACCTTTCAAGATAACCTCCATAAATTATCCATACCCAATAAAATGCCAATTGTGACAATTGTCGACTGCTTTGACGCCTGCTGGTTACTTTAAAAGTCGTTTTCGCAAACAGTGTGGACCCATATCATACTGCTCAAGTCCACACTGTTTGCCTGTACGCAAAAATATTTTTTAAAAAGATTGAAAAAAAAATTGCAGACGACAAAAGCAGACGGCATTTTCAGACGTAGTTAAGGGTTAAGATAGTGTATATAGCTACATGTATGTGAAGAATTCTCTTGGGAACGAAAACAAATTCGAATTAGCCTTAGTTAACGAGTCATTCATGTTCGAGTTATCGAAGTTTCTCTGTTTATCATATGACGTCGCTTCTGAGAGTGTAATAACGTCATGTAATATTTTCGATAATCCACTAGTGGATTAAATATGCAAATTAGCTAGATAAGTCCGTAACGTTACATGTTCGACGTCCTTAACGACGTCGCGTTTACTAATGGCGGGATATTGATATTTTTGTAAACAGTCGTTAATAAAATGCGTTTTAAATGTCATATAATAAAAAGAATTTTGCATTCGTGCTCATGTATTATTGAATTTATTAAACTCGTTGAGGGAAAGGGATAAAATGCTCGGTAAAGCCTCGCATTTT
Organism: Lucinisca nassula; assembly: GCA_963580285.1. NCBI lineage: Eukaryota > Metazoa > Mollusca > Bivalvia > Lucinida > Lucinidae > Lucinisca > Lucinisca nassula. The sequence continues at coordinate 111,821,845 of OY757023.1, read as the reverse complement.
ATCCCTTTTCTTCAACTCGTTTAATAAATTCAATAATACATGAACACTCATGTAAGATCCTCTATATATTTTATCTGTGTACAGGCTTTCTGAGGCGGTGAAGACATTCACGTACAGCTGTGCTGGCTACTGTGTAGCATCTTTTGTTCTTGGTGTGAAAGATAGACACCCAGATAACATTATGGTCACTAAACGCGGGCAGGTGAGTATATATGTGGGTATTTGTTTTTTGTTTTTTTTTTTTTTGTTTGATTGATTTGAGGTTTATCGTCCCCGTCAACACTGTATAAGTCATTTTGGAGACGTTGCTTCCAATTTTGTGAGACTTTTACCCGACAGTGAGATGAAATGACTTCTCAAGCCCTGTCTCCCAACTCTCACCGCTTTGCCTGGACAGGCCTAGCTCCTCTAAGTGATTAACCAGTACTCGTGTGCGGTCGGTTTCAGCTCTGCATGGAAGCATCATGCAGCCCATCTGTTTCTTCAAGCCCCGATGGGCGGGTGCTATATATGTGGCGTGTAACAAAAATTTTGGGCTGATTTTAAGACAAGTTGCGTGCCGAGAAAACCTGTCTTCGTACTGTGCAAAGACAAGGCTCTGTCTCCTCAGAAGCGCAGAGTAGCGTGAGTCTTTAAATTCTATTTATATAAACAAGAGATACAGTGAACTGGAACACAATGATGCCAATTAGACTGCGTGGATGCACAGGCTATTGTTCGTCTTTGATGATTGCAAACACTAATATAGGTTATCTCACATTGTGGTTCGCATGAGGGACGTTACAAAATGTTGGGGATAATGTTGAGTTCAACACCACCGTGTTAATAAGTCAATGTAGAGAACATTCTTGTAAAAGCCCACATTATATAAGGGATCTTGCATAAGTGTTCATGTATTATTGGATTGATTAAACGAAGTAAGGAAAAGGCAAAGCCTCGCATTTTATCTCTTTTCTTCAACGAGTGTAATAAATTCAATAATACATGAGCACGAATGCAAGATTCTATTTATCGAATGACATTTAAAGCACATTTTATTCATGATTGTTTAACAAAAGTATCAATATTCCGTAATTAGTAAACGCGGCGTTGTTTAGAACGTCGTACGTGTAACGTTACGGGCGTACCTAACTAATTTGCATATTTAATACACTAGTGGATCACATGTACCGAATTTAATATATGGCGTTCTTACATTCTCAGAGATGCGACGTCATATGAGAAATAAAATAATTTGGTATTTACAAGGGTAAACATTATGTGTAGTAGTTCTACTCTAAACGCCTCTTTTAGGCGAATCTAACGTGTACCAACAACCTATATTTTGAGCAGAAATAAGAAAAATATCACTATTGTTTTTTCATTTTTACGTCGGTAAAATTTACAGTGTATTTGTATAGGCGTGTTTTCGTAATGCGAGTCTACCTTGTCAGGGCTGTTGTTGGCATGGTGCTTGTTAACTACCATGTGCATGACCAACTTTCGATAACTGAGTCAATCTTATACCTGGACGACCGATACACAAAAATGCATTGCTTTAGATAGGAGATTACTTTTTAATGATCTATTTCAAACTTATTGTTATAGAAACTTTTTTCAGTCGGCATTGAATGCTACATTATAAGCTGATATTTTTCCGCGATTTTATCGCCACAACAAGTTGGTCCTTTTTCGTGTTATTTGTGACAACCATTGAAATGATTAAAATATATAGCAAAATGAAGGAAAAATGACGATGAAATAAAATATACATGTAGATAAAGATTAGTACGTGCTTTTCAGATCTGATCGATCATTTTCAGTCTTGGTCGTTTTTTTTTTCAATATCAGACGTTTATGTTGATGTAAATTTTAATTAGTTATATGCACAACCTTTTGGTCCCTTTTTAGTTTGATATTAGCAACCCTATTCTCAAACTTGGATGAAACAGCAATCCGGGAATATACAATAAATCTCGGAAACTAACGAGCAGCCGAGATTCCAAATGACTTAATTGTTAATGACTTATGGTTAATTGTATCGATTCTGCATCATTGCCTTCACTTCTATTTTTTCATTCAATTTATATAACCTACCCCCACCCCATCCAACACACACACGCCCCAGCTGCCTGCCCCCCCCCCCCCCCCCCCCCCCTTCATCCACTCGAAAATTGTGTTATTATCATTTAGGAGGTGAAATTGCATAAATATGCGTGATTTCATAATGAGGCTTCTCTTATCAGACTACCCATCACAAAAAAGTATAGACTGTCACGCTACGCAACTCTGTTGTCCTTAAGGTATTATTAACGAAGCTTCGATAATTCCCCTGATTTACCTTTATTTGCCAGTATTAAAATAGTTGGAGATGCAGTATGAACAAGAAAGGCTCTGAGTGAATGCACATATCCAAAAGCTACACAACCGACTGTCCTCTAATGTACATGTGTATCGAGCTTGGGGAAATAGATATGACTGATATTTTCGCCATTTTATAAGGAGAACAATTTTTGTGCATTCCGGTACCAGACCTTATGGTTTGTTTGTTTGTTTGAATTGGGGTTTAACGTCCCCGTCAGCACTTTTTTACATTTTTGCGACGACATTGATATGAAATGACACCTCAAACCATGCCGCCCAATGAAACCAAAAGGTTTATAAGCATTAGACGGTCTGACTCACACCACTTTACCTGGGCTATCTTAGTCCTTCTAAGCGGTTTACCAGTACTTGTGTGTGGTCAGTTTCAGCTGTGCGTGGAAGCATCTTGCAGCCCAATCTATTTCTTCAAGCCCCGATGGGCGGGGGCGACAGACTTAATGGTAAAAGAGATCTTCTCTTAGAGGAAAGAATTTGCTCTTATGGAGTAAAGTCTCTCCTCTAAGAGTAGATTCTGGTTGACAAGAGAGACAAAATATAAAAGAATTATCGGCCCTGAAGATGTATCCATTTCCCTTAAGATAATCGGTTTGTTCTATGTTTGTTAGGTTTTCCACATCGACTTTGGCCACATCACAAATCACGCTAAAAGGAAGATAGGAATCAAGAGAGAGCGTGTGCCCTTCATACTGACAGATGACTTCATACAGGTCATAACACTTGGGAAGCCGGACCCAAAGTCTACAAACGAGTTCAGGCAGTAAGATCCTTAATCTTTTCTGTTGTTTGTTTCTATTCAAGTTTTGGTTCGATAGCTTATCCATAAGCCAAAAGTAAGTAATACTACAGTGCATGTTCTGCTGTCGTCCGCGTCATTATCACTGACAGAAAAAGTTAAACCACGTGCAAATTAATTAGAATCGCTGTCCAATAGAATATTCGGCTCAAACGTTTTGACATTACCCTAACACAACCATGTGGCATATTGCATTATTTCATATTACCAAAATAGTTAATTTGAAATTTTGTGACATTATCTTTATCAAAACTCCAAACGTAGGTTGTGGGTGCTCGTTAGAACTGCCTCATCGAGGCGGTTCTAACGAGCACCCATATCCTATGTCTTAGAGAAGAAATAAGGAAAATAATGTGTATCCCCTTAAACCACAGTTTTCTCTATATAAAGCGTGGTTCACAGGGGGTATTCTTTTCACATAGCAGTTAACGTTTTTTGGACAGTTCAAGTTACAGTAATAATGAATATCAGGTATATTTTATTCATTTAAATTTTACTCCACAACAAGCATTATAAATGAAAAGTTAAGCCTGATCAAACGCCGCGTTTATGGTCTGTCCTCTTTGCCATTGTTCAGTTTTTGGGATGCTATGGATATATGGTTAATATTTAGGGCACAATAAAATACAAGTTCAAACAATTACTGGAAATCGTTTTTCAATATTGACTCTGTTAAACCAAACAGTCTAATTGGCCGAAACTAGCTAGTCTGGCCCAGAAAACATGTGCACTCCATATTTTTCACTTCTGTGGTATATTCCTTGCTTCCACAGGATAACCCTTTTATAGAACATATTTAACTTCACTACAGCTGGTGTGTGGGAATGTGTGGCGGCGGTAAAACGTCTCCCTGCCCTACATCATAGTGTAGATTATATTTTCTTGTCCTTTGGGATCATTGATTCCATTGTGGAATTTTGAAAATATCTGAGGGTCACTGATGAGGGCTTATTGGCCGAAACTAGCTAGTCTGGCCCAGAAAACATGTACACTCCATATTTTTCACTTCTGTGGTGTATTCCTTGCTTCCAAAGGATAACCCTTTTATAGAACATATTTAGTCAAAGTTCGGGACCGTTTGTCCAGCCTTGGTGACAGTGGATCTTTCAGTGCTGCATGTAATGAACTTTCACCATAAATGCCACTTTATAAAGAGCAAAGTGGGTTTGGTTTTAACGTATTTATTAGTTTAAGCAATACATGACAAGACAAATAATAATGTTTACAATATGTTAAGGGATTTAAACGGAAGCTAAGAGTAGCATATGAAGTTCATCTCCTGATAAACTGGTCTCCCCGTACATCAACCATAGTGCAGTTTGTGTTTTACTTTTGGTCCTTTGAGATCAGTGTGAATATTCTGAGAAATCAGAAATAAATTATTGGTTTAGACTCATATTCTAGACAGGTTTTTTAATTATTTGGATCCCATTTTGATTTATATAAGTCTGAATCGACTGCCTATTCGTAATTCGCAAAATTGCAGTATGTTTCCTATGACTTTCGTTGTCGGATCATTACAGGGTCACTGATGAGGCTTTATTAGCCGAAACTACGTAGTATGACCCATCTTCTTTCTTATGAATGTTTTCATTGCTCTTAAAGGAACTCATTTTTTATTTTTATTTACATGCGTATACATGATTTTTCTTATCTCTGCTCCAAGACATAGGTTGTGGGTACTCGTTAGAACACCCTCATCGGTGGGCACTCGTTACAACTCAATCAAAGGCAGTTCCAACAAGCACGCACTACCTACGTTTGGAATGAAAAATAAAAATAATATCACAAATTTTCATCAGAAAAGATAACCATTTTGGAGATATGAAAGGATCTCTGGAAAGAGATTCAATTCGAAAAATGCCCTTGGATCTGCAGTTTGTCAATATTAATCATGTGCGTCCCCATAGAAGAGTTTGAAAGCTGCTTCTAAAAGTGACCATTAAGAAACAAAAACACCCCCCCCCCCCCCCCCGTAAATCGAGTCCCCACAATCTATGTTTTGAGCAGAAATAAGAAAAATATCACAATTTTTCATCTTAAAATATTCATTTTTTCGGCGATAAAGGTGGCCATGTATTAATAGGCGTGTTTGCGTAATGCGTATCTCTACCAAATTTTTAAACCGTTTGAGTAATTGAGGTCCGACTGTATTATTGCAGGTTTGTGTTCCTGTGCTTCGAAGCATATATGATACTACGTCGCTACTCCGGGCTGTTTCTTACACTTCTTAGTCTTATGATGCAAAGTAATCTACCGGAACTTTCCGAGAGAGCTGACATAGATTTCATCAGAAATACTCTGGCTATTGACAAGACGGATGGAGAAGCTACCAGATATTTTCTCTCCAAGTTTGAGGACGCCTATGGTGGAGCCTGGACGACACAGTTCGACTGGTTTTTGCATGATTTTAACATGCTACTGAAGAAAGGAACAAACAGCTAATTATACTAAAAGACAATGACATGAGGATAACACATCCTGTCCCTAACACAGGGGGTGGGAGTTAAATACCCAGCTTCTACGATGTAGCGGGGCTTTAATTTATACCATTCGAGTGTCTGCCTGTATGTCCGTCCATTTGTCCATTCGTCAACACTTCATTTCATCTCTCTAACCTGAATAGTTTCTGACATATTTCATTCATTTGTGTACAATTACATCAGGGATGTGCGGTTTCGGGTTGCTGATGGGCAAAATCAGCAAACATAGAGGTTGGCCCCTTTTTGTTCCTGATAAATGGTGTTTGACATGATGTTCCTCACTTGGTGTATATGAACTATAACTTTTGACTTGTACTTCTTGCTCGTATAAAATATATTGATGTAAATGTAGACCACTGCATGAAGGAGGCATATTGTAGCCAAACAAAACACATTATTCTTGCCTTTCTGGTTCTTGAGTTACCTGCACAAGTTAGTATAATATGTAAAAACATGTTTTTGGCCCCTGACTCCTTTACTATGAGACATAAGTGAACGAAATCCGCGATACAGTCAAGTACCCAGTTCCGGATCAGTCTCGCGACGTTGAATGCTGTAGCCAATACGTTTGCTTGCTGCTCAGAGGTTTGGTGCCGTTTTCAAGAAAAATTATCCCTCTAAACATGCACATAATCATTCTTCCCAATCTTATTCGGCCGACGTTCAGGATTGCAGAATATGAGACCAGGGTTAGACCCCAGTTGCAGATCACGGTACCCCGTTCGAAATATCGAATAGCGTTAAGTTATTCGGAAACGATCAAAATATATCAGTTTCTTTTCAGTGCCATTCAGTAAATATTAACTATCAATTTGTGATTATGTGTCCTCGCCCCGTCCTTCTTTGAGGTCGAAAGACACTCTTTTGTCCCCCTGTCTGTCGATCCGTCTTTCTGTCTGTATGCAACTTCCCATGTCCGCTGCATAACTTTGAAACTGTCTGAGGTAGTCTCAATAAATTTTACAAAAATAAAAGACACCATAAGACGATGTGCATAAGACAAAAATCATTATTCTTGCTTTCATGTTTTTTATGCCCCCGGAATCGAGATTCGGGGGTTGGGGTATAGTTTTTGGTCTGTCTGTCTGTTTGTCTGTTTGTCCGTTTGTCTGTTTGTCCATTTGTCTGTCTACAAAAACTTTAACATTGGGCATAACTTTTGAATGGTAATAGATAGAGCTTTCATATTTCACATGTATATACCTTATCACACGACCGTTCCAGTAGTACCATAATTTTTGATCTCGTGACCTTGACATTGACTTTTGACCTATTTTTTTTATTTTTTTTTAACTTTAACATTGGCCATAACTTTCGATTGATAAGTGATAGGGCTTTCATAATTCACATATGCATTCCTTGTCTCAAGTCCTCTGGTACCATAATTTTTGACCTCGTGACCTTGACCTTGACATTTGACCTCCTTTTTAAAAACTTTAACATTGGCCATAACTTTCGATTGGTAAGTGGTAGGGATTTCATATTTCACATGAGCATTCCTTGTCACAAGACCTTTCTAGTGGTACCATAATTTTGGACCTCGTGACATTGACCTTGACATTGACCTACTTTTTAAAAACTTTAACATTAGCCATAACTTTCGATTGGTAAGTGGTAGGGCTTTAATATTCCACATGTGAATTCCTTGTCACAAGACCTTTCTCATAGTACCATATTTTTTTTTACCTCGTGACCTAGACCTTGACGTTTGACCTACTTTTTAAAGACTTTAACATAGTCCATAACTTTCAATTGGTAAGTGATAGGGCTTTCATATTTCACATGTGTATTCTTTTGCACAAGACATTTCTAGTGGTACCATAATTTCTGTCCTCACGACCTTGACCTTGACATTTGACCTACTTTTTAAAAACTTTACATTGGCAATAACTTTTGATTGGTAAGTGGTATGGCTTTCATATTTCATATGTGCATTCCTTGTCAAAAGGTTTTACTAGTGGTACCATAATTTTTGACCTCGTGACCTTGACCTTGACGTTTGACCTGCTTTTTAAAAACACTGGCCATACCTTTCGATTGGTAAGCGATAGGGCTTTCATATTTTACATTTCTGACCTTGTGTCCTTAACAAACTGTTTTAAGACTTGGCCATACGTTTCGATTGCTTAGTGATACTGCTTTCATATTTAACAAGCGCTGTCCGGGCAATCATAGTTTCACAAACACATCTTGTTTAGTTATGGCCATTTGAGCATTAAAAATAGCGTTTTATCAAAAGTGTGTGGGATATTTTCTTTCAACTTTACAGACATGTTAACTTCAAAAGATGATGCACAGAAGAAGCATTGCAATTTTACTTTTGCACAGCCTCCTGCGCATAATGGGTAATAGCGCTAGTGCAGGGATCGAACACTCGATCCCTCCAGCAACTGATCCGGAACTAGGGTCTAAAAAGCCATTGTTTAATCGTTTACAAATTACGTGTACCTTCATTTTTTTCAAATTCTCGTTTTTGGGGTAAAGCTATCCTAATCCGGTACTCAAGACGACCGCAGCATCTGGTCGTCTTACCTGTGCTGCTAGCAAACAATCGTGTTAACACATTATGAGTTTGACTCTTGTGAGACTTAAATTTAGACATCGGAAATACCTTCGCATTTTGCATATGCTTAGTCGACAAATGCGTACTTTATAAAGAAATGGAATTTTCTGGATTTAAAGTATGGCTGAATAGGCTATATGACTTATAGTAAGTTTTATGCTGAATGGCTTTCAAATTCACCTGGCGTCTTATCAAAGTCGTGTTGGTTCGGAACTGGGTACGATGTAGGACTCAAACCCAAGCAAAGGAAGTGTCATCTCTTTTAAAAGGAAGTGGAATTATTTGGTTATATAGTTACCCCTAAATAAATCCGAAGAAATCTCAGGTGGTACGTGATTGGTCAGTACCAAGTTATATTCATGAAGTGCATGCTTTTACCGTCGATTCATTCAAAATTTGCTGATATTGCTTAACCGCTGCACGAGTTATCAGAGAAGAACAAAAGATATGAGTGGACCAAAGAGTGCAATGAAGCTTTTGGATTGCTGAAAGCTAAAATGGTTGAAGCGCCAGTTTTGGCCAATCCAGATTTTTCAGGACTTTTATCTTCAACACAATTGCCAGTGATCTGACCATAGTTCCAGTATTTTTGCAGAAGATTATTGGACAGGGGCGAGCCATTGCTTTCGCTAGTAAAACATTGTCAAAGTCAGAAGAAAACAGGTTCTGTGTCACCCGAATAAAGCTTTTAGCTGCGGTGTATTTCACTAAATATTTTCCACACTGCCTTTATGGTAAATCATTTACAGTCAGAACAGATCTGGATCGCTGCGTTGGATCATGAATTTTAAGACTTAAGAAGAACAGCTTGCTAGATGGTTGGAGGTCATTTCATCATATGATGTTAAGATTGACACAGTCCAGGACGTCAGCACAGAAATACAGATGGCTTAAGCAGAATCCCTTTCAAGCAGTATGGTATGATTTGTTTGTTTGATTTGAGGTTTAACGTCCCCGTCAACACTGTATAGGTCATTTTGGAGACGTTCCTTCCAATTTTGTGGGACTTCTACCCAACATTGAGATGAAATGACATCTCAAGCCCTGTTGCCCAATGAAACCAATAGGGTTTATTAGCATGGACGGTCCGCCTCGCACCGCGGTTCCTGGACAGGCTTAGATCCTCCAAGCGGTTTACCAGTACTAGTGTGTGGGCCGGATTCAGCTCTACGTGGAAGCATCATGCAGCCCATATATTTCTTAAAACCCCTATGGGCGGGGGCCGCAGTATGGTATGATGAACAGCGAAGAAGAACTTATACAATGCCAGGAAAATGATGTTGATATCTGTAAAGTGGAGAGCTGTTCTTATGTCGCGATTTCTTTTTTTTTATGGTTTGTTTTTGGGTGTCATTGTCGCTTATATTATTTTATTTTGGATAGCCTATTGGCCAGTTTGTGGGAAAGTAACTATCCTTTAGGCTTTCCGCTATTGATGTTTCCATTAGGGTCTGTTGTTTCATGTTTGTGTTTCGTTGCCTTTAGTATCTCTGATGGGAGCTGAGGGTTAATTGTATCGATTCCTGATCATTGCCGCCACTACTATTAAGAAGGTGAACACCAAGAGCAGAATGCAATAGGTTGGGAAAACTATTATGTTAAGTCACTCTGGAGCCAGTATTCAAGACTACAAGTTCAAGACGGCCTACTCGTTCCACGATGCGATGTCAGTGGAAATGACATTGTGATTTGTCAGGCAATAGTAGCATTATCACAACGGCGGCATCTACTAAAATGCACTCAGGATATTAAGGCATCAGGGCATCTAGGGATCAGAAAAACAAACAAAATCAGACAAAGATTTTATTGGCCAGGACTCCAAAATGATGTAAGGACATATATTATATCAATGGCTGTGAACAATGTACATAAAAGGTCCTAGAAAATTAAAGTTGCTCCTATGCAGATAGTACATCGAGGGTATTCCATGGATAGGATAGCTATAGACATCCACAGGGAACTTCCTAAAACAGAAAATGGGACTATATATATTCTGGTCATCGGAGAATACTTCACCAAGTGGACCTTATGTTTCCTATGCCAAATATGGAGGCTGTTACCGTTGCCAGAATTTTAATGATTGCAATTATCTCCAGATATGGGATTCCAGGCAAGATACATACCGATCAAGGGAAGCAGCTCGAAAACAATCTCTTCCAAGAGTTGTACAAAACGCTTCATTTTGGAAAGACCAGAATGACCGCTTATCATCCTCAATCCGATGGTATGGTCAAATGATTTAATAGGACACTTGCCACCAAGGTTGCGTTTGCCGGGTCGTCCACGAAGTCAAGCAACTCGGTCACCCATCCAGATACATACTGCGCTCTGCATTGCTTGAATATGTGAAAAAGCCAACCACTCTACTCGCGTCACTAAAAAAGCCCGCTCATACAGCAAGGCTGTACAAATGGTATATATCAATAACCATTATACATCTATTGCTGATGAAAGACATTTACTTAAACCTTATCACGCTGAACACCACAACCAATTTCTTTCAAACAGTATAGATCCAGATCAGAAGAAGCCATCTGATTAGGACCTACACTGTTTGTCTTGCAGTTTTGTTAACTGAATGAATACATCTTCAATAGTAATTTGGTTGATAGTCAGAAATGGTTAGGGCTAAATCAGTGTATTCAGCAGGGTAAGAGTAATAAAGAAAGATTCTACATGCACTAGACCTTCAAAGTAGAACTTCTATGGCTTGAATAAGGATGTCTCGTTTACCATGACTGATTCTAACTCCTTGTTAGGTCCTAAGATAGCTTCAGATAATAAATATTCAGGAGATGACCACTGCACAAGCCTTTGGCTTAATGTCAAATCCTGGATAATATATATTTTATCTGTTACATATACATGTCATTGAAGCAATTAAAATAACGTTTAAAGCAAATATTTAGGGCTATTTCTTCTCTCTTTTCTATGCAGTGTTGACTCAGTGGTAATTCTTCCAAATAGCTCCAGATACCCATATATTTAGGAAAGTTATGTCACGGTTTTATTTCAGATTTTATCTGGAAAAGGTGTTGTATGTACAGATTAGAACCGCCTTCATTGACGTAATCATTACCGTAATTGCATTGGAAATGAAAATATTAATCATTAGCCATGTACTTGCATACCGGAATATATTGTTTGCCTTTGTTGTTGTTGCTGTTGTTTGTTTAAATTGTCATCAGATTGACAACACTGTATCATGTAAATGCCTTTGCGAACCCCACTTTAAGCATGAACAAATTCATGTTGTATTTATATTTGTTACTCTTCTCCATAACTGTCATTTGTTGATGAAAATGTGTGATAGTTTTCTCATCTGAACATAGGTTGTGCATTAAGGCGCTAACAAGTACCTACATTCAATGTGTTTAAAGCAGAGTCAGAAAAATAATGTAAACCCTTGTAAACTTTGTTTGTTTGTTTGATTTGAGGTTTAACGTCCCCGTCAACACTGTAAAGGTCATTTTGGAGACGTTGCTTCCAATTTTGTGGGACTTTTACCCGACATTGAGATGAAATGACTTCTCAAGCCCTCACGCCCAATGAAACCAATAGGGTTTATAAGTATGGACGGTCCGACTCATGCGCATCGCTGTGCCTGGACAGCCGTAGATCCTCTAAGCGGTTTACCAGTACTCATGTGCGGGTCGGATTCAGCTCTGCGTGGAAGCATCACGCAGCCCATACATTTCTTCAAGTCCCGATGGGCGGGGGCCAAAACCCTTGAAAACTCTAATTTTCTCTATATAAAGTGGGCTAAAAAAGCTGGTGTGCGGGAATGTGTGGAGGCGGTAAAACGTGTCCCTGCCCTACATCATAGTGTAGATTATATTTTCTTGTCCTTTGGGATCATTGTTTCCATTGTGGAATTTTGGAAATATCTGAGGGTCACTGATGAGGCCTAATTGGCCAAAACTAGCTAGTCTGGCCCAGAAAACATATACACTCCATATATTTCAGTTCTGTGGTGTATTCCTTGCTTCCAATGGATAACCCTTTTATAGAACATATTTAACTTCACTACAGCTGGTGTGTGGGAATGTGTGGCGGCGGTAAAACGTCTTCCTGCCCTACATCATAGTGTAGATTATATTTTCTTGTCCTTTGGGATCATTGTTTCCATTCTGGAATTTTGGAAATATCTGAGGGTCACTGATGAGGCCTTATTGGCCGAAACTAGCTAGTCTGGCCCAGAAAACATATACACTCCATATATTCCAGTTCTGTGGTGTATTCCTTGCTTCCAAAGGATAACCCTTTTATAGAACATATTTACAAGGGTTATCATTTCTTACAGCTATTAAAATCATGTTATCTCGCGTATATATAGTATTACTGTCATGTGTATATTTTTAGCATATCCTCGGTTTGAAATAAATCTGTTACTTGTAACACCTGCATGACTGATTCTTGTCCATACTATTTTCTAAGGTTATGAATATGGTTGCCAGGTGACCTGCAGACTATCAAACTGCATGTGCCTTCATACTGCATATGACCAGATGAGATGTAATGGGGATCATCATGAAAACATGTCTATATAATTTTGACCCCCTTTAACCCCACTTTTATATAGTAAAAGTAGGGTTTACAGGGGTATACATAATTTTTATTTCTCCTTATACATAGATTGTGCGTACTCATTCGAACCACCTCGCCGAGGCGTCTAATGAGTTCCCACAATCCATGTTTTGAACAGAAATATAAAAAATATCAGATTTTTTTTCTGTAAATTTTCATTTTTGTTGGTTAAATTTACAATGTATTTGAAAGGCGTGTTTTCTACTGAATGGAGGGGTAATTGTCTCCATTACTTGAAAGAAAGATGTGTTGTATGTAGTTAATAGGATAGCCTCAGAGGCAATTCCAACAAGTACTCACAACAAATGTTTCAGTAGGAGAAGGAGAGAAATAAAACCTTAACTATACACATAATGCTTCTGAAACTGGACCTAGGTCTACCTTGTTATAAGAACAGTATTGATTCCTAATAATTTGCCGTTATGAATAATCCCAGTAAAGGTTATGATAGATTATAAATGGCATTTTCCTCTTAATAATACCAGGAAAACAAATGTAGACATTTGTAGTAGGCGATTCTCACACGTATCTGTAACTGTTGTTTCTTGGAGTATAAGATTGCAAGAAGCTTTCATGACTATGGATTCCATAAAGGCCTTTCCGACCGGAAGGATGTTGGCGCTGATGGGAACCAAGACTACTTGCGCTTGAGCTAAGGATTCGTTCCATTGAAAATGTCATTGTAACGAGTTTGTCAAAACAAAGAATGTCGGAAAAAAGAGGCTTGTGGCGGCCGTAAAACGTCTCCCCGTACATCAACCATAGTGCAGTTTATATTTTACTTTTGGTCCTTTGAGATCAGCGTAAATATTCTGAGAAATCAGAAATAAATTATTGATTAAGATTCATATTCTAGACAGGTTTTTAATTATTTGGACCCAATTTTGATATTTATCACTCTTTGAATCGACTGCCTATTCGAAATTCGCAAAATTGCAGTACGTTTCCTCTGGCTTTCGTTGCCGAATCATTACAGGGTCACTGATGAGGCTTTATTAGCCGAAACTACGTAGTATGACCCATCTTCTTTCTTATGAATGTTTTCATTGCTCTAAAAGGAACTCATTTTAGATTTTTATTTGACTGTACTGACACAAAATGTGTTGACTGCCTTATCAATATACTATGTACCAGTTCCACAGAAATCAGCTGAGTCCTCTCATGAGAACAAACCTTCTTTGCTTTGGGAGTTGCAACCACTTGAGACATAAACCGGTCTGCTAAGCTACACACACTAGCAGGGGTCTTGGAGTTTGATAAAAAAAAGTTGTCAATCACTTGGTTTTAAAATTGGTGCTCTCACATTTCAGTTTAAACTAGAGGCCCAAGTGGGCCAGAATCGCTCACCTGGATGAGGCTGATCATAAATTACATTGTGCATTGATGGCAATTTTGTATATCAGATCGCATTGCCTTTAGCAGTTCTGAATCTGCATGTCTGCTTCTTATTAAGTTTCTGAACAGCTTAGTGTGATTTATGATTCAGGAAGTGATTATGTTAATGCAGAGTGGAAGTGTATAGTTTGGCAGGCCAAAGCTATCGTTTCCACTTGCCTTCGGCATATTCTGTTATCAAAAAAGTAAACCTAGTCCACCAGTCATTTGAATACAACTGCAACACAAACAATGCTATGGTGTATATAGCCGCTAGCAAAAAAAGCCACGATACCAAATCTTCTTGTGGACAAATGTGACATATACTGACAACACCCTGTAAATTTTATATGCAATTACTATACACGTGCTTTGAAGAATTTCCAGATGGCCACCATCTGGGATATCAGAGTGCGACAATTTTAGAAATTCTGAATCTCCATGTCACCCAAATGCCTCCCACCAATTTCAACTTAATGCAACAAACCATTCTGTAGCAGACGTGGTTTGGAGTTTTTCCAGATGGCCAACGTGGCAGTCATCTGGCAAATTAGAACATAATGGTTCTAAGAAGTCTGAATCCCGTGTCACCCCAATGCCTCCCGTCAAGTTTCGGCTCAATTCAACTTGATGTGGTTTGAAGAGTTTCAAGATGGCCAACATGGAAGCCATCTTAAATCTCAGAACAGAATAATTTCAGCAGTTCTGAATCTCCATGTTTCCCGCTGCCTCCAATCAAGTTTCAGCTCCATCTGACCTTTGGTTCAGAAGATGTAGTTTGAAGAATTCCAAGATGGCCACCATGGTGGACATCTTGTATATCAGAGTGCAACGATTTTAACAAACAAAATTTCCATGTCGCCCCAATGCCTCCAATGAAATTCCAGCTTGATTTGATCTCTGCTTCGGGAGGAGATGTCGTTTTGAAGAATTTCAAGATGGCCTCCGTGTGCAGCCATCTTGGATATCAGAACAGAACAATTTTAACATATTCTGTTATCAAAAATCTGAATCTCCATGTCGCTCCAATGTCTCCCATCTAGGTTCAACTCAGTCCAACCCTTGGTTCGGGAAGAGATGTCATTTGAATAATTTCAGGATGGCCGCCATAGACGCCATTTTGGATTTCTGAACAGAACAATTTTACCAATTCTGAATCGCCATTTCGCCTCGATGCCTTCAATGAAGTTTTAACTTGATCCAACCTCTGGTTCGGCAGATCTCGTTTGGAAAAAAATCATGATGGCCACCCTGGCGGCCATTAAGGATATCGGAATGGAATGATTTTAGCAAATCTTAACCACCATGTTGCCCCGATGTATCCCATCAAGTTTCAGTTTGTTCAGACCTCTGGTTTGGGAGATGTGGTTTGAAGAATTTCAACATGGCAGCCATGGCGGCCATCTTGGATATCGGAACGGAACAAGTTTAGCAAATCTGAATATCCATGTCATCCTGATACCTTCCATCAAGTTTCAGCTCGATTGGTTTTGTTTGTTTGCTTTGAGGTTTAAAGTCCCCGTCAACACTGTATAGGTCATTTTGGAGACGTTGCTTCCAATTTTGTTGGGACTTTTACCCGATATTAAGATGAAATGACACCTCAAGTCCTGCCGCCCAATGAAACCAATAGGGTTTATAAGCATGGACGGTCCGACTCGCACCGCTTTTCCTGGGCAGGCTTAGATCCTCTAAGTGGTTTACCAGTAATCCTGTGAGATCGGATTTCAGCTCTGGGTGGAAGCATCATGTAGCCAATCTATTTCTTCAAGCCCCGATTGGCGGGGCCGTCAGCTCGATTGGGCCTTTGGTTTAGCCGTAGATGGCAATTGAAGAATTTTAAGATGGCGGCTTGGATATCAGAACTGAACGATTTTAGCAAATATGAATATCCATGTCAACCTGATGCCTCCCATCAAGTTTCAGCTCAATTCGACCTTTGGTTCGGGAGAAGATGTTCTGTGAAGAAATTCAAGATGGCCACCATGACAGTCATCTTCGATACACGAACGGCATGGATTTGAGCAAATCTTAAATCTCCACGTCACTCCGATGCCGCCCATCAAGTTTCAGCTCAATTCGACCTTTGGTTCAAGAGATGTTGTTTGAAGAATTTTAAGATGGTCGCTGTGGTGGCCATCTTTGATAGCAGAACAACGATTTTAGCAAATGTGAATCTCCGTGCCACCCTGATGCCTCTCATCAAGTTTTAACTCAATTCGACCTTTGGTTCGGGAGATGATGACATTTAAAGAATTTCAAGACAGCCACTATGGCGGCCATCTTGGATATCGGAACAAATCTGAATTTCCATGGCACTCCGATGCCTCCCATCAAGTTTCATCTCAATTTGACCCTTGGTTCGGGTGATGAATTTAAAGATTTCAAGGTGGCCATTGGCCAACATGGTGGCCATTTTGGATATCGGAACGGAACGATATTTGCAAATCTGAATCTCCATGTCACCCCGATGCCTGCCATTAAGTTTCAGCTCAATTTGAACCTTGGTTAGAGGTGAGATGTCGTTTGAAGTTTAGCAATTCTGAATCCCCATGTCACCCAAATGCCTTCCACCAATTTCAACTAAATGCAGCAAACCATTCGGTAGCAGATGTGGTTTGAAGTTTTTCAAGATGGTCAATGTGGCAGTTATCGGGAATATTAGAACATAATGGTTCTAAGAAGTCTGAATCTCCATGTCACCCCAATGCCTCCCATCAAGTTTTGGCTCAATTAAACTTGATGTGGTTTGAAGAATTTCATGATTGCCAACATGGAAGCCATCTTAAATAACAGAACAGAATAATTTCAGCAATTCTGAATCTCCATGTTGCCCGCTGCCTCCAATCAAGTTTCAGCTCAATGAGATCTTTGGTTCAGGAGCTGTAGTTTGAAGAATAATAAGATGGCCACCATGGTGGACATCTTGTATATTAGAGTGCAACAATTTTAACAAATCAAAATTTCCATGTCGTCCCAATGCCTCCAAGTTCCAGCTTGATGTGACCTCTGCTTCTGGAGGAGATGTCTTTTGAAGAATTTCAAGATGGCTTCCGTGCGCAGCCATCTTGGATATCAGAACAGAACAATTTTAACAAATCTGAATCTTCGTGTCCCTCCAATGTCTCCCATCTAGGTTCAACTCAGTCCAACCCTTGGTTCGGGAAGAGACTTCATTTGAACAATGTCAGGATGGCCGCCAAAAGAGGCCATCTTGGATTTCTGAACAGAACAATTTTAGCAATTCTGAATCGCCATTTCGCCCTGATGCCTTCCATGAAGTTTTAAAGGTTTAGTTTGTTATGGTTTGTCTTTGGGTGTTTGTGTCGCTTATATTATCTTATTTCGGATAGCCTACTGGCCATATTGTGGGAAAGTAACTGTCATTTTGGCTTTCCACTATTGATGTTTCCATTAGGGTCTGTTGTTTCATGTTTGTGGTTCTTTCCCTTTGGTGTCTCTGATGGGAGCTGTGGATTAATTGTATCGATTCCTGATCATTGCCTACCTCCACCTCTATTTAACTTTATCCAACCTCTGGTTCGGCAGATCTCATTTGAAAAAAATCATGATGGTCACCATGGCGGCCATATTGGATATCGGAATGGAATGATTTTAGCAAATCTTAATCACCATGTTGCCCCGCTGCATCCCATCAAGTTTCAGTTTGTTCAGACCTCTGGTTTGGGAAGAGATGCGGTTTGAAAAATCATGGCAGCCATGGCGGCCATCTTGGATATCCGAATGGCACAAGTTTTGCAAATCTGAATATCCATACCATACTGATGCCTCCCATCAAGATTCAGCTCAATTGGGCCTTTGGTTTAGCCGGAGATGTCGTTGAAGAATTACAAGATGGCCGCTTTGATATCAGAACTGAACGATTTTAGCAAATATGAATCTCCATGTCACCCTGATGCCTCCTATCAAGTTCCAACTCAATTCCACCTTTGGTTCTGCAGGAGATGTGCTATGAAGAAATTCAAGAAAGATGGCCACCATGGCAGTCATCTTGGATAATTTGAGCAAATCTGAATCTCCATGTCATTGATATGCCGCCCATCAAGTTTCAGCTCAATTCGACCTTTGGTTTGGGAGATGTTGTTTGAAGAATTTAAATATGGCTGCTTTTGTGGCCATCTTGAATAGCGGAACAGAACGATTTTAGCAAATCTGAATCCCCATGCCAGTCGAATACGTCTCATCAAGTTTTAGCTCAATTCGACCTTTGGTTCGGGAGGAGATGATGTTTAAAGAATTTTAAGATAGCCACCATGGCGGCCAGCTTGGATATCGGAACAGAACGATTTTAGCAAATCTAAATTTTCATGGCACTCCGATGCCTCCCATCAAGTTTCATCTCCATTCGTCCTTTGGTTTGTGTGATGTCGTTTAAAAGAATTTCAAGATGGCAGTCATTGGCCGTTTTGGTGACCATTTTGGATATCGGAACGGAACCATTTTTGTAAATCTGAATCTCCATGTCACCCTGATGCCTGCCATTAAATTTCAGCTCAACTCGACCTTTGGTTAGGGAGGAGATGTTGTTTGAATAATTTCAAGATGATCACCATGGTGACCGTCTTGGTTATCAGAAGAGAACGATTATTCACCATATTTGCATTATTTGCTGGCTCCCAGCTCGCACATTGTCAATATTGGAAAAACAGATAACCAGACCCCCCCCCTGACCTTTTAAGGTCAGGGGGGTCTGGTTACCTGTTTTTCCCACACTGATAACCTTCAGACTGGGAACTAGTAGATAATGCAAATAAGGTGAATAGCAAATCTCCATATCCCCCCCTGATACCTCCAATCAAGTTTTAGCTCAATTCGACTTTTGGTTCGGGAGATGTATTTTGAAGAATTTCCAGATTGCCGCTATGGTGGCCATCTTGGAAATCCGAACAGAACCAATTTAGTAAATCTGAATCTCCCTGTCACACCTATGCTCCCCATCAAGTTTCAGCTCTTGCCGGCCTCGTTGGCTCAGTCGGATGCGCGTCTGACTGGTGATCAGGAGGACGCGGGTTCGACTCCCGCCGGGGTCGGCAACATTCTTTCGTGGAGATTGATCATGAAATCTTTTCTACGGTCATTCTCTCCCTTCCGCTGATTCAAGAAGGGCAGTTGTCAGTTTCTGGCGAAAGGATGTGCACTGTACTGGTTAACCGCTTACGTATAAGCCTGCCCAGGAAAGTGTGGATAGGTAAACTGACCGGCTCAAAAATGACCTAAATAGTGTTGACTGGGCCGTTAAACTCCAATACAAACAAACAAACAAGTTTCAGCTCAATTCGAAATTTGGTTCAGGAAGAGATGTTGAAAACGTGAAAGGTTAACGATGGACAGACGGATGGATGGATAGACGACAGACAAGGGACAACAGGCCATGGCATAAGCTTACCTGGAGCTTGCTCCAGATGACCTCATAATTAAGAGACAGCGCTCTTACCAACCAGGGCATAGATGCCCGAAATAACAGGACTTGTGAGCAATGTCTGTTTCAAATGGATAGCTGAATGATAACAAAACACACACGTCAAATTTCTATTTTTATAAAATAATAAATATATAGCATCTGCTATGTACATGATGAATAATGAAAGAGAATGAAGCCTTTTCTTTCAAACATACATGAAAATTGTGTGATCATAAATGCATAATATCAGTTGTTTTCAACAACAACACACTCACTTGTGTCAAAAATGATGCCTCACTCATACGTTCGTTTACCAACCAACCTAGACAGATCATTTGTGTGAGACTTCTTATTATTGTTTGTTTAAGTGGAACAGACACATTTTAAAGCACTGATTGCTTAACCCATTGTATACTAGTGGACTCTTCCATTGCTATATGTTGGACAAGACCATTTGTCATATGAGCCCCGCCAAGCGAATTTGTGTCTTCGAGCATTCCGTCATGACAAATTTTAACTGTGCATGCCCAGCCATTCAGAGGGGCCAGGGATATGGCTTTCTGTCTGAAGGTTCCTCTTGATTCACTGCTTGTATGAGCGAGCAGCGAAGGTGCTGGCGAGACTGCGCGGATGCGCAGGCTCGCCTGAACCTTCGCTGCTCGCATAGGCGATAAGTACCAAAATCGCTTGACGGGGCCCATATAAGAGGTGTCAGGCCTATTTTTCCGTTTTCTATTTTGATTCAAAATACATGTACTGTTAGCAAATAGTGCAAGTCCTGATCAGATACCTGATCTGAGCCTGGACTGTTTGCCAAGGTACCCCTTTAGGGGTTTCCCCCATACTTTGGGTTAATCATCATCATCATCAACGGATTTTTGATTAACGTGCAGGTACAGGGGCAGCGTCCACATAAGTGGGCCCCCTTCCAGGTAGCTGGCTTGCTGCACCCATGGCAGATCTTACACCAGGGGCCAGTTGTTCAAAACTAACGACGGTGTTAGTTAACGTATTGTTAAAACGTTGATCATTAAATATGGCAAATATGCTAATATTTTTGCTGAAAAAATGTGAGCAGCTTTTGCAGATGCAAAAGCTGCTCACATTTTTTCAGCAAAAATTCCAATATTAACCTTGCTAGAATGGTTAACAATATGACCACTAACGAGCTCGTTAAGCTAACGATGCTTTGAACAACTGGCCCCAGATCTCCAGGTTTGTCTATCATGAGGATCGATAATTAGTTCATTAATGGTCAAAATGTTTACGGTTCTAGTTAACAAGGCCGTGTAATAAACACTCCCCTAAACCCCACTTTATATAGAGAAAACCGGGATTTAAAGGGGTATACATTATCTATTTCTGATCCAATACATAGGTCGTATGTGCTCGTTAGACCGCCTCATTGAGGCGGTTCTAACAACCACATACAACCTATGTTTGGAGTTGAAAATATAAGTAAAAATATCAAAATATTACTGTTTTTTGTGAAATGAAAAAGTGCACCTTGACACATGGATGTACCATAATGAAGAACAATATCTAATACTCTGGTAAGAAAAATAAGGTTATTCCCTGTAAACCTTAGTTTTACTACACCACAAACTCATTATAACATGGTTTGGATATAACATGGTTTCAAGATGGATCCCAAAAATGTATAGATCATATAGAAAAATGACCATAAATGGTCATTTTTCTATATAACCTATATATTTTTGTTTGGATATAACACAGTTGTTTAACTAACATGGTTTCTGCTGTGGACCCCATTAATAGTGTTATAAAAAGGTTGTGGTGTATAGGCATGATTTCCTGATGATTTGATTTTGTTTGATTTGAGGTTTAACGTCCCCGTCAACACTGTAAAGGTCATTTTGGAGACTTTGCTTCCAATTTTTCCCAGACATTGAGATGAAATGACATCTCAAGCCTTGTTGCCCTATGAAACCAATAGGGTTTATAAGCATGGATGCTCTGACACTCGCATCGCTTTGCCTGGGCAGGCTTAGATCCTCTAAGCGGTTTACCAGTACTCGTGTGCGGGTCGGATTCAGCTCTGCGTGGAAGCATCATGCAGCCCATCAATTTCTTCAAGCCCCGACGGGCGGGGGCCGGATTTCCTGATGAAACAGTATACTGGCACAAACAGTACAGCCTAAGGATCAGAGGTCTTGCCACAGAATATAAGAATCTTATATGGGTGTGAGGGGTGGATTGAAAAATCCGTCCCGAGGGACACTGTCCGGCATCACGAGGCTTGCCGAGTGATGCCGGACAGTGATCCCGAGGGACGGATTTTTCTATCCACCCCTCACACCCATATTGGATTCTTTTTCTTGCATACCTTCCATTTCTATTGCGAATTTTTAATGCTGCTGTCACTTCGGTTACCGACGTCCGCCATTTTGTGATGACACAACAGGAATGTTTAGTGACGTCACGCATGACGACGCCGCGCATGAGGTTCTAATCAACCAGTGCATTTATCAAACACGCGATTATATTCGTTTGGGGTCGGAACACCAGGGTCATAACATAAATTTCTATCCCAGGGTAAAATCACGGATTTCCTTGTCTGGTGTGCAAGAATGCAGCTTCTGATCTTGGCCTCCACTGTTTCCTGAAGCCTTCAGTCGTTTTTCTAAATAAATTTTAAAAAAAAAATTCAACCTGACACCCACAGATCGCAAATATTCTCATCTAATATGCATGTACCAGAAGGGAGACACTTATCTAGGACAGAAAAAAGGTTGGTTAACAGTTAAACAACAATGAAATGATAATCATGGTTATGGTAGCTTATTAGCTTTAGAGCAATCTTTGTTAGGAGACAAAACACAATACAAAAATGAATCAATTTTACATAGCTCCCGATAATAACATTGGTATAAATCATTAAAATATATTGTGGGTACTTATTAGCACTACCTCACTGGATGATTCTAATTTATATTCTAATGCACCTGCAATGTAACGTGACATCTGATTTGCAACAGTAGGTTCTGCGATGTACTGAAGAAAACCCGACATCATCATGTAACCTCGCTTTTCATTGGTTCGCATTTGGTTATACACAGCTGACAAAGTGTCAATTTATGCAAATGGAACTAATTCTTAACAAAACAAGTGAATAAGTGCGTTAGAACAGGCATGACTGTTGTGTCACCATAAAATGAAAATTCCTTCCATAACGATTCCCTTTCACAAATGACAATTTTCAATACAATTAATAAGAACCCATTATATATATTTCTAACAAAAAGAATTACCACAATGATCCTAAGTACATGTATTGGGACAGATAGGCCTAAGCAAACAAATCTGTTCCACAATCCTGCAAAGAGTCCAAAAGATGCAAACAGAAGAGCAAAAAGTGTAGACCCTGATCAGACTGCTCCTTCCTTTGCTTAGGGCCTATCTGTCCCAATAAGTAGGGTCATTACATTATCTTGAGCTATGCAACAATATTGCACTGGCCAACAAATATTGTACTCATTTTCACAATACAAAATCTTGTCTGTCACTATGGCAACAAGGCTGTAGAAGGAGCATGCCATATGCAAACACGCCTATACAAATACGTTGCCACCTTTATCACCGAAAAAATGAAAATTTTAGGATGAAAAATTCCGATATTTTTCTTATATCTGCTCAAAATATAGTTTGCGGGCACTCGTTAGAACCGCCTCATCAAGGCGGTTCTAACGAGTACATATAATCTATATTTTAGAGCAGAAATAAGAACAAGAGGGCCATGATGCATAGAGGTGGCCCGGGATGGGCCATTATTGACACCAGAGCTATAATGTGCATAATGTTGAGGGATGTCTAAAAAGGTGAAGGTTCATACCAATTATCAACAAAGGCTATAATTTGAACAATCTTGGCAAAGGTCCAATAGATGAAGCTACCAAATATCAAAGATCTGGGCCTTGTGGTTTGAGAGAAGAAGATTTTTTTTTTAAAGATATTCCCTACATAAGCCTATGTAAAACCAAATGGCCCCGGGGTGGGGGTATTTTTGGCCTCATGGCTATAATTTAAACAATCTTGATAGAGGTCCATTAGATGAAGCTGCACACCAAATATTCAAGACCTGGGCCTTGCTGTTTAAAAGAAAAAGATTTTTCAAAGATTATCTCTATATAAGTCTATGTAAAACCAAAGGGCCCGGGGCGGGGGCATTTGTGGCCCAAGGGCAATAATTTGAACAATATTGGTAGAGATCCACTAGATGAAGCTCCATACCAAAATATCAAAGACATGGGCCTTGCAGTTTCAGAGAAGAAGATTTTTAAATATTTCCCAATATAAGTCTATGTAAAACCAAAGGGTCTCGGGGCAGAGGCATTTTTGGCCCCAGGGCTATAATTTGAACAATCTTGATAGAGGTCCACTAGATGAAATTTTACACCAAATATCAAAGACCTAGGCCTTGTGGTTTCACAGAAGAAAATTTTTTAAAGATTTTCCCTATATAAGTCTATGTCAAACCAAAGGGCCCCCATGCGGGCCATTTTTGGTCTCAGGGCTATAATTTGAACAATCTTTGTAGAGGTCTACTAGATGAAGCTTCATACCAAATATCAAAGACCTAGGCCTTGTGGTATCAGAGAAGAAGATTTTTCAAGAGTTCCCCTATATAAGTCTATGTAAAACCAAAGGGTTCCGGAGCGGGGCATTTTTGGCCCCAGCACTATAATTTGAACAATCTTGGTAGGGGTCCACTAGATGGAGCTTCATTCCAAATAGCAAAGACCTGGGCCATGCGGTTTCAGAGAAGAAGATTTTTAAAGATTTTCCCTATATAAGCCCATGTAAAACGAAAGGGCCCCGGGGCGGGGACATTTTTGGCCCCAGCACTATAATTTGAACAATCTTGGTATGGCTCCACTAAATGAAGCTTCATACCAAATATCAAAGACCTGGGCCTAGCAGTTTCAGAGAAGAAGATTTTTCAAGATTTTCCCTATATAAGCCCATGTAAAACCAAAGGGCCCCGGGGCAGGGACATTTTTGGCCCCAGCACTATAATTTGAACAATCTTGGTAGGGGTCCACTAGATGAAGCTTCTTACCAAATAGCAAAGACCTGGGTCTTGTGGTTTCAGAGAAGACGATTTTTTAAGTTTTCGGTGAAAAAAATCTATTTTTGGCTCCTGTGACCTATATGTGCAACAGACCGGAACCATTTGAACAATTTTGAAAGGGGACCACCTAAGGATCATTCCTGTGAAGTTTGGTCAAAATCCGAACAGTGGTTTAGGAGGAGATGTCGTTTGAAGAAATTGTTTACGGACGGACGCACGCACGCAGACGACGGACAAAAGTGATCCCAAAAGCTCACCTCGTCATTACATGACAGGTGAGCTAAAAATAAGGCAGACCCCCGGAAACCCGTTTTACTATTTTAAAGTGGGGTTCAAGGGGGTCAAAATTATATAGGCGTGTTTTCGTGATGCTATTAGCTAAGACTGTTCAAACTGTACGGATGTACAGGGTGTTCCTAGTCTTCACTGGTTGCACATCTTATGGTTTTGCCATATGCCGACTTAATTTTCTTTCATACATTGCATTATTTTGACAAGATCAGGTAGCAAATTGGACTTTATCAAATTCAGTAGTGTATTCTATGCTTCCAAAGGGATTATCCGTTTTAGAACATATTTAAATTTGCTACAGCTGGTGTTAAGGGAATGTGTGGTGACCTTACAGTCTCCCTGTCCTACACCATAGTGTAGATTAGAGTTTTTTAGTTCTTTGGGATCATTGATTCCACAAATATTCGAGTCACTGAGGCCTAATTGGTTGAAACTAGCTAGTTTGGCCTAGAAAATCTTGCACACTCAACACTTTGCATTTCTGTGGTGTATTCCATGTTTCCAAGGGATTACCCTTTTTAAAACATATTAAGAACAAGCATGGTAAGGATTTGCGGTGCCTGAATATTTAGAGAAATACAGTAATGTTACTTGTTATAAGGAAATCAACAGTAAGATAGTTTCTGAATGATCATACATTTTATCATTCACAAAACATTTATTGGTAGCAATTCTGTTAACAAATTTCCCCTTTACTTTTGAAACTACAACCTTAACTGGCCCATGACAAACCTAGAGGTCTACAAGCACATGCATTCAGTGAAGACAAAAGTGGGCAGGCATACCAAAACATTCAGAATACAGCATTTCCAGTCTGCATGGAAAAGCCCATCAGGGCTTGAAGAAATATATGGGCTGCATGATGCTTCCACACAGAGCTGGAACCGACCCGCACACGAGTACTGATAAACCCCTTAGAGGATCTAAGCTTGCCCAGGCAAAGCAGTGCGAGTCGGCCCGTCCATGCTTATAAACCCTAATGGTTTCACTGGGCGACAGGGCTTGAGATGTCATTTCATCTCAATGTCGGGTAAAAGTCCCACAAAATTGGAATCAACGTCTCCAAAATGACCTTTACAGTGTTGACAGGGACATTAAACCTCAAATCAAACAAACAATGGAAAAGCATATGGCCCCCGCCCATCGGGGCTTGGAGAAATAGATTGGGCTGCATGGTGCTTCCATACACACCTGAAACTGACCACACATGATTACTGGTAAACTGCTTCAAAGGTCTAAGCCTGCCAGGGCAAAGTTGTGTGAGTATATAAAACCTACTGGTTTCACTGGGTAGCAGGGCTTGAGATGTCATTGCATCTCAATGTCGGATAAAAGTCCAACAAAATTGGAAGCAATTTCTCCAAAATGACCTAAATAGTGTTGACAGGGATGTTTAACCTCAAATCAAACAAACAATTAGAAGCATTGGGTCAACAGAAATCTAAAAGAGCACAGCAAAGACTGTGATCAGACTGCCCAGCAGCACAGGCTGATCTGATTCTTTTCTGGGCACACATGCTAAAAGAATCCTTTTTTGCATGGAGCGACCAAATATAGCACTATAGTTTTATGTAGCACTTATGTTTAACCCTTATCTTGCTGAATATTCATTTAAGCCACACCCATTCCTGTCTATCAACCAATCAAATTACTTGATGTAATTTATTGCTACGAATTCATAAACTGAATGTCAAACAGTGTAGATCCTGATCAGATGGCTTCTTCAGAAGCCATCTGATCTGGATCTACACTGTTTCCAAAGATAGGGGTTGTCGTGAACAGCAAGATAAGAGTTAACAACCTTCCCATAACAAAGCCTACTGTAAAACTCCTAAAATTTTGGACATCTTAAGGACTTGCTGATATTCTCCTAAAATTTTAACAAATCTGTTTCACGATCCTGTAAGGAGTCCAAAAAGTGCAGATGGTATGGCAAACAGTGTAGACCCTGATCAGACTGCTCCTTCAGGAGCAGTCTGATCTGGGTCTGCACTGTTTGCTTAGGCCTGTCTGTCCCAATACTGGTGGTCAGGTTTTTATTTCAACAGACCATAATGGCTTAATAGCAGAGGTAATTGAATATTAAATCTGAGGTTCTCTGGACCATGGTGAGTTAATGACCTTGACCTTTGTTATAAACAAAAATTCATTTTCAGCTGACTGCAAATATCAACTCTGATGCCAAAGGCTGCAGTAGAAAAAGGAATATCAACTGTTTTTCATTTTTTCCACTAAAAAGCCTGAATTACCGAATTTGACCTTGCCATAAAATACATCAACCAAGTGTCATATTTTGAACAAACTTGGTATTTATGTTTAGACATAAGGAAAACTATCCTTGAACTAATTAAGTACCAGAAACCCCAAAATCGGTAGCCTGGCAAACAGAGCAGACCCAGATCAGACGCCGCAGAACGCGGCGTCTGATCAGGGCCTCGACTGTTTACTAAAAGTTCAGTCATTTTCCAAATAAATTTTGATGAAAACACCACCTGACACCCCTAAATTTTGAAATGAACTCCTGCTATATATAAGGAAGAAGATACCATTTGGTACAAAAAGGGATAATTATCCTTATTATCCATCATTTTCTAGGACTTACTCATAAAGCAATAATTACAAGTAGATTACATCATTTTCAAGGGTATTTTTTTCTCTTGTCATTTTTAAATTTTCCAACAAAATAAGGCTTGCCCAGCATAAAGATTAACCCTTATCCCGCTTAACACGACAGCCCCTACTTTTTAAACAGTGTAGGTCCAGTTCAGATGGCTTCTAAAGATGCCATCAGACCAGGATATACACTGACATAGTTTACAAATTTTAATGAATGCATTATATCATGTAATTTGATCGGCTAATAGTCAGAAATGGGTTTTGCTTAACTATTTATTCAGCAGGATAAAGGTTAAGAAAAAACTAGAGCTGCCGCCTAACGGGCGCCAATTATACCCCCGCATGCATTGTCAGACAAATTTTTACAAGTATTTGACCTTGAGGAAGGTCAACGTAAAGGTCAAGGTCAGGTTTGTGTATATCAATCTTAAGTACTAGTGGCAAGGTGTGTGGTGTGTGAATATTAAAGAAATCGGTCAAAGAATAAGGAAGTTATGAGCAATGTTAAAGTTTTTTGTAACGGACCGACGACAAATTTTTACAAGTATTTGACCTTGAGGAAGGTCAACGTAAAGGTCAAGGTCAGGTTTGTGTATATCAATCTTAAGTACTAGTGGCAAGGTGTGTGGTGTGTGAATATTAAAGAAATCGGTCAAAGAATAAGGAAGTTATGAGCAATGTTAAAGTTTTTTGTAACGGACAGACGACAGACGACAAGCTGACTCCTATTATACCCCCTTCAAACTTCGTTTGCGGGGGTATAAATATCATCTGCTCTAGACTTTCTCTTGGTGCTTTAAGCATTAGTACCTGAAAGTAAAACCATTGTTTCAGCTGATCATCTTTACTGTTAGAACAGAGTTGTGGATAAAAACTGTGAAACCCCTTTCTGATTTTGGGTTCCTTTTCGAGTCCTTAATACCATATTCACTGTAAATACAGTGCAGTGCACTTATGAATGTAATTTTTTTTACTACTTTACTACAAACAAATCCCCAGAAAAATCCATTAACCCATATTGTACTAAATGGAGTGCAAATGTTTAGAAATAGTTGAATATTCTGCAAAGAGTGAAGACCCAGCTCAGACGCCACGTCCTGGGGCGTCTGATCTGGTCCTTCACTGCTTGCCAGTGACCCACTTGGTGGCTTCCTATATAAAATGGATCGAGCATTCAGGAACAGCCTTATTCTCCTTATGCCGCCTATGGACATTTTTGGTTTCCACCAAATACACCGCAACTTCATTATAATATGGTTCGTTATAACACAGTTTTGAATATAACACGGTCTCGACATGGATCCCAAAAATGTATAGATCATATGGAAATAAAACATGGTTGTTTAACTAACACGGTTTCTGCTTTGGACCCCAACAATAGTGTTATAAAGAAGTTGCGGTGTATGTCCAAAAGTAGCATTAGGAGCATACATAATACAATACATAGAGTTCCTTAACATAGAGTACAGAGGACCCTCATTATTACAACATTATTACCGTTATAAAGAATTTTTCACTATTAAGAATTTCAATACCGAGTTGTAGAATAGGTACCAAAGGGCCTTACCCTCTGAATTACTCCAAGAAATGAATGTTGTGGATATTTGTTAGAATCGCCTCAGTGAGGCGATTCTAACAAATATCCACAACATTTGTTCGGGAGGCAATTCTAACAAATTTCCACAACATTTATTACTTGGAGTAGTAAATAAAATATTCTTAAATGTCTTCATTAGCCCCTCCCCTCTTGGCCTTAGGATTAGTTCCACTGAAACTGTCATTGTAACAAATTCTGTCGTTATATCGAATGTCAGTATAAAGAGGGTCGACTGTAGCAGCATGTTTCCTCTTTAGCAAAAACAGAAACACTACACAGCCTCTTTATAATTATATTGATAAGATCCAAAGTAGAAACCATGTTGGTTAACAAACTACTACATCCAAAGAAAAAAGAATCAATTATATTGAGAAATTTCGATTCCGGGCTTCTCCAGGCTTTAGGATGAGTCTTTAAACAGGTCCCATCTCTATATGACCTTGAAAAACCATACAAATGTGAAGAAATGACCATTCATCCTCATTTATCTATATATTCTATATATGTTTGGGATCCATCTTTAGCCATGCTATATTCCGAATTGAGTTATACTGAACAGTGTTATAAAGAGGCTGTGGTGTAGCTAATATGTAGCTGTGCTCTTTTCAGCTCAACCTATTTTGTACCGGATACCCCGATATGGGGAGATTGCAAACAGTGCAGGCCCAGATCAGACGCCGCAGAATGCGGCGTCTGATCAGGGCCTACACTGTTTGCAAAAACATTCAGTCAGTTTCCAAATAGATTTTGAAGAAAACACAAGCTGACACCCCTAAATTTTAAATTTGGACTCTTGATATATATAAGGAGGAAGATTCCATTTGGTAGAGAAAAGGGTTAACAGACTGTAAACTGGAGTCAAATACAGTTCATGACAAAGCATTACTGTGCACTTAGAAAAGCAAGTACAATAATTATAGCAAATACAACCTCCGATACCACTCTTCTACAACCTGGTCCATATCACTTATTTTTCACTGCATGAATAAAGGTCTCTCTTTGTGGTACACTAATCACTGCCAGCAATTAAGTATAGCACTTAACCCATTGTATACTGGTGGACTCTTTCATTGCTATATGTTGTTCGAGTTAATTTGTCATATAAGGGGTGTCAGGCCTATTTTTCCTTTTTGTTCTACTTTTGACGTAAAATTCTGTTAGCAAAAACTGCAGGTCCTGATCTGGGCTTGCACTGTTTGCCAAGATACCCCTTTAGGGGTTTCCCCCGCACGCAATGGGTTAATTTCCTGTAACTTGCATACAGCAAGTACCACATCACTTAACCCATCTCTTGCTGAATATTCATTTTAGCCACACCCATCTCTGACTTTGATTTGTTTGTTTGATTTGAGGTTTAACGTCCCTGTCAACACTGTAAAGGTCATTTTGGAGACGTTGCTTCCAATTTTGTGAGACTTTTACCCGACATTGAGATGAAATGACATCTCAAGCCCTGTCGTCCAATGAAAACAATAGGGTTTATTAGCATGGACGGTCCGCCTCGCAGTGAGGTTCCTGGACAGGCTTAGATCCTCTAAGCGGTTTACCAGTACTAGTATGCGGGCCGGATTCAGCTCTGCGTGGAAGCATCATGCAGCCTATATATTTCTTCAGGCCCCTATGGGCGGGGGCCGGTCTCTGACTTTGAACCAATCAGATTACTTGATGTAATTTATTCCTACAATTCATAAACTGAGTGTCAAACAGTGTAGATCCTGATCAGATGGCTTCTTCAGAAGCCATCTGATCAGGATCTACACTGTTTGCAAAGATATGGGTTGTCTTGAACAGCAAGATGAGGGTTAAAATACACCACAAACTCTTTATATCAATGTGCCTTAAAACATGGTGTTGAATATATCACAGTTTAACGGTGGATCCCAAAAATGTACAGAAATATCATAAAATGACCAAATCTATCACAGTTTAAAGGTAGATCCAAAAGATGCACAGATTATATAGAAAAATAGCCATAAATGATCATTTTTCTATATAAACAATGCTTTTTTCCTTATTTTTTTTAATTAACAGTTTCGTATTTGGATCACAACAATAGTGTTATAAAGAGGCTGGGGTGTATTAGTGCATGGCAAAAAAAAGAAGTCCACCTTTGTAGTCCATCTATCACCACAATTTCCTGAACTTTTTAGGATGCAGCCAACATAACTGAATCTTCACTGGACTTCTAACACTAGAATATGAAGCATGTCATAAAAAAAACATTTACTGCCATTTGCAAACAACAATGGTACAGATGAGCCTGCACACCTGCACAGTCTGATCACCACCTTCTGTGTTCACTGCTTAGGTAGTTTGTTTGTTTGTATTGGAGTTTTACGGCCGAGTCAACACTATTTAGGTCATTTTTGAGCCGGTCAATTTACCTATCAACACTTTCCTCGACAGGCTTATATGTAAGCTGTTAACCAGTTCAGTGCACATTCTTTCGCAGATACTGACAACTGCCCTTCTTGAATCAGCGGAAGGGAGAGAATGCCCGCAGAAAAGATTTCATGATCAATCTCCACGAAAGAATGATGCCGACCCCGGCAGGAGTCGAACCCGCTGCTTAGGTAGTACAATACCTCTAGATTCTATACAAAGCACCAGATAAGGTAAGTATTTTGTCACAACTGAAAGATAGTTTTCCTTATTGCTCCATAAAAACCTATGTTGTGGGTACTCATTAGAACCGCCTCAGCGAGGCGTTCTAATGAGTACCCACAACAAAGGTTTTTATGGAAAATTAACAAAAACTACCCTCCAAGTATCACAAAATGCAGCCCAATCTGTATTAAGCAAGCACCTTAAGGATGATCAAAATGTGCCTGCTTAAGACAGGTGCTTGCTTAATACAGGTGAAATTTACTGCATTTTCCTTTTTCGGGAACTGAAGGCATGCTTGCTTAAGACAGGTGCTTGCTTAATCCTGTGAGTTTTAATGCATTTTTCTTTTTCTGTAACTGAAGGCATGCTTGCTTAAGACAGGTTGCTTGCCTAATAGAGATGGCCACTAAGACAGGTTTTTTGATATACGTATCTTATCTGTTACTTTGCTTTATCTAAAATTTAAAAAGGCATAGCTAAGCAGCCCAGTTTATGAACTGCAAAAACCCTCAAAATCCGGCCATCTTGAAGACTTGCTGTAATTCTCCAAAAATTTTATCGATTTGTTTTATGATCCAGCAAGGAGTCCAAAAGGTGCAAACGGAATGGTAAACAGTGTAGACCCTGATCAGACTGCTCCTTCAGGAGCAGTCTGATCTGGGTCTGCACTGTTTGTGAAGCAGCAGTCTGATCTGGGTCTGCACTGTTTGCTTATTCAGGAGCAGTCTGATCTGCATCTGCACTGTTTGCTCAGGCCTGTCTGTCTCAATACTTTGGATCATTACGGTATTACCTGGCCTCACATGCCAAGGACAAGTCTTCTCCCTATGATGGGGCTCATATTTTAAACAAAATCTGGGGGTTTGTGTACAAAATTCCTGAAAGCCCTTTCATCGCTCCTTCCTGAACTACAACCTCATAGAGCACGGAAAAGTTGGTTCTTTTTATCCTATTTGCCATGGGATTCTGTTTTGTGATAATTTTTCTCTTTTAGTTTTCAAACAACATACTCAGTGAGAAAGTTGCCAACTTCTCAAAAAGGTTTCATTATACTCTATGTTGTCTGAGAAGTGCTGTAATCAAATGGAGATTTCTATTATTTCCAGTTTGTCTGAAATTGTATTTCATGTTTTTGACTGTCTACACTCTAATGGTTTGTACAAACGTCCCTTCTTCTGTTAGATGCATTTGACTGCATGGGATTCATTCATCTACATATAGTAAAATTCCTATATTAAGACCCCTTTGGGACTGTTCAAAAGTGATCTTTAAGACCACTTTTGAACAGTTCCAAAGGTGGTCTCTTAATAGGAGACACTGGGTGTAGAAAACACAAAAGTAACTGAAACCTTCTCAATAAGCTTTTAAAAGCAGATTTTGTCTTAACTTTAGGTGGTTTTAATAGTGAAATTTTACTGTATTTCATATCATACCGACTGGTCATTTGTTTACATTACAACAATATGATTGACAGATTCAGATAGTGACTGATGGAAATTCTGACTGACGAAAAAACAACAACTTAGAACCCTCCATCAGATCAGAGCAAAACGGATATAAGCCTGAAGGCTGGCTTTTTTTTTTTTCTTTGGAGTTGGCAGAGTTTCTTTACAACCTTCCCACTGTATGTGTCACTCAAAAATAAAGCAGTTCTTGCAGAAAAATGTGGCAAAATAACCAAAAAATCAACTTTAATGGGAATGGGTCCCCCTTCAAGGGAGGCAACTCCTGCAAAAGTATTTTGTATCCCATGTCAATAGGGGTCAACTCTTAAAGGAAAGAATTTGCTCCCCAGGAGCAAATTCTTTCCTTTAAGAGCAGATCCATTTTTTCAGTGAGACAGGACTTTTAGAAAGTCCCAAAAATTGTCTCCCTTTGAAAAATGACTGGAAAATCGGAGAGGTGTTCCCATTTCCCTTAATTGTTTTATAATCTCCTAGAGTACAGTTGTAATCACTTATTTTTCACTGCATGGAAGAACCAGTCCACCTTTGTGGTCCACTGTTCACTGTATGCTTTGCCGAACTGCGTTATGAAATAGTTTATAGCTGACTCTTCGTTCATTTCCACGGCAAGCGTTTTACGCACATAACCTATGTCGTCAAGTGACTGAAGTTCTGGAATTCCACACGACAACATCATTGTGAACAAGTTTATGATTAAGTCTGCGTGTTGCCGCAATATGAGATAAGCCTTCAAGCACAGCTGCTGAAACCTGCAAGATAAATATGATTCATATACAATGAAATAACTGGGAACACGGAAAACTGGTTTTCCACGGCTAAGTCAAACTCATTTTGGAATCCCTAGAGAAAAGCCCCAGATATAAATTGGTATGCGTTTTCCGGAATTTATATTTAAAAAGTATGTTGTTTGCACTCAACTAAATTGCCT
Source organism: Lucinisca nassula (assembly GCA_963580285.1). Classification (NCBI taxonomy): domain Eukaryota; kingdom Metazoa; phylum Mollusca; class Bivalvia; order Lucinida; family Lucinidae; genus Lucinisca; species Lucinisca nassula. The sequence continues at coordinate 111,787,662 of OY757023.1, read as the reverse complement.
TAAGGAGGCGATTCTAATGAGAACACGTAGTGTGCACCAATCAGAATTGCCTCAGTCGAGAGCTGAATTAAGGGCAATGGATACACCTTCAGGCGAGGCAATTCCTGCAAAAGTATTTTTGTCCCCCACGTCAATAGGGGTCAACTCTTAAAAAAAAAGAAGTTTCTCCTGAGGAGCAAATTCTTTCCTTTAAGAGTAGACCCCCTTTTCAGTGGGACAGGGCTTATAAACAAGAGGGCCATGATGGCCCTGGATTGCTCACCTGATCCATAGAGTAACAAGTGGGACCCGGGGAGGGCCATTATTAACCCGAGGGCTATAATGTACATAATGTTCAGAGACGTCTAAAAAGGTGAAGCTTCATACCAAATATCAACAAAGGCTAAAATTTGAACAATCTTGGCAAAGGTCCACTAGATATGCTACATACCAAATATCAAAGACCTGGGCCTTGCGGTTCGGGGAAGAAGATTTTTATTAAAGATATTCCCTACATAAGCCTATATAAAACCAAATGGCTCCAGGGCGGGGGCATTTTTGGCCTCAGGGCTATAATTTAAACCATCTTGATAGCGGTCCACTAGAGGAAGCTTCACACCAAATATCAAAGACCATGGCCTTGCTGTTTCAGAAGAAGGTTTTTAAGGAATATCTCTATATAAGTCTATGTAAAACCAAAGGGCACCAGGTCGGGGGCAGTTTTGGCCCTAGCACTATAATTTGAACAATCTTGGTAGGGGTCCACTAGATGAAGCTTCATACCAAGTAGCAAAGACCTGGCCCTTGGGGTTTCCGAGAAGAAGATTTTTAAAGATTTTCCCCATATAAGCCCATGTAAAACCATAGGGCCCCGAGGCGGTGGCCTTTTTAGCCCAAGCACTATAATTTGAACAATCTTGGTAGGAGTCCACTAGATGAAGCTTCATACCAAATAGAAAGACCTGGGCCTTGGGGTTTCAGAGAAGAAGATTTTTAAAGATTTTCCATATATAAGCCCATTTAAAACCAAAGGGCCCCGGAGTGTGTGTGTGGGCTGGGGGGGGGGGGGGGGGGAAGAAGGACCATGGCCGTGTGGGATGAAGCTTTATACCAAATATCAAAGACATGGGCCTTATTGTTTCAGAGAAGAAGATTTTTAAAGCTCTTCCCTATATAAGCCCATGTAAAACCAAAGGGCCCTGGAGCGGGGGCATTTTTGGCCCCAGCACTATAATTTGAAAATCTTGGTAGGGGTCCCCTAGATGAAGCTTCATACCAAATATCAAAGACCTGGGCCTTACGGTTTCAGAGAAGAAGATTTTTAAAGCTCTTCCCTATATAAGCCCATGTAAAACCAAAGGGCCCTGGAGCGGGGGCATTTTTGGCCCCAGCACTATAATTTGAACAATCTTGGTAGGGGTCCACTAGATGAAGCTTCATACCAAATATCAAAGACCTGGGCCTTGCGGTTTCAGAGAAGAAGATTTTTAAAGATTTTCCCTATATAAGCCCATGTAAAACCAAAGGGCCCCGGAGCTGGGGCATTTTTGGCTCCAGCACTATAATTTGAACAATCTTGGTAGGGGTCCACTAGCTGAAGCTTCATACCAAATATCAAAGACCTGGGCCTTACAGTTTCAGAGAAGAAGATTTTTAAAGCTCTTCCCTATATAAGCCCATGTAAAATCAAAGGGCCCCGGAGCGGGGGCATTTTTGGCTCCAGCACTATAATTTGAACAATCTTGGTAGGGGTCCACTAGCTGAAGCTTCATACCAAATATCAAAGACCTGGGCCTTACGGTTTCAGAGAAGAAGATTTTTAAAGATTTTCTCTATATAAGCCCATATAAAACCAAAGGGCCCCAGAGCGGGGGCATTTTTGGCCCCAGCACTATAATTTGAACAATCTTGGTAGGGGTTCACCAGATGAAGCTTCATACCAAATATCAAAGACCTGGGCCTTGCGGTTTTAGAGAAGAAGATTTTTTAAGTTTTTGGTGAAAAAATCTGTTTTTGGCTCCTATGACCTAGATGTGCAACGGACCGGAACCATTTGAACAACTTTGAAAGGGGACCACCTAAGGATCATTCCTGTGAAGTTTGGTCAAAATCCGATCAGTGGTTTAGGAGGAGATGTCGTTTAAAGAATTGTTTATGGACGCACGCACGGACGGACGCACGACGGACGACGGACGAAAAGTGATCCCAAAAGCTCACCTCGTCACTACGTGACGGTGAGCTAAAAAAGCAAACATGTAGTCCTGAAAGTTGTCTTCCTTTGAAAAATGGCAGAAAAATCTGCCAGGTGTTTCCAGACCCATTAAAGCATACTTTCAAACCTGTCATCAAGGCAAGTACAGGTTTATCATTTTAAACAAATGCAAATTATTGTTATATGTCTACACAGCAGCAGCTCAGCTCTGAAGAATATTGTGACTGTAAACCAAATAATTTACCTCCGCAAGTAATATTTTCAATACAGTTATCCCCATTACAAAGCACAATTCATGATGAAGGCTGCCAATAGCATTAAATGCCAGTCAAGGAAAAGTAGCATTTCAAAAAATATATCATAGTAAATACATTTTTTACATTATCCAATGGGATGCCAGATGGTATTCTAAGTGCATTAACTAGAGCTGGTGTTTATGACACACTATGAACCCAACTGTTACAAAAAACAGAAGTATAAACTAGAAATGGGTCCATAGGACACGAATGCCCCCACCTGAAAAATCCATCCAGGAACAACAAAGATATTGAGCAGACCCAAGAAAAAAACACTTTTCTTTACCTTTGACCTGTATGTATGACCATGACCTTGGACCAAACAACCTGGGTCTTGCGCATGACGCATCGAATCATGACGGTTAAGATTTCTACCAAGTAATTTCCAAATCCATTCAGAATAACCAGACACAAGAAAAAGACATTTTTCTTTACATTTGATGTCTAAGTATGACCTTGACCTTGGATGTACCAACCTGAGTCTTGGGCACAACACATTGTCACGGCACAACACATTGTCACATGATGGTTAACATTTCGGCCAATAAGTAAGTTATTGACTGTGTCTAAGATTTGGACCCATTTTTTTAATCTTTGACCTCTAAGTGCAACCTTGACCTTGGAGATACGGACCTGGGTTTTGTGTGAGACAGATCATCTCACAAAATCCATTCAGATATGAGTAAGTTATTGACCATTTTTAAGTTTTGAACACTTTTTTTGACCTTTGACCTCAAAAGTACAACCTAGAACTTGAAAGTATGGATCTCGGTTTTGCGTGTGACACATCATATTATGATGGTTAACATTTCTACTAAGTAATTTCAAAACCAATCCAGAAATAAGGAAGTTATTGACCGTGTATGTTTCGGACCCTTTTTTATGACCATTGACCTCTAAGTACGACCTTGACCTTGGAGGTACGGACCTGGGTTTTGCATGCCACAAATTGTCTCATGACGGTTAACATTTCTGCAAAGTAACTTCAAAATCCATCCACAAATAAGAAAGTTGTTGACTGCATTTAAGTTTCCGATGGACGAACGAATGGATGAATGAACGGACAGGGGCAACGCTATATGCCCTTCAACAATTCTTTGAATGGCGGGGGCATAATTAACGTCAATAAATGGCCAGATGGACTTAATCTTGGGCCCAGTCAACACAATTAAGGCCAACTTACACTTTAGCTAGCATATACTTAAACACACTAGGCTCAACAGACTTACCGTAATGATCCAGCTATAAGACGGGGTTTTTTGACCGCCAGAATACCCCCTAATTTTTACACCCGTCTTATAACCCAGATCTCGGGCATCCTTGAAATTTTCGGCAAAGAACCGAGGGAAAATCACGTGCGGTAAGTACATGTGTATACCTGTTGCGTAACTATGGGTCTGTAAAGTGATGAGTGGGTGCGCGATTCCAAATAAATAATAATAAACATCGGTAAAAGTAACCAAAAGATAGTGAAGAACAGTTATAATTCAAGCCTAAAGGTTCTTATCCTAATTGGATTAATTCCCATGCGTTTTCAATGGATACATTCCCCGGAAGGTGCCCTGGAACATAATAAGCACGCTCAAATTTTCATTGGTTTATGATAATGAGTTCATAAATATTAGTGAGGCAAAAGTTTCACTCCATTTGCATAAGAAAATAAATTGATGATGCCTTACGTTTTTTTTTATTATTGTTATTATATTTTTCCATAAATGTCCAATGCAGCAAAATAAATCTCCGGTCAAACATTATGGATGCACAGGCAATTCTGTCTCTTCCTATATCACTCTTGATTAGCAATGGCCTGTTTTTTTAATCTATTTAATCTCTTATGTAAACACACCAAATATCCAATAACACCTGCAGAGTTAATCATCTTATTAACTGTCCATTTATGTTTATAAGTGTCAGCAGTTCAACACAGGTGTAAATCTTCTGACGGTCAACCGCATAGGTATTTTACTGCCATAAATACTAGAATGGTCGGGCAGCGAAATATTTCTAAAGGAAAATTGTTTTGTCTGACAGGAGATTGGGGCCGTCGGGTGGAAGACCGGGAGATAGGGTTCGAAATCGTTTTATCCAGATGGAATCGGGAGATATCAAATGTTTGCCGACGCACATGTATTAAACTGTAGAAAATGCCAGTTACGCGTAGTTGCTTCCCTTAATTACCTGTCAATCATTTTACTTTCCTTCCTTCATTGGTTTATGATAATGAGTTCATGAATATTAATGAGGGGAAAGTTGTGACGTTAATAAACTCAAATTCCAGACACAAAAAATAAGTGATTACAGTTTCTAGGTAAGAAAATTTATTCAGGGACTTGCTAGGTACCTAAAACTCTTTTTATCATTGAAGTCGATCTAATATAAATTTTATTTTAGTAAAGTCGTCATTGTCATTAGATTTCGCGACCGCAAAACACCGGGCGAAATTGATCAACCAGTGTCTCACTCTGAAATGTTCGGCACTTTCTACATCGGCCCAACTCCCGTCAGATTGTTAGAATTTATACCCATCTTATTATAGCCGAGACTAAGCAAAAATCACCCAAAGAATAGCCAAAAAATACCCCCGTCTTATAGCCAAATCGTCTTATAGCTGGATCATTACGGTAAGATCTGGGATAGGCTGTTTCAAGAATGTCACAGTGACCCTGTTTTGTAGGAGAAGACCTTGATTGTATGCTCTGATGAGGTTTCAGGAGAGCCAGGCATACAGAAGCCACAATCTGCTAAAGACCAAGTGGTTCTTGAGATCACAGTTTGCTTACAAGCTCTTACGTACAATGTTAAAATGCACAAAGGGGCATAATTTAATAAAATATTTATAAAATCATAGCAAAATTTAATCAAGTCAACCACACACTGGTTCCAAACTGCCTGTAAAATTTAAAGAGCCTTGCCCAAGCAGATCAATGAATCACATGAGACTCACAGCGTGCGTAAAGATCTGGAAACATTCAAGGAAGATGATACTGTGCTGCAGGTCAAGTTACTATAGTGATAATATGTTTATTAAGGGGAATGGGAACACCTTCATGGGAGACAACTCCTGCAAAAGTATTTTTGTCTCCTTTGTCAATAGGGATCAACTCTTAAAGGAAAGAATTTGCTCCTGAGGAGAGTAGCATAGACCCCCTTTTCAGTGGGACAGGGCTTATAGAAAAGCGAACAGAAAGTTCTGAAACTTGTCTCCCTTTGAGAAATGGCGGAAAAATCTGCCAGGTGTTCCCATTCCATCTTAAATACCTTTCTGTTTCAATGATTTATCATTTCCAAAATATCCTTACATTATCCTAATACCTCCTGTCATCGCATTATGATAAACCCTCAGTGGTTTAAACTAGCCATTTCTTGAACAAATTTTCCTGGTTCCAAAGGTGTTACAGCAATTGAAATCTGACTGTATGTTTTGGTTAAGATTTTTATTATATAATTACACGAAATACTGCTGTCCACTACCAATTTTCTGACACAAAAATACAGACTCCCGTATCACCTTACTAGCATTTTCTGATTCCGTATCACTGCTCTGAGCCGCAAAATCCTAAAAATTCGGACACCTTGAGGACTTGCTGTAATACTCCTAAAATCTTAACAAAGGGGGGGTTCCAAATCTGCCCACGCACAGATTTTCTTGAAACTTCAATTGTTGTTTACTTGAGGACTATCAACTATATATATAACTTTGTTTCATTTGATAACTTACTATAGGTCTCAGGAGTGCTCCCTGGGGTAGTCCCCTGTAGAGGTCATGCACACCTGTGAACTTTTCAGTCTTAAATCAATAGGTATGATTATTTTCAAATTTTGTTGCTTTGATTGGCAACAGAACTCTATAAGGATTAATCTAATACAAAAAATGTAAATATGTCTATGTCTTTTAATTTTTCTGATCAATTTATTTTCAAAATTTCTTCTACTTTTCATGAAAGTTTATAAACAACTAGAAATGGTGTTTGTAAAACACAATGCCCCCAACCTTTGCTTGTCCTTAGATGGCAAAATATTCAACAAATATTGTTAAAGACTCAAAAACATACAACAAGAATTCCCCTGAAGGCTATGTCGCGCCTGTGGGGGCGCAAAGTCACCAAACCATGAAATCTAGGTCAAGGTCAAACATGGATGCCTGCATCAAAATTTCACTCCTAGTTGCAAGCATGTACCATGAATCATCAATGAAACTCTTAAAAACAGACTCTTACATCAGGGTGAAAGTTAGGGTTGTCACACTATTTTACAAAGTCAGTGAACCATAAAATGTAGGTCAAGGTCAGAAATGGATACTTGCATTGAAGTTTCAATTCCTAAATGCAAGCTTGTACCAAATACAATTAATGAAGCTCTAATAGATCTTGAGAAATGGACTCTTACATTAGATAGAAAGTCAGGGTGGTCGCAATAATTCACAAAGTCAGAGTCCATGAAATATGGGTAAAAGTCAAATATGGATGCTTGCGTTGCAGTTGCAATTCCTAGATGCACGTTTGTACCAATTATAATTTAAAAAGCTTAAATAGTTTTCGAGAAATGGTGAAAGTCAGGGTGGTCGCAATAATTCACGAAGTCAGTGAACCATGAAATATAGGTCAATGTCAGATATGGATGCTTGCGTTGAAGTTGCAATGCCTGGATGCAAGTTTGTACCATGAATGATTAATGAAGCTCTAATAGTTCTCAAGATATGGACTTGCTGACAAGATTTTATTAAAAAAAAAACAAGGCATCGCATGCGACACAAATCCCCTCGCACAAGACAACTTCGTGTGTGGAAAACACTGAAATGGCAAAAGTCCAACTTGCTTGAGATATTATCATATGCAACATTTGTGTAAAGTTTGTTTAAAAATCCATCCATAAATGTAGGTTCTAGAGTGATGACAATATTTCTCTAAAAATAGTCCTAGGGACCTTGACTTGAGGCCATGGCCGCTAAGTAGATCTTGCTCAAGATATTATCATAAGCATCTTTTGTGTGAAGTTAGATTAAAATCATAAATGTAGGCGGTAGAGCAATGACAAAGTTTTTCTAAAAATAGCCATAGTGACCTTGACCTTGAGGTCATGACCTTGAAAGTCAAAGCAACTCGAGATATTACCATAAGAAACATTTGTGTGAAGTTCTATTAACATCCAGCAATAAATGTAGGCACTAGAGCGATGACAAAGATTTTCTAAAAATAGCCACAGTGACCTTGACCTTGAAAGTCAAACACACTCGAGATATTATCATAAGGAACATTTGTGTGAAGTTATACTGAAATCAGTGAAGAAATGTAAGCGCTAGAGCCATGTCAAAGTTTTTCTAAAAATAGCCACAGTGACCTTGACCTTGAAAGTCAAACTCACTCGAGGTATTGTCATAAGGAACATTTGTGTGAAGTTATATTGAAATCAGTGAAGAAATGTAGTCGCTAGGGCATTGACAAAGTTTTTCTAAAATAGCCACAGTGACCTTGACCTTGAAAGTCGAAATCGCTTGAGATATTGTCTTAAGGAACATTTGTGTGAAGTTATATTGAAATTGGTGAAGAAATGTAAGCGCTAGAGCATTGACAAAGTTTTTTCTAAAAATAGCCACAGTGACCTTGACCTTGAAAGTGGAACTCGCTACAGATATTGTCATAAGGAACATTTGTGTGAATCGATTTTGAAATTGGTGAAAAAATGTAAGCGCTAGAGCAATGAAAAAGTTTTTCTAAAAATAGCCACAGTGACCTTGACCTTGAAAGTCAAACTCTGTCGAGGTATTGTCATAAGGATCATTTTTGTGAAGTTATATTAAAATCGGTGAAGAAATGTAGGCCGCCGGAGCGATGACAAAGTTTTTCTAAAAATAGCCATTGTGACCTTGACCTTGAAAGTTGAAATGGCTTGAGATATTGTCATAAGGAACATTTGTGTGAAGTTATATTGAAATCGGTGAAGAAATGTAAGAGCTAGAGCATTGACAAAGTTTTTCTAAAAATAGCCACAGTGACCTTGACCTTGAAAGTGGAACTAGCTAGAGATATTGTCAGAAGGAACATTTGTGTGAAGTTATATTGAAATCGGTGAAGAAATGTAGGCGCTAGAGCGATGACAATTTTTTTCTAAAAATAGCTACAGTGACCTTGACCTTGAGGTCATGACCCTGAAAGTCGAACACACTCGAGATATTGTCATAAGGAACATTTGTGTGAAGTTATATTGAAATCAGTGAAGAAATGTAGGTGCTAGAGCAATGACAAAGTTTTTCTAAAAATAGCCACAGTGACCTTGACCTTGAGGTCATGACCTTGAAAGTCGACCTCGCTCAAGATATTGTCATAAGGCACATTTGTGTGAAGTTATATTGAAATCAGTGAAGAAATGTAGGCGCTAGAGTGATGACAAAGTTTTCCTTAAAATAGCCACAGTGACCTTGACCTTGAGGTCATGACCTTGAAAGTCGAACTCGCTGAGATATTGTCATAAGAAACATTTGTGTGAAGTTATATTGAAATTGGTGAAGAAATGTAGGCGCTAGAGCGATGACAAAGTTTTTCTAAAAATAGCCACAGTGACCTTGACCTTGAGGTCATGACTTTGAATTCGAACTCCCTCGAGATTTTTTTATAAGGAACATTTGTGTGAAGTTATATTGAAATTGGTGAAGAAATGTAGGCGCTAGAGCGATGACAAAGTTTTTCTAAAAATAGCCACAGTGACCTTGACCTTGGGGTCATGACCTTGAAAGTCGAACTCGCTCGAGATTTTTTTATAAGAAACATTTGTGTGAAGTTATATTGAAATTGGTGAAGAAATGTAGGCGCTAGAACGATGACAAAGTTTTTCACAAATTACCAAAATGACAAATTGCCATAACTCACAAAGTATTTTTCGGAATTTTGTCATAAGTTAATCAGTTCATCTACTCATCACCACCAATCTATTCACCAACTTTCAAGGCTGTAGCTCCAATAGTTTTTGAGATATCTTGCTGACAAGATTTTATTAAAAAAATTTCAAAGGGCAATAACTCTTAAAAGGGGCATAATCCGGACGAGAAAAAAAATATGCGCCAGCTAATTTTCCATGAAGAATCCATATATGAAATTTCAAAACCCTAGCATACACGGTTCTAAAGATATGCTATGCATCACTTTAAGCATACATTACAATGGGCACAAATTACCAAAATGACAAAGGGCCATAACTCACAAAGTATTTTTCGGAATTTTGTCAAAAGTTAATCAGTTCATCTACTCATCACCACCAATCTATTCACCAACTTTCAAGGCTCTAGCTCCAATAGCTTTTGAGATATCTTGCTGACAAGATTTTATTAAAAACATTTCAAAGGGCAATAACTCTTAAAAGGGGCATAATCCGGATGAGAAAAAAAAATACGCGTCAGCTAATTTTCCATGAGGAATCCATATATGAAATTTCAAAACCCTTGCATACACGGTTCTAAAGATATGCTATGCATCACTTTAAGCATACATTACAATGGGCACAAATTACCAAAATGACAAAGGGCCATAACTCACAAAGTATTTTTCGGAATTTCGTCAAAAGTTAATCAGTTCATCTACTCATCACCACCAATATAGTCACCAACTTTCAAGGCTCTAGCTCCAATAGTTTTTGAGATATCTTGCTGACAAAATTTTATTAAAAAAAATTCAAAGGGCAATAACTCTTAAAAGGGGCATAATCCGGACAAGAAAAAAATTAGCGTCAGCTAATTTTCCATGAAGAATCCATATATGAAATTTCAAAACCCTAGCATACACGGTTCTAAAGTTATGCTATGCATCACTTTTAGCATACATTACAATGGGCACAAATTACCAAAATGACAAAGGGCCATAACTCACAAAGTATTTTTCGGAATTTTGTCAAAAGTTAATCAGTTCATCTACTCATCACCACCAATATAGTCACCAACTTTCAAGGCTCTAGCTCTAATAGTTTTTGAGATATCTTGCTGACAAGATTTTATTAAAAAAATTTCAAAGGGCAATAACTCTTGAAGGGGGCATAATCCGGACGAGAAAAAAAATACGCATCAGCTAATTTTCCATGAGGAATCCATATATGAAATTTCAAAACCCTAGCATACACGGTTCAAAATGACAAAGGGCCATAACTCACAAAGTATTTTTCGGAATTTTGTCAAAAGTTAATCAGTTCATCTACTCATCACCACCAATATAGTCACCAACTTTCAAGGCTCTAGCTCTAATAGTTTTTGAGATATCTTGCTGACAAGATTTTATTAAAAAAATTTCAAAGGGCAATAACTCTTGAAGGGGGCATAATCCGGACGAGAAAAAAAATACGCATCAGCTAATTTTCCATGAGGAATCCATATATGAAATTTCAAAACCCTAGCATACACGGTTCTTTAGTTATGCTATGCATCAAAAGCGTAACGGACGTACGAATGGACGAACAGACGAACGGACGAACGAACCAGAAGCAATATGCCCCTCCAACTTTTTCAAAGTTGGGGGCATAATGAGATTTTCATCAGAAGTGTTAGATGTGTTACTGATCTTGTCACCCCAAGATATTGCATATAAAATAGGCCACATATATCCTCTATATAGCAAACAAATTTCAGAAAAGTCAGAAACCGGTAACATTGTTTTTGATTGCTAGATATGGGTTCAGGTATATTTTTGTGCTTAAATCAGTTGCAATATAAGGGGACAAGAATTCCTTAAAGTGTATTTTTATTGTGTTTTTAATGACCATCTGGTGCCACGTTATCATACAAAGCTTAGCATAGGCACTTATGTAATAAAAACTCTCTCCCCACTCCCCACACCACCCGCCCCCCCACCCCCCCCCCCCCCCACCCCCAACACACACACACAAAAAGATACAGGCGTTTTAGTTTGACTTTTCAAAAGTAAATGAGAACAAACATTAGCAAAGTATACTAGTTCAATCCAAACATTTGAAAGAGAAACAAGAGGGCCCAGAGGGCCCTGGTTCGCTCACCTGATCCAATGTATAATAAGTGGGCCCCGGGCAGGGTCAATTTTGGCCCCAGGGCTATAATTTGAACAATCTTGGTAGAGGTCCACAAGATGAAGCTTCATATCGAATATGAATGACCTGGGCTTTGTGGTTTCAGAAAAGAAGATTTTAAAGGTTTACCCTGCATAAAGAAGACTATGTAAAACAAGATTTTCCCTATATAAGTCTATGTAAATCCAAAAGCCCCCGGAGCAGGGGCATTTTGGCTCCAGGGCTATAATTTGAACAATCTTGGTAGAGGTCCACTAGCTGAAGCTTCATAACAAATATCAAAGACCTAAGACTTGTGGTTTCAGAGAAGAAGATTTTCCATATATAAGTCTATGTAAAACCAAAGGACCACATGGTGGGGGCATTTTTGGTCTCAGGGCTATATTTGAACGATATTGGTAGAGGTCCACTAGCTGAAGCTTCATAACAAATATCAAAGACCTAAGCCTTGTGGTTTCAGAGCAGAAGATTTTTAAAGATTTTCCCTATATAAGTCTATGTAAAACCAAAGGGCCACGCAGCGGGGGATTTTTTGGCCCCAGGGCTATAATTTGAACAATCTTGGTAGAGGTCCGCAAGATGAAGCTTCATATCAAATATCAAAGACCTGGGCCTTGCAGTTTCAGAGAAGAAGATTTTTAAAGATTTTCCCTATATAAGCCTATGTAAAACCAAAGGGCCCTGGGGCGGGGGCATTTTTGGCCCCAGCACTATAATTTGAACAATCTTGGTAGGGGTCCACTAGATGAAGTTTCATACCAAATAGCAAAGACCTCGGCCTTGCAGTTTCAGAGAAGAAGATTTTTAAAGATTTTCCCTATATAAGCCCATGTAAAACCAAAGGGCCCCGGTGCGGGAGCATTTTTGGCCCCAGCACAATAATATGAACAATCTTGGTAGGGGTCCACTAGATGAAGCTTCATACCAAATATCAATGTCCTGGACCTTGCGGTTTCAGAGAAAAAGATTTTTAAGTTTTCAATGAAAAAAATCTATTTTTGGCTCCTGTGACCTATATGTGCAACGGACCGTAACCATTTGAACAACTTTGAAAGGGGACCACCTAAGGATCATTTCTGTGAAGTTTGGTCAAAATCTGATCAGTGGTTTAGGAGGAGATGTCGTTTGAAGAAAAAGTTTACGGACGGACGCACGCACGCACGGAGGACAAAAAGTGATCCAAAAAGCTCAACTTGTCACTACGTGACAGGTGAGCTAAAAATAAAATGCATTCATGCACTGTTCATGATGAATGTTAGTTTTGACAGTTTTGCAAAAATGATAATCCTGAAATATTACATTATGGCAGAATAGGAATAAGAAAATAACCCTGTTTTATTTGGTCTTTCTGTATATTTTTAAACCCTGCAATAAAAAGACACTTGATGTCAGTAATACGCAATGACGTATTGAATCTGCTTAATAAATTACTTGCATAGTCCTATTTTTTTTCTTTAATTATGTTTGCTGTTGTCATTCTCTTCTTTCAAATAAAACAGCAGCCAATAAATTGCTAACTGTGAAGGGACAGACTGATTTTTCCATTTGTTCTAATGATTGATCGGACCATGTGTTGGTAATTGTTTCTTACATCACTTGGTCAAAGAGACTCACACTCCGCTCCCCCACCAAAGGTTTTGTGAGATCAAGAAAACTATTTTCTGCATTGTTTCTAGGTTCATTATAACATCTGCAAAAGTCTAAGCTACAATGTCTTAGTCTTCAAAATAAATGCAGAGCTAGTCACACTGTAACTAGTTGTAAAATTGGCATTTGGTATACACTTCCCTAAATGAAAAAGATGGAAGGCAAGTTGCTGTAACTAATGCATTTGATAGCTGATATTATATTTAGATGTTATAATACCATTCACATTTTTAGTCATCTGTATGCAGTATTTGTCATCTGTGTTAAGTTTTCTAGCTCTATATTCGTCTGTTTTTGCAAATAGCGTAAATCAGCTGTTAGTTGTACTATTAGCATATTTCTGAACCAAAATCTGCAGTTGGCTTTATATTTTTCCATAATACTGATAGCAAATATACCGTTTGCTCTTTTCTTCTTCTGAAATAGTTAGAAAGCTGAACTGATTGGTCTTCTCTGTAATACTATTTCATATTACTCAAAAAATAACTGGTTGCTTTCTGGATCATATTTAAGAATATAAATAGATCATATTTTAGAATATAACTTTCTGACACTGATTTGCACATTTGTTCGTGCTTTAGTCCAAATTTTGCGGGGGGCATTGTTAGAGTGACACTTATGTTTCAATTTTGTCTACAGTAATCTGTGAATACAGTGAGCCAAAAGATCAGAAAATATTGTCTGTGGTATTATGACATACCTGGCTCAACCATAATAAAACATCATTACTCTTGGCCATTCAAGCAAGCTGTGCCATTCAGGTATGACAATCAGACTTTTCAAACTTTTTAAGTAGACTGCATCAGTTCAGAGAGTCAAGCGATAGAACCATCCATTTTACTTGCCATTTCAACAATCTTTGTCATAATAAGCTTCAGCGGGCTTTAGGATTACATTAAATGCAAAAACGCCTGTTAAGAAATGAAATATATTTTCAATAAAATCTGATTGAATTGTTAATGAGCGCTCAAATGAATTGTGTTTTTGGTGTTCCCCAGGGTACCATAACTGATACAAATGCTGATTAAATGAGCTCATACTACACAATCAAGGTTTAAACATACATATATTCATGTGTATATATATATTGGTGAGCAATTTCTCGATTGAAAATGTTATACCATATCTACAAATGGTTTGAAAAAAAAAATAAAAATCTGACCACTACTATTCAATGTTCAAATGCAGTATGTTACCGGTCTCAGATTTTCAAGAAAGTTTGACAAAATGTTCCACATATACATGGGCAATTTTCGTGTTAAAATGATGGGGTGACAAGAACTGCAACAGTGTGAAATCAAAAGTCAAACTTACTCCAAAAGATTTTATGGTTGTGAAATCTGGGGTCTGCTCCATATGAAATTGATCATGGTCTATGGAACTTCACTGAACAATAGCAAATGTGATACAAAAATGATCACAAATGACTACAAAGATGCCTGAGAACAAAATAACTCCAAAACATAAGAAGCTGTTACATATATATACACTTGTTTGAGGGTACCCCTATTTTTGGAAGTGGAAGTAAACAAAACATTGTCGATTTGTAATGTAAACAGATATGAGAGTGAAATAGTTAAGTAATGAACAGTCATTTACCAGGCATTAATTATGCACAATATCATGGAAATCTGTGCGTGGGCAGAACCCTATAGAAATTTACTATAGGCTGGAACTCCCCCTTTGTTTCATGATCCTGCAAGGAGTCCAAAAGGTGCAAACGGAATGGCAAACAGTGTAGACCTGATAAGACTGCCAGTCTGATCTGGGTCTGCACTGTTTGCCCCCATATACTTAGAATCATTATGGTATAATCAAAAGTAGCATTTATCTGGTTCTTATTTTCACCTACTTTTTATATTCTTCCTGTTTCTTTGGCTGGTCTTTTCCTTTAGCAATGACCCGTATAAAGTCTTCTGTGAGAACAAATGGTACTCGCTCTCTGTTGATCCCGAACTTTTTCTTCTTATGGTCGAGGAAATGACCAAAATCAATATGGAACACCTGGCAGAAAAGCAAACACACAGTTTTTATCATACAAAAACATCATTATTTCATGGATAATGTCATGTCATAAAACACAATAAGTTCATCACAAAAATATAATACATGTAATTAGTTTATACTAATTTATTTAAGTTTGATTGCGATGTGAGCTTCAAGGTTATTGAATCGTTCTCCAACAGTCATTACGGGTGTTTACACGCATGTGCGAGAGAGAGAGGCAGTGTATTTTACAACACTACTACCCATTTACACCTGGGTGGAATGGGCAGTGTCATTACTTGTCTTGCCCAAGGACACACCTCCATACCGGTGGCTGGATTCGAACGCACAACCTCTCGATCATAAGTCGAACGCGTCAACCACTGCGCTATTGAGGCTGACAAAAAAAACATACTAAATGATTGTTAGATTGATCTTTTTGCACTGTTTTAACTTCTGTAGACTGCCAAACTTTGCACACTTCATTGATATCAAATGTAAATCTCAATCAACTGACTGTCTCCGAGTATACCCTTGAAAATTAGTTCAAACAGGGACTTCCGTCTGTTTCGTTTAACCCACTACTCTTGATCACCAGTCGGGCTTGCACCTGACTGAGCCACTGAGTTTCTGTGTTAAACTGAAGCAATAAACTTCTAAATTATCCTCAGGTGCCACTGTATGGTGTATTGCATGTAAAAAGCCCCCGCCCATAGGGGCTTGAAGAAATATATGGGCTGCATGATACTTCCACACAGAGCTGAATCCAGCCCGCACACTAGTACTGGTAAACAGCTTAGAGGATCTAAGCCTGTCCAGGAACCGCGGTGCGAGACGGACAGTCCATGCTAATAACACTATTGGTTTCATTGGGCGACAGGGCTTGAGATGTCGTTTCATCTCCATGTCGGGTAAAAGTCCCACAAAATTGGAAGCAACGTCTCCAAAATGACCTTTACAGTGTTGACGGGGACGATAAACCTCAAATCAAACAAACAAACATGCACCTGACTGAGCCACCGAGTTTCTATGTTAAACTGAAGCAATAAATTCCTAAATTATCCTCACGTACCACTGTATGATGTATTGCATGTAAAACATTTAATTTGTTTGACAATTTCAAGTTTTACAGCTATGTCAACATCTGTGAGTCTATTTAACCCATTTAGTACCGGAAAACCCTAAAGGGTAATTGGCAAACAGTGCAGGCCCAGATCAGATGCTGCAGAATGCAGCATCTGATCAGGGCCTACACTGTTTGCAAAAAAAAAATCAGATTTTTCCAAATAAATTTTGAAGAAAATACAATCGGACACCCCTAAATTTTGAAATGAATGCCTGCTAAATATATAAGGAGGAAGATTCCATTTGGTACAAAAAGGGTTAACCTACTCTATGGAGTGTACTGTCTGAATAGTACACAGAGTGTAAATACATGTACATCTAAACCTCTTTTAATATGCAAAAGCAACATACATTTTTGCAGCAAAAATTCCAGAGTCATGAATATTGTACTTGCTAGAACAGTTAACATTCTGACCAATAACGAGCTTGTTAACCCATTTTATACTAGTGGGCTATTCCATTGCTATATGTTGAACAAGTCCATTTGTCATATAAGGTGTGTCAGGACTATTTATTTCAATTTTATTCTATTTTTGACGGAAAAATTCTATTAGCAAATAGTGCAGGCCCTGATCAGACGCCGCGTTCTGCGGCGTCTGATCTGGGCCTGCACTGTTTGCCAAGGTACCCCTTTAGGGGTTTCCCGCATGCAATGGGTTAAGCTAACAATGCTTGAACAACCTGGCCCAGATTAAATCTCAATCATAACTCACCAATCCCTCATGAGTAACCATGATATTTTCTGAGTGTCTATCACCTATCCCCATAACAAAAGTGGCCACACAGTAACCAGCACAGGATTTTGTAAATGCGTCTATTGCTTCTTCATATCTGTCAATCAAACAAGAAAAATACATAAACCCTCAACTCCTTATCATGACTAGCAGATTGCATTTTAAAAGCACCTTTTTTTATTTGTTTGTTTGATTTGAAGTTTAATGTCCCCGTCAACACTGTAAGGTCATTTTGGAGACGTTGCTTCCAATTTTGTGGGACTTTTACCCGACAATGAGATGAAATGACATCTCAAGCCCTGTCGCCCAATGAAATTAATAGGGTTTATAAGCAAGGACGGTCCGACTCGCACTGCTTTACATGGGCAGGCTTAGATCCTCTAAGCAGTTTACCAGTACTCATGTGCCGTTGGTTTCAGCTCTGCGTGGAAGCATCATGCAGCCCATTTATTTCTTCAAGCCCCAATGGGCGAGGGCCCCCCGACTTTTTTTTAAACTTTTCACAGAAAATAGGGCTTTACATTATATGCAAATCAACCTCTTTAGTTAACATATCGTTAAAACTTCAATCAGTTAGTACGGCTAATATGCTAATATTTTTGCTGAAAAAAATTGGAGCAGCTGCTCTCATTTTTTCAGCAAAAAAAATAACACTATACTAGATATTGTACTTGCTAGAACATTTAACAATTTGACTACTAACGAGATCGTTAAGCTAATGATACTCTGAACAACTGGCCCCTGTTGTTTTATCATGTGATGTCTCAGTGATGTAACATAATTTAAGAAATAGTCCAGCTGTAGCAGTGATTTGTTGAGTAATAAATCACAGTCTGGAGGTCATTTGTAAAGTAGATCAAATCATGAGCAAGTAGTGTCAGTAATTTGTCTACTTACAACTGACTGATAAACTGTGATTTATTACTCCACAAATCACACACTAGAACTGATCTATTTTTATTCTAACTTTGTCTAGATTTTAATCTAAATTTTATCTTTGATGCTAAAAACCATCTAATGAGCCATCAAGTGATGTCATAAAACCGCTGCTATTCACATCGCTCTATTCTGCCCAGTGATTTGTTGCAGAATAAATCACATTTCTTTTTCATAGCCTATATAGGGGTGCTGTGTTAAGAGTTCATATATTTTATATGTTAGATCACAAAGCAATCTTGTGATATTATATGTAAATCATTTGCTGACTTGGACTCATATGTTTTGTTTTGTTTGTATTTGAGTTTAAAGGCCCAGTCAACACTATTTAGGTCATTTCTTTCGCCAGAAACTGACAACTGACCTTCCTGAATCAGTAGAAGGCAGAGAATGACCATAGAAAATATTTCATGATGAATCTCCATGAAAGAATGTTGCTGATTCGGAAAGGAATCGAAATCCTCCTGATCACCAGTCAGACACGCATCCGTCGGACTCATAGGTGAGACCATAGCAACAGATAAGATGCGTATTTTGTGATTATTGAAGGATAGTTTTCCTTATTTCTCCATATAAACCTATGTTGTGGGTATTCATTAGAACTGCCTCATAAGTTTATGGCTTTGTAAGAATAAATTACATCAAGTAATCTGATTGGTTCAAAGTCAGAAATGGGTGTGGTTAAAATGAATATTCAGCAAGAGAAGGGTTAATCTAACCTGTCTTTATTTTTCTCTTTGATCCAGCGGTGTAGTTGCTGTGATGCCATCTGTAGTGCTGCCTTTGCTCCTCCCTGAGATTGTATTTTCATGATTGTCTCCGAATTCCGCACCGCCTCTATCAGACCTACATCTTTCCCTGTCGATAAACACCCATACGGGGTCATCCTGAAAGATTACAATATTCAGTAAGACTTCAATGGATTGGAAACTGATGGTGTGTTTAGCATGATTATTTTAACCCTTGTACTGCATGATGCTTCCACGCAGAGCTGAACCCGACCGCACATGAGTACTGGTAAACAGCTTAGAGAATCTCAGCGTGCCCAGGCAAAGCGGTGCCAGTCGGACCGTCCATGCTTATAAACCCTATTGGTTTCATTTGGCGACCAAAAAAAGTAAAAGTCCCACAAAACGGGAAGCAACGTCTCCAAAATGACCTATACAATGTTGACAGGGACGTTAAACCTCAAATCAAACAAACAATAACCCTTGTACTGCTGTACATGGCAACCTCTACCTTTGCAAACAGTGTAGATTCGGAAGCCATCTGATTAGAATCTACACTGTTTGTCATTCAGTTTGTGAATTTACAGGAGTGAATTACATCAAGTAATCGGATTGGTTTAAAGTCAGAAATGGGTGTGGCTTAATTAATTTATGCAGCGGCCACCCGGCGGCCCGCACGGACATCACTATTCTAAAGGATGGAATTTTTCCTTGAAAAACCTGTCCAAAAACCTGTCTTAGTGGTCACCTCTATTAAGCAAGCAACCTATCTGAAGCAGGAATGCCTTCTGTTCCAAGTCATCTTCCCCACCATTGTGTCTGCAGCAATGTATCTTATATAGTTATTGCTCTTGTATTTCATCTAATATCCGGACACAGCTGTAAATATCCATCTCTATATGTCGGCAGCAATTTATATCCACTAGGTTTATCAACTTGTTGCCTTTCTGACGCGGGAGCTGCCATTTTCCCTGCACAATGAAGACTGGTATGCAAAACTGATATCCAAATATTGCAAATATACTGGGAATGTTTTAATACCAGCCATGACTTTAGACTGATTTTCAATTGAACACAACAAAATTGCATACAGAAAATGTAACTTGGATTAGAGAACCAGTCTGCAATTGGTGATGCATTTATTTCAATTTCCTATCTCAAAATGTGCACTATCTTTTCTTTCTTTTAGAGTATCAACTTTTTTCCAGTTGCTTTCCTTAAAAGCAGGCATAAAATGACAACTGTTGTAGTAAGTGTATCTGAGGGCTTACCGTAGATCTAGACCAGCATTCTTCCATATGGCATCCATGACACGGATCAACTGTAATGTCAACATGTCCTGGCGTAGATCTGCAAATAATATGGAAAATAAGCCCCATCATGATTTTTTGGGGTTTTTTTCGGCCCTTTCAAGATTATTTCACTTATATCGAGCCAATCGTTAATCAGGTGGATGAAAACTGGAGTACCCAAAGAAAAACCACTTGACCTTCTATTGCAGAATGTGGCGTCTCACACATGACCCGAGCTAAGCTCGAATCACAGCACTGAGATACCGAATGATTAAAAGTCTGCGTTCTTACCCACAAGGTCACACAGGCCCATCTGTCTCTAATACACATGTACATTTTGCACAGCGGCCCCAGCCCACAGGGTTTGGAGAATAGATTGGGAATAGCACTTCCAATACATTTGTGCAGCGCACCCCTCCGCCGCCCATCGGGGCTTGAAGAAATAGATTAGGAATACCAATTGTTTGAACATGTATCATGTAAAGGGTGTAGTTTGATTGACAATTACCGTTACATGTGTTCACGTTTGTAGGTCAACAGGTAGATTAAGTGCAGTGGACAGTTAATCCACTTGACTGACTGACGTTTTTACCGTTTTTTTTTTCTCACAGGTTTGAAACCAATACACAGTAGTTTATTTACCATAATTCAAGGGGCAAAATGGGGTTTTTACCTTAAATTATGAAAAAAAAAAAAAACGGGAGCCATGGAACAACCGCGTTCTACTGATTTCTGTGCTTAAACGATCAGCGCTATAACGAGGTTACAGTTATGTTGACTAACGACATGGTTAGTTTTGAACAACTGGCCCCATGACTCTTGTTAGCTCGTTTATACAGTGAAAGTCCGCTTTTAAAACTAGCAAAATTTAAGACTAACTAAGACTAATTCTGCTTTTAAAAGCATATTTATAAGGTTGCAGTTACCCTTCTTTGTGTTTTCCATACCTAGTGTCCTCTAGTAGGAGACCACATTTAGGACTTTATGACCACTTTTAAGACCACTTTTGAACAGTCCCAAAGGTGGTCTTAATTTTAATATAAGTGTAGCTGAGCAGGCCTATGGTTGCAAACCCTGAAGATGATTTTTTTTTTTTTGCCACAAGGTTCACAAAATCCTTTAAGTCTTAAAGCCCAACAGAACTTTAGAGCAGACAGCAATTTAATATTTTAACCCTTGTCCTGCTGAATATTCATATATGCCACACCCACTACTGATTATCAACCAATCAGATTACCTGATGCAAATTATTGCAACAAATTCATAATCTGAATGGCAAACAATGTAGATCCTGATCAGATGGCTTCGTCAGAAGCCATCTGATCTGGATCTTCATTGTTTGGAAAATAAGGCATATCCGGGCTCAGCAGGACAAGGGTTAAACCAGAGTTGGTGTCTATGAAACACTATGCCCCCTACTTCTTGAGCCAAACACTGCCTGCCCTTAACAATCAAAAGTTAATCAGGTCATCTAATCACTATACCCAGTCAAGTTTTAAGGAAATAGTCTAAACAGTTGCTGAGAGTTTGTTTGTTGGTTGGCTGTAAGGTTTTACATCCCTATAAACACTATTTAGGTCATTCTGGTGATGCTGCTTCCAATTTGTGGGACTTTTACCAGAGAGATAAAATACGTAACATCTCAAGCCCAACAGCCCAAAGAAACAGCTGCAGTTAATATACAGTGATAGGCCAACTCTAACCACTTTTCCAGGGCAGGCTTAGGACTTATGAGCGGCAAAAGGTCTTGGAGTAGGCCCCTCATGACTAGGTAGGCAAACATCTCGAACAGGCTTGCCTACCCTGACATTGTGTCCATTTTCCTGCAGAAGAAATCCTGTCTAAGCAAGAATGACATTAATCAAGCTGGGAATATAAGAATCTGATATGGGGTTCTGTTGTAGATGAGCGTTTCCAACCCGAGGGATGACCGTGCTGAGCGGAACCGAGGCTATGCCGAGGTTCCGCTCAGCACGGTCATCCCGAGGGTTGGAAACGCCCATCTACAACAGAACCCCATATTGGATTCTTTTCCTTGCACAACACCTCCGGTTAGTTTTGACAGCTCGCACATGTATATTGTTTACAAAATAAACATAGTGCGGAAGTAGTTCCGACAGTTGAATAGAATTGAAGCGCATTTATGTTAGTTGCCTGGGTCGGAACACCAGGGTCAGAACATAAATTTCTATCCCAGGGTAAAATCACGGATTTCCTTGTCTGGTGTGCAAGAATAAACTTACCATCCCCATTTTTGAAGAGAATTTTATACGACAAGTAGCCAATATCTGCGAGTGGGTCAGGATTGTGCCACACCATCCAGAGGGGTCGTTTCTTTGACTGCTTCACTATACACTCTTCAGGGCTGAAAATACCAACAAAACTATGATAAGAATACAACAAAAATACTAGAGCTGCCGCCTAACGGGCGCCAATTATACCCCCGCGCATGCGTTGTCAGACAAATTTTTACAAGTATTTGACCTTGAGGAAGGTCAACGTAAAGGTCAAGGTCAGGTTTGTGTATATCAATCTTAAGTACTAGTGGCAAGGTGTGTGGTGTGTGAATATTAAAGAAATCGGTCAAAGAATGAGGAAGTTATGAGCAATGTTAAAGTTTTTTGTAACGGACCGACGACGATGACAGACGACAAGGTGACTCCTATATACCCCCTTCAAACTTCGTTTGCGGGGGTATAATGATGAGAAAAGAGCATGAGTGCCATAAATGTCCGAAATCAGCAAGTTTACTACAATTAACTCACTCACTAAACTGAACTGAACTGAGCTGATCTGACTAAATAACATTGACATAAAGCAGTTTGACTCTACCTTATATTTCCTAGCCTATGACTGTTACTGAGGGGAGAGGTGAAGTTCTGAAGACACTCCTGGTAGTCTGGCTGCTGCAGCTGTTCATGAAGAAATTTCATATGTTCGTCCCGGTCCTGAAAGAAACAAGTAACAACATCGACTTATACACCAAGAACTGTTTTCCCCCAGAGGGGTGGTGAGTATTTCTTTTTAATTTTGGTTGTACGGTTGTTCAGGATAAATCACATATATTGAGCAAACAGTTTACCAGAACCAGATATTGACCTTTACAGAACCAGGTATCGAACCAACCTACCAGCACTATTTACCGTAAAGATCATAGGTACGCCTAATCAAACAATGCAGGCCCAGATCAGACTGCTCCTGAAGGAGCAGTCTGATCAGGGTCTACACTGTTTGCCATTCCATCTGTACTTTTTGGACTCCAACAAACTTACTAAAATTTTAGGAGACTTACAGCAAGCCCTCAAAGTGTCCAAATTTTTAGGATTTATAAGGGCCCCGTCAAGCGATTTTGGTACTTATCGCCTATGCGAGCAGCAAAGATTCAGGCAAGCCTGCGCATCCACGCAGTCTCGCCAGAACCTTCGCTGCTCGCTCATACAAGCAGTGAATCAAGAGGAAACTTCAGGCAGAAAGCCAAATCCCTGGCTCCTCTGAATGGCTCGGCGTGCGTAGTTAAAATTTGTCATGACGGAATTCTCGAAGACACAAATTCGCTTGGCGGGGCTCATACGGTAACTGTTCAGGTCTGACATGTCAAGCTGGTCATTTTACCCAACAACATTCAGGGCAGGCTGATACATTTGTTTGTTTGTTTGAATTGGGGTTTAACGGCCCAGTCAACACAATTTAAGGTCATTTGTGAGCCGGTCAGTTTACCTATCCACACTTTTCCTGGGCAGGCTTATACATAAAGTGGTTAACCAGTACAGTGCACATTCTTTCGCCAGAAACTGACAACTGCCCTTCTTGAATCAGCGGAAGGGAGAGTGACCATAGAAAAGATTTCATGATCAATCTCTATGAAAGAATGTTGCCGACCCTGGCAGGTATTGAACCCGCGTCCTCCTAATCACCAGTCAGACGCGCATCCGATTGAGCTACCAAGGCCGGCCCAGGCTGATCCATTTATGGTTAATCAGTACTGAACACATTCTTTACCTGGACTGCTATTCAGTATACCAAAATTTCCACTGTATTAGATATAGCACTACCAATGAAAGAATGGTAAACATTTTTTACCACAAATGAACTTGTTAAGCTTGTTAAGCTAAAGTTGTTTGAATGATTGGACCCTGTATTTGGATTCCAGTGCAATAAAGAGGCTGCGGTTTTGTTATCTCCCTGTATAGAAGTCTCATCACAGATTGGTAGGCGAGACAGTTCAGGTGCTGTCAATATACAGTCGAACCTCAATGGCATGAACATCTTTGGGACCTCAAAAATCTGTTCGAGACATGGGTAGTTCGAGCCACTGAGGATTACTGCCAGGAGGCATAACAAGATACTTTTAGACATCTTTTCGATGTTCCATAATGAATATGTATGCTGTGTGTACTCATTAGAATCGCCTCATCGAGGCGATTCTAACGAGTACACACAGCATACATTTGCAAGATAAAATACTAAAATCTCCTTAATTATCCCCCACTATTTCTTATGTAGAGGATTTTGCTAGGGGCTCAAGAATGGGTTTGACACATCCTTGGTACACGAGCCACCAGTGTTCGAGCCATCGAAGTTCTACTGTATGCGAAATTTGCTGAGTCCACAAGAAGATGCAGTAGAGTTTCTTTCTCATGCTTTTGGCAAGCAAACTAAATGGCCATAAACAATTGGGCCCAGTTGTTCAAAGCCTCGTTAGCTTAACAAGCTCATTAGAGGTCAAATTGTTAACCATTCTAGCAAGTTTAATACCTAGAATTTTGGTATTTTTACTGAAAAAAAATGTGAGCAGCTTCTGCATATGCAAAAGCTGCTCACATTTTTTCAGAATAAATATTACTATATTTGCCATGATAAATGATCAATGTTTTAACGATTTGTTGCCTAACATGTCGTTAGTTTGAAAACTGGCCCCAGACCTTGTTTGTGTTGCAGATCATTTCACGTTCATATTCCAAACAAGAGGGCCATGATGGCCCTGGATCGCTCACCTGATCCATAGTGTAACAAGTGGGCCCCAGAGAGGGCCATTATTGGCCCCAGGGCTTTAATGTACATAATGTTGAGGGAGGTCTTAAAGGTGAAGCTTCATACCAAACATCAACAAAGGCTAAAATTTGAACAATCTTGTCAAAGGTCCACTAGATGAAGCTACACATCAAATATCAAAGACCTGGGCCTAGCGGTTTCAGAGAAGAAGATTTTTAAAGATTTTGCCTATATAAGCCTATGTAAAATCAAAGGGCCCCGGGACAGGGGCATTTTTTGCCCCAGCACTATAGTTTGAACAATCTTGGTAGGGGTCCACTAGATGAAGCTTCATACCAAATATCAAAGTTCTGGGCCTTGTGGTTTCAGAGAAGAAGATTTTTAAAGATTTTCCCTATATAAGCCTATGTAAAACCAAAGGGCCCCGTGGCAGGGGGGGATTTTTTGTCCCAGCACTATAATTTGAACAATCTTGGTAGGGGTCCACTAGACGAAGCTTCATACCAAATATCAAAGTCCTGGGCCTTGTGGTTTCAGAGAAGAAGATTTTTAAAGATTTTCCCTATATAAGCCTATGTAAAACCAAAGGGCCCCGGGGCAGGGGCATTTTTGGCCCCAGCACTAAAATTGGAACAATCTTGGTAGGGGTCCACTAGATGAAGCTTCATACCAAATATCAAAGTCCTGGGCCTTGTGGTTTTAGAGAAGAAAATTTTTAAAGATTTTCCCTATATAAGCCTATGTAAAACCAAAGGGCCCCGTGGCGGGGGCATTTTTGGCCCCAGCACTATAATTTGAACAATC
The DNA here is from genome assembly GCA_963580285.1 of Lucinisca nassula. Taxonomy (NCBI): domain Eukaryota; kingdom Metazoa; phylum Mollusca; class Bivalvia; order Lucinida; family Lucinidae; genus Lucinisca; species Lucinisca nassula. The sequence goes on along the minus strand of OY757023.1, from coordinate 111,761,913 downwards.
TTGGTAGGGGTCCACTAGATGAAGCTTCATACCAAATATATAAGACCTGGGCCTTGTGGTTTCAGAGAAGAAGATTTTTAAAAATTTTCCCTATATAAGCCAATGTAAAAGCAAAGGGCCCCGTGGCGGGGGCATTTTTGTCCCAGCACTAAAATTTGAACAATCTTGGTAGGGGTCCACTAGATGAAGCTTCATACCAAATATCAAAGTCCTGGGCCTTGTGGTTTCAGAAAAGAAAATTTTTAAAGATTTTCCCTATATAAGCCCATGTAAAACCAAAGGGCCCCGTGGCGGGGGCATTTTTTGTCCCAGCACTAAAATTTGAACAATCTTGGTAGGGGTCCACTAGATGAAGCTTCATACCAAATATCAAAGACCTGGGCCTTGTGGTTTCAGAGAAGAAGATTTTTTAAGATTTTCCCTATATAAGCCTATGTAAAACCAAAGGGCCCCGTGGCGGGGGCATTTTTGGCCCCAGCACTGTAATTTGAACAATCTTGGTAGGGGTCAACTAGATGAAGCTTCATACCAAATATCAAAGACCTGGGCCTTGTGGTTTCAGAGAAGAAGATTTTTAAAGATTTTCCCTATATAAGCCAATGTAAAACCAAAGGGCCCCGTGGCGGGGGCATTTTTTGTCCCAGCACTATAATTTGAACAATCTTGGTAGGGGTCCACTAGATGAAGCTTCATACCAAATATCAAAGTCCTGGGCCTTGTGGTTTCAGAGTAGAAGATTTTTGAAGATTTTCCCTATATAAGCCTATGTAAAACCAAAGGGCCCTGGGGCGGGGGCATTTTTGGCCCCAGCACTATAATTTGAACAATCTTGGTAGGGGTCCACTAGATGAAGCTTCATACCAAATATCAAAGACCTGGGCCTTGTGGTTTCAGAGAAGAAGATTTTTAAAGATTTTCCCTATATAAGCCAATGTAAAACCAAAGGGCCCCGTGGCGGGGGCATTTTTCGTCCCAGCACTCAAATTTGAACAATCTTGGTAGGGGTCCACTAGATGAAGCTTCATACCAAATATCAAAGTCCTGGGCCTTGTGGTTTCAGAGAAGAAGATTTTTAAAGATTTTCCCTATATAAGCCTATGTAAAACCAAAGGGCCCCTGTGCGGGGGCATTTTTGGCCCCAGCACTATAATTTGAACAATCTTGGTAGGGGTCCACTAGATGAAGCTTCATACCAAATAACAAAGACCTGGGCCTTGTGGTTTCAGAGAAGAAGATTTTTTAAGTTTTTGGTGAAAAAAATCTGTTTTTGGCTCCTGTGACCTAGATGTGCAACGGACCGGAACCATTTGACCCATATTCAAACTTGACCGAGATATTGTCATGATGATCATTCTGAGCAAGTTTGATTAAGATTGGACCAAAATTGTGGCCCCTAGGGTGTTCACAAGGTTTTTATATGATTTGACCCGCTGACCTACTTTTTAACCCGATATGACCCATATTCGAACTGGACTGAAATATTGTCACAATGGTCATTCTGAGCAAGTTTCATGATAATTGGACCAAAACAGTGGCCTTCAGAGTGTTCACAAGGTTTTTCTATGATTTGACCTACTGACCTACTTTTTGACCGGACATGACCCATATTCGAACTTGACCAAGATATTGTCATGATGATCATTCTGAGCAAGTTTGATTATGATTGGACCAAAATTGTGGCCTCTAGGGTGTTCACAAGGTTTTTCTATGATTTGACCCGCTGACCTACTTTTTAAGCCGACATGATCCATATTCAAACTTCACTAAAATATTGTCACAATGATCATTCTGAGCAAGTTTGATGATGATTGGACCAAAATTGTGGCCTCTCGAGTGTTCACAAGGTTTTTCTATGATTTGACCTACTGACCTACTTTTTTACCCGACATGACCCAAATTCGAACTTGACCGAGATATTGTCATGATTATCATTCTGAGCAAGTTTGATGATAATTGGACCAAAACTGTGGCCTCTAGTGTGTTCACAAGAAAAAGTTTACGCACGGACGACGCAAGGCTGCATACACCCCCTAGCGCCGGCTTGAGCGGTATTCGATTTTCAATGTAACCAGGATGGGCTCAATGATCCCAAAGGAAAAGAAAATGGTGCATTTGTTTGTTTAATATTTCACAGTCCTGACAACACTATTTAGGTTGTATAGAGCCAGTCAGTTTACCTAACCACGCTTTTCCTGGACATGTTCATTCATAAGTGGTTATCCAGTACAGTCCACATTATTACGCCCAAAGCTGACAACTGCCCGTCCACATTATTACACCCAAAGCTGACAACTGCCCTCCATCAGCAGCAGAAAGAGAATGACTGCAGAAAAAAATTTCATAATCATTCACCACAAAAGAATTTATCATATGACGTCGGGTCTGAGAGTGTAATAACGCCATGTATTATTTTCGATAATCCACTAGTGGATTAAATATGCAAATTAGCTAGATACGTCCCGTAACGTCACATGTACGACGTCCTTAACAACGTGGCGTTTACTAACGGCGGAATATTGACATTTTTGTAAAGAATCGTGAATAAAATGCGTTTTAAATGTCATATGATAAATAGAATCTTGCATTTGTGCTCATGTATTATTGAATTTATTAAACTCGTTGAGGAAAAGGGATAAAATGCTCGGCAAAGGCCGAGCATTTTATCCCTTTTCCTCAACTCGTTTAATAAATTCAATAATACATGAGCACTCATGTAAGATCCTCTATGTCTGCCAAGTATTAAACCTGTTACCAGTCCAACATTAATTCCACTGACCTACAAAGGTCAGTGCAAAAGCAGGTGCAAATGATAGCTCCACCATGTCAGTGAAAATGAAATGATTAAACTTACATCTTTGACCTCGGACTTGATCATGTTTGTTAGCTTCGTCATTTTTTCTAAAGCTTCTACTTGTCTGGACAATGTTTTCAGGAAAGGCCCACATCCCCTGCAGAAGGCTTCTAGGATCAGACCAAATCTTAACCTCGTTGATTTCTGATGTAGCTCAGACCTGTTAAAACATAATTATCATCTGTTCAATTATAAAAACTCATAACTACACTTTATACAGAAAAAGCTTTTCAATTTGATTCTGTCCTGCTAATCATAATACATCTTGCGACAAAAGGTTGTAAGTGTAGAGATTCAAGGAGTTAGAAAAGTCTTATGAGCAAATTACAAATTCTTGTAAGGCAAAGCCAATCAGATAGCCCCATTTTTTCTCATATGACATTTTTTCACCACATTAGCCATTTTGTTGCGACAAAAGGTTGCAACTGCTCTTATTGTTTTTGTTTTTTTTTAGTTAAAAAGAACACTTTTGTGAGGGGTCTTAAGTAGACAAATTTCTACTTGTAATTATTAATCCAAAATAAATAACATTTGTTTTATTTACATAGTTATACATTTTTTTTTTGTTTCTGCTGTAAAATCTGTAAAATTTAGTAATACCAGATTTTGCAATGAAACTGATCATATTTCAATACAATGATTCAGCTCATGAGAAAATAGAGAATCTTACACGAGTGGTCATTTCATATGAAATTTATGAAACGAGCCTTTGGCGAGTTTCATAAATTTCATATGAAATGACCACGAGTGTAAGATTCTCTTTATCATATGACTACTTAAAATTGGATTTTATCGCCTTTTAATTTGACAATTTTTCTGCGAAAAATGCAGTTGACATGGACGTCGTCATGACGTTACTTTATCCCGCCAAAGTGTTATTACCCGTGTGGTCATACGATTTTTATTACACGACGTTATCAACTGCTTATCAACGACGTCATATGATAAAGGTACTTATCACATAGGCAACAAGATACCTACTGAAAGGCAGATAAAACATTTTTGAAAGGATTGCCTCCCCTGAAGATGTGGTACAGTCGAACTTCCATGGCTCGAATCCCTTCGGGACCATAGAAATTTGTTCGAAACAGCGGTAGTTCGAGCCACTGTTGCATACTTCCAGAAAACATAACAGGGGTATTTTTGGACTTCTTTTCGGTGTTCTGCAACATAAATGTATGCTGTGTGTACTCATTAGAATCGCCTCATTGAGGCGATTCTAATGAGTACACACAGCATACATTTGCAAGATAAAAGTTGAAAATCTCCTTATTTATCCCACACTTTTTCTTATGCAGAGGAATTTCCTAGGGACTCAAAAACGGGTTCGACTCAGCCATGGTAAACGAGCCATCGGTGTTCGAGCCATCGAAGTTCGACTGTATAACAGCAGCAACAAAAAAGGGAGATAACTATGAGGCAACTTACTTTAAATGCCAGAAAAACTGCTGTCCAATCCTCTGATTCAAAAGGGATCGTTTCAGGAGGAATCTGGAGATGGCATTGTCCAAATACGGTTCAAACTTTAGTGCCTGAAACAGAAACGTAATACAAGCCCAATCTTGAGAAACATATCTTGAGGGTTTGTGACAAGGTTTTCTTTGTTTTGGAGTTTCACAGGCCAGTCAATACTGCTTAGGTCATATCGAGCCAGTCAGTTTACCTAACCACACTTCCTCTGCAGGCTTATACGTAAGCTGCTAACAAGAACAGAGCAGGTTGTTTTGCCTGCAACTGACAACTGCCCCTCACGAATCAGTGGAAGGGAGAGAGCAGGTTGTTTTGCCTGCAACTGCCCTTCATGAATAAGTGGAAGGGCGAGAATGACCTTAGTAAGATTTTTTTATCAATCGCCACAAAATGAATGTTGCAGACCCTAGCAGGTATCAAACATGCCACCTCCTGATCATCAGCCAAATGCGTATCTGATTGAGCTTGTGACAAGGCAACACACAAACCAGCCTGCTGAGTTACACAGAGTAGCAAGAGTGTTGAGAAGTTAGATTAATAAACTAGAAGTAGTATACTACCGAAGCACTGAACAACAAAGGTGAAGATCAGACTGCGCATCTGCACAGTCTGATCTTCACCTTTGTTGTTCACAAATGGCAAAAGCAGGTTTTTTCATGATGTGGCTCATACACTGTATATTACAGAATCTTATATGAGTGTTGATTTCATATGATCCGGGACACAGCATTTCCTACAATTTACATGTGTGCCCAGCCAAGAATCAACTCAGCCTGTGCATCAAAGAGTGTGTGTGTGTGTGTGTGAATTCGGGTTTAACGTCGCTTTCAACAATTTTTCAGTCATATCAAGACGGTATCTGGTTGCGACAGGGAGCTCAATGCTCACGTTTATAGTGCTGCCTCACTGAAGTATCATGTCCCAGACACATTACATGATACCACACCCAGTCACATTATCCTGACACTGGATCCACCAGTCCTAGCTCTACCCCGTAAATCTGAGTGCCAAGCGAGGAGCAGCTAGTACCATTTTTAACGACTTTGGTATGTCGTGGCCCGCAATCGGACCCGTGACCTCCCGTTCCCCGGAGCGGACACTCTACCAACTGAGCTATCGGGGTCGGTGTGCATCAAAGAGACTTCTCTTATTGGATGAAGGAGCATTGGGCCCTTAGGTATCCTTACAGCGCACAATGAAATGCTGTTAACTTGTTCAATAGATATATGAGCCAGGGTACAGCATTTCCTATAATTTACATATGCGCCCAGCGAAGACTCAGATCAGCCTGTGCGTGCTGATGGTGAAGATGAAATTGAGGGACAGAGGAAAAGAAATAACATTCATCTTCTACCCTTACATGCTGCAAAGACAGCAGGCTTTGTCCAACTGTAAGCCAATATCAGTTGACTCCCCAGTGAGGCAAGATAAACATCATGTTTGCCTCACCCAACCACCCCCGGACTGAGTTTAATAACTATCAAATGAAAGATGTTCATCATATATGACCCCATAAATGAGTTTTATATGCATTTTTATTGGCAACTTTGCAAACTTGCAAAAAGAAAATCAAAGCACTGACGGGTTGATTATATCCCAGTATAGGCTGGCAAAACATTACGAAAACATATATACAAATACATTGCAAATTTTAGCACCGAAAAACTAAGATTTTAAGACGAAAAATTGTGATATTTTTCTTATTCCTGCTCAAAATATAGATTGTGGGCACTCTAACGAGTACCCACAATCTATACATTAGAGAAGAAATAAGAAAAATACAGTTTACCTCTGTAAACCCCAGTTTTACTATATAATAGTGGGGTTCAAGGGCGTTAATAATGTAAAGGTGTGTTTTCGTAATGATCTTGAATCAGCAGAGGCAGAGATGACTGAAAAAGCGATTATATCTTCTATCTCCACTAAAGCCACTCCCCTTTGGATTTCTCACTGCACTATTTGCAAAGATACTTTTTAACCCTTTTTGTACCAAATGCAATCTTCCACCTTGTATATAACACAAATCCATTTAAAAATTTAGGGGTGTCAGGTTGTATTTTCTTCAAAATTTATTTGGAAATCGACTGACTTTTTTGCAAACAGTGTAGGCCCTGATCAGACGCCGCGTTCTGCGGCGTCTGATCTGGGCCTACACAGTTTGCCACTTACCCCTTTTGGGGTTTCTGGTATGAAATGGGTTAAAGAGTTCTTCTCTTACCTGCACTAATTGTAAAAGATACTGTTGTAGTTTGTCGTCAGTCAATCCCGTCTCCAGACAGTGTACAGCAAACTGTCGGATCTTCAAGTCCGTGTATGAACAATCTAGTAACTGAAGGGCCACCTCAGGCGTGACTGTAGGCCACTGTTTAAGTAACATGTAGAGCTGAGAGACATTCTCCCGATCATTCCACTTAATAGCCGAGAGAAGCTTGGGCAACGAGTTGGGCTGATGTAGACAATAATCCCTGAAATGCAACAAGATACTTAATATCAATCTCTGATGTAGTTGGACAACAGCCCCACATAAGAGGGGGTATCCACATAATATTTTTCTTATTTCTACACAAAAACGTATCATAAGAACTCATTAGAAGTGCCTCCCTGATGCGCTTCTGATGAGTACCCACAACATGTGTTTTCATACAGAAATAAAAAAAAATTAATAAGTACTTTTCGGATGAAAAAATGTGATATTTTTCTTATTCCTACTCAAAATATAGATTGTGGGCACTCGTTAGAACCGCCTCATTGAGGCGGTTCTAACGAGTACCCACAATCTATACATTAGAGAAGAAATAAGAAAAATACAGTTTACCTCTGTAAACCCCAGTTTTACAATATAATAGTGGGGTTCAAGGGCGTTAATAATATATAGGTGTGTTTTCGTAATGATCTTGAATCAGCAGAGGCAGAGATGACTGAAAAAATATCCACAAAATATTTTTCTTATTTCTGCACAAAAACATATCATAAGAACTCATTAGAAGCACCTCGCTGATGCGCTTCTGATGACTACCCACAACATGTGTTTTCATACAGAAATAAAAAAAAAATTAATAAGTACTTTTCGGATGAAAAAATGTGCCTTATGTGTGTGTTAGTTTTACGTCCCACCAACAGCTAAGGTCATATGGAAGTGGGACCTCGGCTTAAAGACTCATCCAAAAGTCTGGAGAAGCCTGGGATGGAACCCATGACCCCTTGTTTATGAGGCAAGTAATACAACCTTTACACGATAGAGGCTTAAAAATGTGCCTTATCTGGAGCTAACATCATGAAACGAAGACCCCTCTAAACCCCACTTTATATAGAGAAAAGTGGGGTTTATTGGGGTATACATTATCTGCTTGATTTTTGCTCAAAAGCATAGATTATGGGTACTCGTTAGAACCGCCTCAATGAGGCGGTTCTAACGAGCACCCACAATCTATCCTGAACACAGAAAAAAGAAATGTGTTGTCATTTTTACCTAAAATTTGTCATTTCTGACACCATGTTGGACGCGATTATTTCACAGGGATATGTTTTCTATTATAAATGGGGTGTTGGCTGGACCTGGCAGAAATGTTTAGTCCATAATCTGTTATTTCCTTAAACAGTCCCACTTCAATGGCTCCAACACCTTTAGGAAAATACAACACGTTTTCAAGACAGCTGTAGTTCAAGCTACTGAAAATTATTCATAGTGCTAAATGCTTCGATAAAATAAAGCTGTTATGTTCACTTCGGTAAACAGGAGACACAGATGAGACATGGGTTGGCTGATCAGAGCTGAAAAGATAATTGGTTATCACTCCTGACATTGTGATCGATAATCAATTAGAAATCACTGAAGATTTGATAATAATTTTACCTGTCTGGCTTTGTCTGAGCCTGACTCTCAGCATATGTTGTACTTTACCTTAAGTATATTTGAACAGGCAGGCCTGAGCAAACAATGTAGACCCAGATGAGATGCTGCAAAATGCAGCGTCTCATCATGGTCTGCACTGTTTGCCACTGATCCAGCTATTTTAGGCACAACTTTGGGTAGTTAATTGAACTTATCAAATAATCGATTACAAGCAAATCAGTACTGATAATCATTCTTGTGGAATTTATCGATCGATTAATGGATTATCAGATTTATTATGCCAGTCTTAGATGAGACACCACAGCATGCGGCATCTCAACAGTATACACAGTTTGCCTCTCTTCCAGCTATTTTTAGACACAACATTGGGTGGTAAACTGAACTTGATTCAAATACAGAACAAGTATGGTAAGTAGTTGAGGTGTCTGAATTCTTAACCCTTTTCCTACTGAGCCCGGATATGCCTTATTTTCCAAACAATGAAGATCCAGATCAGATGGCTTCTGATGAAGCCATCTGATCAGGATCTACATTGTTTGCCATTCAGATTGTGAATTTGTTGCAATAATTTGCATCAAGAAATCTGATTGGTTGATAATCGGTAGTGGGTGTGGCAGATTAAAATATTCAGCAGGACAAGGGATAAGGTAAATACAGCACAGAATGGATAGCCTACCTTCTTTTCCATAGTAATTCTTTATCCTGTTCTGAGACTTCGGCAAGAGGGTCTCGACCAATGATATCTATCAACATGTCTTCTTCTTGTTTCCAATCATCCGCTTGCTACAAAAATATAAATACAGGCTCTCATAGGAGTGGTTATTATCCCCCCACTTTTCGAAGAAATGGTCTTCACCGTCCATCCGTCCGTACGTACATCCATCCGTACATCTGTCTGTCCGTCTTACCGGATAACTCCTCCTGGACGATTAAAGATACAGTACGGCTCAGGTATAAGAACCAAAAAACTCTTTATTCCGAATCTCGGCGTTTCGAGTACTTTCCAAAACACTCGGAATTGTTCCGAGTACGTGTATATATTCGGCAGACGCTCCTCGAAAACACTCGCAAGGTCCGCGCTAAGTATGCGGTACGCGAAGTTTCGCGAAATTATTCCGAGTCGTAATATCGTACCTGGAGGCAATATTTTCTCGCGAAGTTATGCGGAAATACTCGGAGGAATTTGACGAAATACCTGGGCATTTTTGTTTGTTTATTTAATGTTCTTTTACCATCATTTATATTTGTATATAATTATAAGATAATATATATCACTGATAATTATTGTAATGTAAAAGCTGTCAAAAGTCAACAAAGAGGTAATCACTAATTACCCAGGGTGTGAAATTGTACAGTGATTTCAAACAAGGGAATCAGTTGGGCATGACGAATACATACAACTCTTTCAAAATGCGAGGACAAAATATTTCTTTTAAACTGCAATATCGGTCATTTTGAACTCAAAATTTCTCCATGTAATTTTTATATTTTCAAAAAAAGAAAATTATTTTGATATAATATAATCATTTGTCTTTCATTCTTTAATAATTTTAATGTGAAGTATTATCGGACAATTGAGAAACAAATAATCAAAAGTGATAACTGTCAGCGAAATTTTACGGGTTTCGGCCGCCATTATTGGCTTCTTTGAAACTGCAAAATCGGTCATTTTGAACTCAAAGTTTCTCCATGTAATTTTTATATTTTCAAAAAAAGAAAATTATTTTGATATAATACAATCATTTGTCTTTTATTCTTTAATAATTTTAATGTGAAGTATTATCGGACAATTGTGAAACAAATAATCAAAGGTGATAACTGTCAGCGAAATTTGGCGGGTTTCTGCCGCCATTATTGGCTTCTTTTGAACTGCCAAATTGGTCATTTTGAACTCAAAATTTCTCCATGTAATTTTTATATTTTCGAAAAAAGAAAATTATTTTGATATAATATAATCATTTGTCTTTCATTGTTTAATAATTTTAATGTGAAGTATTATCGGACGATTGAGAAACAAATAATCAAAGGTGATAACTGTCAGCGAAATTTTGACGGGTTTCGGCCACCATTATTGGCTTTTTATTAAACTGCAAAATCGGTCATTTTGAACTCAAAATTTCTCCGTATAATTTTTATATTTTCAAAAAAAGAAAATTATTTTGATATAATATAATCATTTGTCTTTCATTCTTTAATAATTTTAATTTGAAGTATTATCGAACAATTGAGAAACAAATAATCAAAAGTTATAACTGTCAGCGAAATTTTACGGCTTTCGGCCGCCATTATTGGCTTCTTTTAAACTGCAAAATCGGTCATTTTGAACTCAAAATTTCTCCATGTAATTTTTATATTTTCAAACAAAGAAAATTATTTTGATATAATATAATCATTTGTCTTTTATTCTTGAATAATTTTAATGTGAAGTATTATCGGACAATTGAGAAACAAATAAACAAAGGTGATAACTGTCAGCGAAATTTTGACGGGTTTCGGCCGCCATTATTGGCTTCTTTTAAACTGCAAAATCGGTCATTTTGAACTCAAAATTTCTCCATGTAATTTTTATATTATCAAAAAAAGAAAATTATTTTGATATAATATAATCATTTGTCTTTCATTCTTTAATAATTTTAATATGAAGTATTATCGGACAATTGAGAAACAAATAATCATAGGTGATAACTGTCAGCGAAATTTTGACGGGTTTCGGCCGCCATTATTGGCCTCTGATACATCCCGTTGTCAAACTTACCTGTACAGTTTAATTAAATTAATCACCACTCGCAAATACTCGCAAACACTCCGAATATCACAGGTAAGCTCCGAGGTCCGCGGAATTTCCTCGGAATATCGAGCGCATAACTTGGAGTAAAATATTTTCACTCGGAGTGGTTTACTTCAAACCATTCGGCGGAAAAACGCGGATTTAAAAAGTTGTCCACGGAATGAAAAAGAAAAACGGTTCAAATACCTGAGCCGTACTGTAGAAACTTGAAACTTTGGGAACTGATAGATCTTTGGTCTGGGGAGTGCATGACACTTTCAGAATTTTGATCACATCCCTAGGGGTGGGCCCAGGGGGTGGGGTCCGCGGGGGGGCAAAAATCAAAATTTCCCAGAACATGGTCGTGTAACATATCAAAGCGAACGGCATGATGAGTATATTATGTAGTGGCGTGGGGATATGCGATGGCGTGCCATCGACTGCGCAATTCTAGTTTCATATGAGATTTACACATTCGATGGTTTCTTTAACCCTTATCTTGCTGTTCACTACAACCCCTATCTTTGCAAACAGTGTAGATCCAGATCAGACTGCTTCTTAAGAAGCCATCTGATCAGGATCTACACTGTTTGTCATTCAGATTGTGAATTTGAACAAACTAATTGTATCATGTAATCTGATTGGCTGAAAATCAAAAATAGGTGTGGCTAAGTTAAATATTCAGCATGATAAGGGTTAATTCAAATACAACAAACCTATATAGGCAATGCAAAGGAACTGTGATGTCCAGTAGAACTTCAATGGCTCGAGTTTACCATGGATGAGTCGAACCCTTTCTTGAGTCCCTAGTGAATTCCTTCAGATACGAAATAGTGAGTGATAGATTAGGAAAATTTTCATCCAATATCTTGCAAATGTATGCTGTGTGTACTCATTAGAATCACCTCAATGAGGCGATTCTAATGAGTACACACAACATACATTTATACAGAACACTGAGAAAAAGATATCGCCAAAATATCTCCATTATGCTTGCTGGTTTGGTACTAATAGTAACCCTCAGTGGCTCAAACTACCCTTGTCTTGAACAAATTTTATGGTCCCAAAGATGTTCGACTCATCAAAGTTTGACTGTATTCTGCATCACTTGGAGGAAGAGTGTGACACAAAATGTCGCCATTTTTTGGCCTCACTCGAAGATTCTTTGAAGTTAAGATGGTTTAACATCATTTTCTCGCATCAAAAAAGTTCATTTCTTAATCAAAGTTGGGCAAAAACTGCAAAACAGGGGCAAAAACCACCTGACCTGCAGTTGCAGATTTTGGCATCTCACATATGGCTCAAGAAGGCTCACAGCTGTGACAGCAAACTTCATTGAGCATGAAAAAGTTATAAAATTAGCCCCTGTACTCTTAAACGAGTGGAGACCCAGTTGAGACACCGCAGAAGGCAGCATCTCATCAGGGTTTACACTGTGCCACTCACCCAACATTTTTTTCACACACAACAGTGGTAGCTAGTTGTACTTGTTCAAATTTTAGAACAAGTATGGTAACGAGTTGAGATGTCCGAATACTTAGGGTAAATAGGGTACTTGTTAGAATCTCCTCATTCAGAGGATGCTAGCAAGTACGGTAACAACAAGAATAAAATATCCCTTAACCCTAAGATGCCCAAAAAACTACAACTGAAAATGTTGTCTGTTTATGTCTTCAGCTGCAATTTCTTGCCAACTTTTCGAACATATTTTTGCATCTAATAGGGTAACAGTGTGGACCCTGATCAGACTCTGATCTGGCTCCACACTGTTTGCAAAAATGACTTTTAAAATAACCAGCAGACAACAAAGCAGATGACAATTGTTGTGATTGGTGTCTTATGGGATAAATTTCCTCATTGCACTTCCTGATCTCAGCTCTAAATGTCATGTTGCAATGTATCCTGTATCTTTATGAGGCTTTTTCTTTCAAACAACATCCTGAATTTATTTTTCCAGCTTCATTATGTCTAAGATTACAAAACTCCCCCTCTCAGAATATCATATAACATTGCTGGTATTTAGTGGATAACATAATGTGAAAAGAATGGCATGAGTACACATTATGTTAGTAACACATGGTTACTCTGGCATAGTGTCATAAGAATGGCATGGGTACACATTCAGTACATAGTAACACATTGTTACTCTGGCATAATGTCATAAGAATGGCATGGGTACACATGTAGTACATAGTAACACATGGTTACTCTTGCACAATGCCAGGACAATGATATGAGCACACATGTAATGTGCAGTAACACATGGCTACTCTGGCATAATGCCAGGACAATGATATGAGCACACATGTAATGTGTAGTGACACGTGGTGACTCTGGCATAATGTCAGGACAATGATAAGAGCACACAAGTAACTTGTAGTAACACATGGTTGCTCTGGCAAAAACATCAGGACAATGACATGAGCACACTTGTAATCTGTAGTAACACACGGTTACTCTGGCATAATGTCAAGACAATCATAAGAGCACACATGTAATGTGCAGTAACACATGGTTATAACATCAGGACAACGGTATGGCACACATGTAAAGTGTTGTAGTACATGGTTACCCTGGCATAATGTCAAGACAATGATATTACATGTGTGATGTGTAGTAAAACATTATTACTCTGGCATAATGTCAGGACAATAATACGAGCACACATGTAATGTGTAGCAACACAAGGTTAACTCTGGAATAATGTCAGGACAATGATATGAGCACATGGGTAATGCATAGTAACACATGGTTACTCTGGAATAATGTTAGGACAATGATATGAGCACACATGTAATGTGTAGTAACAAGTGGTTACTCTGGCATAACATCAGGACAACTGTATGTGCAAACGTGTAATGTATAGTAACACAAGGTTACTCTGGAATAATGTCAGGACAATGATATGAGCACATGTGTAACGCATAGTAACACACAATTACTCTGGCATAATGTCAAGACAATGATATGATGTCAGGACAATGATATGAGCATGTGTAGTAGCACATTGCTACTCTGGAATAATGTCAGGACAATGATATGAGCACACATGTAATTTGTAGTAACACATGGTTACTCTGGCATAATGTCAGGACAATGATATGAGCACACATGTAATTTGTAGTAACACATGGTTACTCTGGCATAATGTCAGGACAATGATATGAGCAGACATGTAATGTGTAGTAAAAATTCAAGTTTTAGAACAAGTATGGTAAGGCATTGAGGTGTCTGAATACTAAGCATAAATACCATATATCAAAATCAAAGTACAGAACAGTATTATAAACACGTTCATCTGTAATCAGAAAAAAATCTTACCAATGCAAAAGAAGAATTTTCCCTGTTGGTTGTGTAGATTGCCAACTCCTCCAGCTGTCTATCACTTGGGTATACCAGGCTGGGACTAAACCTCTCAAACTCTATCTCCAGGCATGGGCAGTCCTTGTCGGGATTCGAGCCTGGGATCCCTATGGGGTTCAAAAGTTCGTCAAGACCCTGTGGCATGGCCCAGAGGTGTAGGCTGACTTTCTCATTCATAAGTCGGCTCATGAAATCGAAGATCTGGAGATTTCCCCAAGCTAATGCATAATGCACCTGTGAAAGAAAAATATAGGTACTGCTCATGTAAAGGAATCATTTGGGTGATTTTGTTTTTATTTTTTTTACATATACCCTGGTCCTGGTGAATAAATTAATTTATCCGCACAAATTCTGATTTTTAAACCCATTGTATACTAGCCCTTTTTGTACCAAATGGAATCTTCTTCCTTTAATATAGCCGGAGTCCATTTCAAAATTTAGGGGTGTCAGGTTGTGATGTCTCCTAAATTTATTTGGAAAATGGCTGAACTTTTTGCAAACAGTGTAGGCCCTGATCAGACGCCCCGTTCTGTGGCACCTGATCTGGGCCTACACTATTTGCCAGGGTTCCCTTTTTGGGGTTTCCGGTACTAAATGGGCTAGTGGACTCTTCCACTGCTATATGTTGGACAAGTCCATTTGACATATAAGGGGTGTCAGGCCTATTTTTTCGGTCTGTATTCTATTCTTGACAGAAAATTCTGTTAGCAAATAGTGCAGGCCCTGACAGACGACTCGTTCTGCAGCGTCTGATCTGGGCCTGCACTGTTTGCCAAGGTACCTGCATTCAATGGGTTAACCAATCAGATTATTTAATGTACATGTTATTTATACCTAACTAGAAATGTGTTCAGAGGAAAACAATGCCCCCCCACCCCATAAAAATATCTTAAACACCCATTTGACTTTAATAACTCAGTTAAAGTCACCAAAATGTAAGCTGCAAACAAGCCATTTTTGGCCTTGGCCCAAAATTGACTGTTTTTGGGGCGCTGTGACCTTGAAAAAAAGATCAAGGTCACCAAAATCTAATCAAATCTGCGGCTTGTTGTAATGATATATTGTACCAAGTTTAACGAAAATCAATCAATTCGTTAATGAGATAGAGTGCAGACAAGCCATTTTTGGCCCAAAATTGACTGTTTTGGGGAGCCTGTGACCTTGAAAATAAAACTGCAAGCACTGCATGATGCCCCGCCACTACAATTACATCAAGCAAGTGCCATATCACAGTGAAACAAAACCTAATGGCGGTTTTCCCCCATCTTAGTGATATAACCATGCAAGTTTAGTCAGAATCAATCATTAAGTTCAAGAGATATAGTGCTTTAAACAGACTACATGATAGAAATGGCTATGTTCAATGTTCAAGGGGCGATGACTCCAAAAGAAGGGGAAATCAGAGTTATGGTTCATATGTTCTGCATGTCATTTCAGGCTGCTCTACATATCTGTGAAGTTTCGTGAAAATATCTCAAATGGTATCAGTGTTATGGAGCGGACTCTAAATAGATAGCAACTGCTATATTCAAAGTTCAAAGGAAAATAAGTCCAAATGTAGGAAAATCAGAGTTATGGTTCATATGTTCTGCATGTCGTCTCATGGTGCTCTACATATCTGTGAAGTTTCATGGAAATATCTCAAATGGTATCGAAGTTATGGAGCGGACAAGAAACTACGATAGAAATAGCTATTTCTAATGTTCAAAGGGCAATAACTCCAAAAGGAGGAAAATTAGAGTTACGGTTCATAATTATGTTCTGCTCGTCGTCTGATAGTGCTCTACATAACTGTGAAGTTTCGTGATAATATCTCAAACGGTATCAGAGCTATAGAACAGACACGAAACTGATAGCAACAGCTATATTCAAAGTTCAAAGGGCAATAACTCCAAAAGTGGGAAAATCAGAGTTACGATTCATATGTTCTGCACGTCGTCTCATGGTGCTCTACATATCTGTGAAGTTTCATAGAAATATCTCAAATGGTATCGAAGTATTGAGTCACTGCAGTTTCACTGTACATGAATGTTTTTCAGGTGACATTACGAAAACACGTTTATAATTTTTACCGTCGAAAAATGAACATTTTAAGATGAAAAATTGTGATATTTTTCTCATTTCTGCTCAAAATATAGATTGTGGGTACTCGTTAGAACTGCCCCATCAAAATATAAATTGTGGGTACTGGTTAGAACTGCCTCATCGAGGCAGTTCTAACGAGTACCAACAACCTATATTTTAGAGCAGAAATAAGAAAAATAAGGTTTACCCCTGTAAACCCAAGTTTTATTGTAAAAAAGTGGGGTTCAAAGGGGTCAAAATTATATAGGTGTGTTATCGTGATGAAAACCAAAAATATCTCATCAAGTGTTGATGAAAACATCTGAATTTTCATGAGTGCCTATCATGAGTATCTTTTTCATTGTAGTTTCACTTAATGAAATAGATATTTACATATTTTACTTTTATTTACTTTTTTTCAGATAAATACCAAATCTATTTCAAACATCAGAATTTTTATGAGAGCGAAACACAATGAAAATTCCTATGTGTTCAACACACAAGATGATTTTTTCTTTAAAAATAAAAAAAGCAAATTTTCTTTCTATTTTAAATGTGGAAAAAGTAGTCCCAGCTGCTACTGAGAAATAACATGGTCATGTTATTTTTCACAATGTGAATATATTGTATCTTTTTGCAATGTGATAATGTTATTTTAATTTGTTTCAGATATGCACTGATTCAGGGATTTTCCTACCCTTCAGAATCTGGGTCCAGGGGCCCCTGGGTTGGGGACAAAACAGCTCGCTAATATTTATAGTTGGGAATTTAAATCAGCTGTAACTTTGTCAATTTTGGTTCAATTTTCAGGCATTTTTACCAAAATGTAGCACAACATAAGAAATTGGGAAATTGCACGACCCGCAGAAAAAAGCGACCGACTGAAGTCGGTTGATTTTCTAAGAGTGCCCTAAAATCACCGTGTCATTCTGCATTCTGTCAGTCTGACCGTCCGTAACCCGTTTGTGAAAATTGGTGATAGTGACTTAACGGCTTGAAATATTTAAACAATTTTTGGCATACTGATAGATATCAATGAGATCTAACCAATGAACTTGCAAAATATTACATTCCATTTAGTATAGCCTCGCCGAGGCGAAAAATGTGAAAATTTTCGAACTGCTTCTCCTCGGAAACCATTGGGCCAATTGAAGTCAAATTTCATATGGAGCCTCTATGGGATGGGGGAAACCAAAATTTGCTCATGGGGTCCAAGTCACATGACCAAAATGGCCACCAAGCCATCATATGGTCTTCTCCAGAACCACTGCGCAGATTTCCACGAAACATGATAAATAGCATCTGGGACGTAGGCCCATCATAAATTGCTAAAATGGTGACCCTGGGTTGACCTTGACCTTCTTTGTGCCTAGGTCAAACTTTGACACATATGCTTTTGTATTGGAAAAGTGAGAAAGTATAAGATATATTTTTGCTCCTTACGATAAGGTGCATTTATTGGGGGAACCGTTTTAGGTCCAGGTCACATGACCAAAATGGCCGCCATACCCATATATGGTAACACTCATAAAGCTAAAAGCATCCGGCGGGTCGTGCACTTCAGTTGAAGCACTGGTTTGTTATAAAATTTGGGAATATCTGTCTCTAAATTGGGAAAAATAGGGACCGATTACCAGCCCCAAAGTTGCACTAGGAAAATCCCTGTTTCACTTCTATGTATAAAATAAAATTCTCACCTTTTTGTTTTTTCTCTTGGATACAGAACAGATTGAGAAACATATTTTGGCACTACGAGGTACATCACGAAGATACAGGAATTCTAGCCACTCGTTCCAGCGAGGATTGGTCGAGTCCATCTCTTTAGTTGACTGGTTCTCACACAGGGGCTCAGTGCCATGGTAGATCCCAGCTTTCACATATATCTGACAATTAAAATCACAAATACATACAGAGTCCAGGGGTCAGTTGTTCAAAAGTAACGACGTCATTAGTTAACAAATCGTTAAAACTTTGATCATTTAATATGGCAAATATACTAATATTTTTGCTGAGAAAATGTGAGCAGCTTTTGCAAATGCAAAAGCTGCTCACATTTTCTCAGCAAAAATACCAAAATTTTTTATAATGAACTTGCTAGAACAGTTAACAATAAGACCACTAGCGAGCTTGTTAAGCTAATGATGCTGTGAACAACGGCCCCAGTTGTTCAAAACTAACAATGTCGTTAGTTGACATAACTTTGCAAATATTCTACGATAAAAGTCCTAATAAAATTGGACTCCTTTAAAATCTTGCTGTAATTCTCCAAAAATTTTAACAAAATTATTTTATGGTTCTGCAAGGAGTCCAAAATTTGCAGATGGAATGGCAAACAGTGTAGACCCTGATCTGGGTCTGCACTGTTTGCTTAGGCCTTCTGTCCCATTAGGGTAATATTCCTTAACCAGCGGTGGGGGAAAAAAACAGACAAAATAAAACTGGACCTTCTGTTGCATAACTTGTCATCTCACTTGTGACCCAAGCAAGCGAGGCTCGAACCTACAACAGTGAGGGACCTACTGGTTAAGAGACAGCGCTCTAATCCGCTAGGACAAGGAGGCCGACATCCCCAAATAATCCTCAACAGAATGCGGCATCTGATCAGGGCCTTCAATGGGCATCTGATCAGGGCCTTTACTGAATTTCTAAAATCACCTAAACCTGGTACCCATGAATTTCGAAATGATCTCCTGCTGCAATAAGGTGGAAAATAGAAGTGAAGGCAATGAGCTGGAATAGATACATTTACCTCACACCTTACATCACAGACACCAAAGATGCCTTTCAGTACAAAATGGCTTGATAGAGCTGTGACATCAGCCTTAACGACGTTGCATATGAGGTCGTATTCAACCAGTGCATATCAAAACATGTGGGAATATAGGATGTTTACCCTGTCTCTGAATAATTGTTTGATTTGAGGTTTAACGTCCCCGTCAACACAATATAGGCCATTTTGGAGACGTTGCTTCCAATTTTGTTGGACTTTTACCCGACATTGAGATGAAATGACATCTCAATCCCTGCCGCCCAATGAAACCAATATAAGCATGGACTGGCCGACTCGCAGCAATTTTCCTGGGTAGGCTTAGAACAAAGCGGATTACCAGTACTCATGTGTGTTCGGTATCAGCTCTGCGTGGAAGCATTGTGCAGCCCAATCTATTTCTCCAAGCCCCGATGGGCGGGGGCGGTGTCCCTGGGTAAGAACCATGGATTTCCTTATCTGTGCAAGAAATGATGTTATACAACTTACATTGCCAAGTTCTTTCACAGTAACATACTGAGCACTGTGTATTTTCACTCTAAAATTGTCATCAACTTCAAACATAGACACCGTGTGTTTGTTGTTAATATCCTGCAGTGCTTGGATACCTGAATAAGGAAAAATAATACATCACAACTATTTATAACAATGTTCATTGAAATATGGTTTGGGACATAACACAGTTCAAAAATGGACCCCAAAATGCATAGATTAAAGAGCAAAATTACCAATAGCCCTTAAGATGCCGTGAAAAACTACATCTGAAAATGTCGTCTGCTTATGTCGTCTGCTGAATCTTCTTGCAAACTTTTTAGAAATATTTTTTCATACAGGCAAACAGTGTGGACCCAGATCAGACTGCTCCTAGAGGAGCAGTCTGATCTGGGTCCACAGTGTTTGCAAAAATGACCTTTAAAGTAACCCGCCAGACAGCAAAGCAGACGACAGTTGTCGTGATTGGCATTTTATGGGTTAAGTGTCATATGTTTATCAGTTACCCCTGTATATTTTGCATTGTAATGCATTGACCTGATAAAGATATGCTATCTCAGGACGAGAGAGCTTTATCACATCAACGTGACATTGCACTTTTATGAATGAACCGGACTACTGGAAAATGACAAAAATGTCATTGTAACTGGGAAATATGGCAAACTTACTTGAAAAAAAAATATATCATAGGAAAAACATGGTCAGCTGATACTAAATATATCGGCCACCAGAATGCTTGGACACACTGAGGACTGATCGTAAATTGCTAATTTAAGAGTGTACAAGGGGATACACTGATAAATAGAATACCAGATTCGTGTCATTTGATATCAAGTTTATCAGGCTCGGCTTCGAGAACGCATGTAGAATCACTCAGCAAGCCTCGCGATTCTACAAGCGATCTCGAAGCCTTGCCTGATAAACTTTATATCAAAAGACACTCACCTGGTATTCTCTATTTCCATATACAGTGAAAGTTCAATAACTCAAACAAATATAACTTGTTTACCCTATTTACCCTAAATATTCAGAAACCTCAACTCCTCACCATTCTTGTTCTAAAACTTGAACAAGTACAATTCACTAACCGATGTTGTGTCTAAGAAAAGCTGGATGAGTGGCAAACAGTGTAGACCCTGATGAGATGCCGCGTTCTGCGGCGTCTCATCTGGATTTACACTGTTTGCTCAGGCATATACAAGATTCCAAGATGTTTATAATAATTGTAGGCTGTTTTTTCTTCTTAATTCTTCTTGGAATGCTATGTGTGTACATATTAGAATCACCTCAGTGAGGTGATTCTAATGAGCACACACAACATACTTGTTTTATAGAAAAACAAAAAGAATTCCCATCATTTCATGCCTTCTGACCCAGTGCTATTGCTGAGCCTCAGTTGTTCCAACTAGACCTAATGAGTACCATTTTTCATTAAAATCCTTTACATTATTAATCGTTTAAAATCTGTAAAAAGGATATTAGTTCTTTTGTTTGGTATAATAAAATGAATATCAGATTCCAGAGAGGGGGATAGCGAAAAAATGTCACACGTCGGAATATGAATATCAACCACGGCTGCACCTCAGTTGATATTCATATTCCTCAGGCCGTCAGGGTGACATTTGTCACTATCACCCTCTCTGGAATGTAATAATGCCACATGAGGAATATGAATATCAACCTCTGCTGCGCCCCCGTTGATACTCATATTCCTCAGGGTGACATTTGTCACTATCACCCTCTCAGGAATGTAATAATGCCACATGAGGAATATGAATATCAACCACGGCTGCACCCCCATTTATACTCATATTCCTCAGGGTGACATTTGTCACTATCACCCTCTCAGGAATGTAATAATGTCACATGAGGAGTATGAATATCAACCACGGCTGCACCCCCATTGATATTCATATTCCTCGGGTGACATTTGTCATTATTACCCAACCTACTATATAAGAAGTTATTAAGCATTTTCGACTATCTAACACCTTTTCGCATGAAATCGGATTGAACCGGTTTTCAGAGAACTATCACACGGAGCACTGAACTATTGCCCGGTGCAGATAGTTTTAACTATCTCATGGTCACGTGATCACCTAGCAACTTGACAAGTAGTAATTGCTTATTGTGATCAAAATAACTCTTTATACGAGTTGGGTAATAAAACAACTATTTCATACCTCCAAGGGCGACAGTCAAAACTATCAGCCCCTCGGTGCTGTGGAGCACCTGATGAACTATCGCCCTCGGCCTTCGGCCTGGGGCGATAGTTCATCAGGTGCTGTGGAGCTTCGGCCTCGGGCGATAGTTCATCAGGTGCTCCACAGCACCTCGGGGCTGATAGGTTTGACTGTCGCCCAAAAAGGTATGAAATAGTTGTATACTATCACCCTCTCAGGAATGTAATAATGCCACATGAGGAATATGAATATCAACCTCTGCTGCACCCCCGTTGATATTCATATTCCTCAGGGTGACATTTGTCACAATCACCCTCCCAGGAATGTAATAATGTCATAAGGAATATTAATATCAACCTCTGCTGCACCCCCATTGATATTCATATTCCTCAGGGTGACATATGTCACTATCACCCTCTCAGGAATGTAATAATGCCACATAAGGAATATGAATATCAACCTCTGCTGCACCCCCATTGATATTCATATTCCTCAGGGTGACATTTGTCATTATTACCCAACCTACTATATAAGAAGTTATAAAGCATTTTCGACTATCTAACACCTTTTCGCATGAAATCGGATTGAACCGGTTTTCAGAGAGCTATCACACGGAGCACTGAACTATTGCCCGGTGCAGATAGTTTTAACTATCTCATGGTCACGTGATCACCTAGCAACTTGTTGAACTTGACAAGTAGTAATTGCTTATTGAGATCAAAATAACTCTTTATACGAGTTGGGTAATAAAACAACTATTTCATACCTTTTTGGGCGACAGTCAAACCTATCAGCCCCTCGGTGCTGTGGAGCACCTGATGAACTATCGCCCTCGGCCTTCGGCCTCTGGCGATAGTTCATCAGGTGCTCCACAGCACCTCGGGGCTGATAGGTTTGACTGTCGCCCAAAAAGGTATGAAATAGTTGTATACTATCTCATGGTCACGTGATCACCTTTATTAACAAGATACTAGCCATACTTTGTTCAAACAATTGAAATGTGTTTAAAAATCAATTTTTGATCTACAGTTGGTTCAAATTAAATATAGCTTTGACCAATGCATATATTTTGTTTCAACTTGACAAGTAGTAATTGTTTATTGTGATCAAAATAACTCTTTATACGAGTTGGGTAATAAAACAACTATTTCATACCTTTTTGGGCGACATAGTTCATCAGGTGCTCCACAGCACCTCGGGGCTGATAGGTTTGACTGTCGCCCAAAAAGGTATGAAATAGTTGTATACTATCACCCTCTCAGGAATGTAATAATGTCCCATGAGGAATATGAATATCAACCTCTGCTGCACCCCCGTTGATATTCATATTCCTCAGGGTGACATTTGTCACAATCACCCTCCCAGGAATGTAATAATGTCATAAGGAATATTAATATCAACCTCTGCTGCACTCCAGTTGATATTCATATTCCCCAGGGTGACATTTGTCACTATCACCCTCTCAGGAATGTAACCAGAGGACCATTGGTCCTGAAGACGCTCACTTGACAGCCTTAGGTCTAAAGGGCTAAGGGACATGCACCCAAGGTCCCTCTAGACCTCTTATGATCTAAGATCCATGTCACCAAACGTGTTTTAATGTTCTGTTTTTGTCCTCTGATAATGATATTTCGGAGATTCGTTATAGTAAACCAAGACAAGGATTGATGATTTCTTTAGCAAAAGTTGCTTATAAATTTCTTGAAACATGTGCCACAAAAATTTTGAAAATCGGTTCACTATTTAAAAAATTATGACCAAAATAAGATTTGAATAGAGATTTTACATTGAAAGGGGAGATAATCCATGATCATAAAGTTTTGATTCTGGAATCTTTTTGGCCTCGATTTAAATGTTTTGAACTTCATGATGTGTTTTGCATCATTTATGATTATTTCAGTTATTTAGTAACAGTGTATGAAGAAATTGAAAGTTTGCAGGGAAATATTTACCTACCTTGCTAGCAATTTAACAAAGGAAATTTCCCTATTCAAATGTGTTTTTGGTTATAAAATCCTTATTTGTCAACAGATTTTCTAAATTATTGCAACGCTAGTTGTTTTAAACCTTGTTCTTTATCCTGATGTAATTTTTATTGATTTTTTTCTGAAAACCCATTATCAAAAGAGAAAATGTCCACATTAGTATATAGAGAAAGAATATATATGGTTAATGGGTGGGGAAATATTACGCATTTTATTAAATGATGTGGGTAGGGCATGCCCCCAGGGGCCCAAATTAAGGTCCATGTCACTAAATGCATCTGGCTGTATGACCAAGTGGTCCTTAATCACATTCCTGACTCTTGAAGATCAGTTGGAAAACTTTTGAGTTTGAATTTTCAGTTACATTTAGCCAAGATAAAGCCTTAGATGAGCTAAAAGGTCAGGAACAAGAAAATATATGGTTAATGGGTGGAGAGCTTAACCATTTCTAAAGGGGGTGTCGGCCCCCAATTTAACCTATGGTGTTCAAAGATCCATGTAACTAAATGCCCCTTATCACAAGAAACAAGAAAATAAATGATTTATGGGAGGGGATCTGAACAGTTTGAGATTTGATGCATTTTATGTAATGCAGGGGTGGGGCATGCCCCCAGGGTCTCAAGATGCATGTCACTTAAAGCCCCTTAGAATATATATTGTTTATGGGTGGGGATCTGGACAGTTTCCAAGATATTGGGCACTTTTTGAAATGAAGGGGGTGGGGCATGTCCCCGGGGGACCGCCTAGACTCCCAAGGTCCATGTCATTTAACATGCTTAATCACAAGGAACAAGAATATACATATGGTTTAGGGGTGGTATTCTCAACCATTTGCAAGATATCAGCCATTTAGACTTTTTCCCATACAAATGCCAATGTGACCAAATTTGACCTTGGCATAAAATAGGTCAAGGTCATCCCAGGGCAATTATTTGAACAAACTATGATGGGCCCCGAGTCCCGAGGCTACATACCAAGTTTGGTGGAAATCGGCCCAGCGGTTCCGGAGAAGAAGATTTTTGAAGTTTTTTTTTAAGCGACCTGGTGGACCCCATGTCAATAAATGCGCCCTATCTTAAGGAACAAGAATATATATGATTTAGTGGTGGAATATTGAACGGTTTGTTAGATACAATGCATTTTCACTTTTTCCCATACAAATGCATATGTGACTAAATTTTACCCTGGCATAAAATAGGTTAAGGTCATCCGAGGGTCACCATTTTAAGAATTTATGATGGGCCCGCGTCCCAGATGCTACATACCAAGTTTCATGAAAATCCGTCCAGTAGTTTCGGAGAAGATTTTTGAAGGGTTTTAACCATATATGGGCATGGTGGCCATCTTGGTTATGTGACCCAACATCATCAACTTAATTTACATGTCCTTCTCCCATAAAGCTTGCATATGAAATTTGGTCAAAATTGACCAAGTAGTTTTCCTGAAAAATAAGTTTAAAGTTTGACATATTAAAAAACTTGACCCAAGGTCACGGAATGACCTTGACATATAAATCTCATATATACTTATTAACTCATTTAGCTGATGTCATCTACCAACTTTCAGGCCAAAGGCTGCAACAGTTTTCGAAAAATCCACCGTTTTCACTTTTTGCCATTCAAAAGCCTATATTACCAAATTTGACCTTGGCATAAAATAGGTCAAGGTCATCCAAGGGCCATTATTTGAAGAAACTATGATAGGCCGGAGTACCCAAGGCCACATACCAAGTTTGGTGAAAATCGGACCAGCAGTTCCGGAGAAGAAGATTTTTGAAGGGTTTTTACCATATATGGGCATGGCAGCCATCTTGGTCATGTGACCTGGACCCCGCGAACAAACTTTCGTTCCCCCATCCCACTGAGGCCCCACATGAAATTTGGCTTCAGTCCGCCCAGCGGTTCCAGAGGAGAAGATGTTTGAAAATGTTGACATACATACATACATACATACAGACAGCATGACCACCCTATAAGCTCACCAATGAGCCTACGGCTCAGGTGAGCTAATAATGTCCTATGAGGAATATTAATATCAACCTCTGCTGCACCCCTGTTGATATTCATATTCCCCAGGGTGACATTTGTCACTATCACCCTCTCAGGAATGTAATACTGTCCCATGAGGAATTATTTATATCAACCTCTGCTGCACCCCCGTTGATATTCATATTCCCCAGGGTGACATTTGTCACTATCACCCTCTCAGGAATGTAATATTTATATAATGGTGATTGATCATGAAATCCTTTCTGTGGTCATTCTCTCCCTTCCCCTGATTCAAGAACAGCAGTTGTCAGTTTCTGTCGAAAGAATATGCACTGTACTGGTTAACCGCTTCTTATGTATAACCCTGCCAAGGAAGTGTGGTTAGATAAACTGACCAGCTCAATATGATGTAAATAGTGTTGACTCATAGGGGCATGAATCATGATAAAATTGAAAAAAAAAAAAAAAAAAAAAAATTTTTTTTTTTTTTTTTTATTGGTCCTATAATAGAGACAAGGGGGGAAACTTCGACTCAATTTTTTGGGGGGTTACCTCATTTTACCCAGTGTATCTTTTTCGCAAATGCAGTTTTTTACCTGCTTATTATGAATTATACAAGTTAAATAAGCCCACTTTGCAAAAATAATCCGCCTCTGTCTGCCACTTGCAGGAAACATGTTTTTCTCGCATGGATTAACTCAGCAAAGCAAAATTCGGCATAAACGTGTGACAAAAATTTTCAGGTTTTCATCAATCACAAGCGAGCTAGTGTTACGGAGGAAACTTTTTTCGCTTTCAACTGACGTCTTTCATTAAAATGAACCTCTCTTGACCAATTTGAATCCAAAAAGATGTACTCGCAGCTCTAAATAAAGATTTTGCAACTTTTGCTTCACTTTCCGCAGTTTTCTGTCAATGATCGGTACAGAAACCCGGGCGCTTGCCATAATCGTGTTTAAAAAGCCGGACGTGCAGGACAGATAAAATCCGGAACTTCGGAAACTACGTCCGGCAGTGGAGTTGTTACTGTTAAAATGTGTGTGATAGCCTTGATTTCTCCTTTGATTTATTTTTTCAATGTAACATATTCTGCTAGGACTACGTATACACATTACGCAGATAAGATAACTGGATGGTGTTTCTACGTATAATGGGCTGTGCTCTGGGCATTTTGTATTGTATCGCTTTGCGGTCAACTTCCAATCAGCCGCTGTAACTTTTTTGACACATGCGCAGAAAAGGAAATAAAATGTTTACTAAAAAGCAGAAAACGGCCTTTGATCTGATAAAAAAAAACAAGGCCCAACTGTCTTGTTTATGTCCAGGCTGGGACGGGCACAACCCACGTTATCGAGGAGATTGTTAGAGAGCTCCGTATTGAAGGGAAATGTTTGTCAGTTTCTTGCACAACGGGTATTGTATAAAATCTATGTGTTTTTGGCAGAGTGCTACAGAAATTGTGTACATGACGTTTGTTTGTTTGTTTGATTTGAGGTTTAACGTCCCAGTCAACACTGTAAAGGTCATTTTGGAGACGTTGCTTCCAATTTTGTGGGACTTTTACCCGACATTGAGATGAAATGACATCTCAAGGCCTGTCGCCCAATGAAACCAATAGGGTTTATTAGCATGGACGGTCCGCCTCGCACTGTGGTTCCTGGACAGGCTTAGATCCTCTAAGCGGTTTACCAGTACTAGTGGGGGCCAGATTCAGCTCTGCGTGGAAGCATCATGCAGCCCATATCTTTCTTCAAGCCCCTACGGGCGGGGGCCGCTGTGTACATGACGTCGTCACCTTATGTTTAAACGCTCGTTTCCGGTACACGGCGACGGTTAGCTAAGCAAAAAAAAAAAATAAATAAATAAATAAATAAAAATGCAGCAGTGTTAAGCCAAACGGTTCAGAATTTTAGTTAAAAGAGATACGGATATATAGAAATAACTTGAAATTGTTTTACAAATTTGAATTCATAGTGGTCGGAATGACTGATGACTTTAAGCGTGTGTTCGAATATTGTTACCTAAATAACAATGGCTGTTTTGGTGCCAATAGGCCTGTAGGAATTTCCCTTCTTTTTTTTTCTTTGTGATAAGTGGAAACCAAGGAAAAAGCGTTTCAATATGTATTTTGTCTAATGTTTGCTGTTCTCTCTCTCTCTCTCTCTCTCTCTCTCTCTCTCTCTCTCTCTCTCTCAGATATTTGGATTAAATTTGTGGAGGTCTTAAGATTAAGTAGAGGGGTATGGAAATATTGTGTACTTTCCATTCCAGAGGTAGAAAGAACGGTGTACAGACCTAAACTGCACCAACCTGGCCCAAGGATTATAAAACTTTTTTTCATGCTCAACTGATAGGGTATGAAATTTATCCGGCTCATAATTAAAAAAAAATGTAATGTGAAATACATAGAAAACAGTGTAGTTCATACTTCCGTGAACGCATCGAGTCACATGGTTTTCAGTGACATCAAGTGACGTTATTCTAAACCATGGTTCTCTACGGGCATTGGTGAGGTCAACGCTGTTCCTCTCTTTGTAGTAAAATGGCGTGTAAATGTTTTTCAGTTTAAAAATTTTTGCCCTACAAGCCTTATTTTTCGCCAAGTGATGAGGGGCAAAGAATGTAATTATAAAGCAATAAACTTAATTTTTCTGCTTTTCATGAAAGTATGAACGACAGCGAGTCGCTAACAAAGTTTACATGAACCCCTTCGGGATTCACTTACTTTGCACACAACCCACTGCGTTCGTACTATCATGAACAGCAAAAAAATAATTTTCATTTCTTAAGTGTTGGTTTTCTTTGCCTCATACTGCTGCCTCACTCCATGGTTTATTAGCTATCTCATTATGTCAGTCATTGCAAAACACCCACATTGAGCCGGAGGTAATTTTGTTTTCAAACCCGTCTTCTGTAGCATGTTTTGTTATCCATGCAATAAGGGGAGCAGCTTCTTAGTTTCCCATTAAATGTACATTTTTAACGGGCAGAATGACATGTCCTTATTAACTTTTAATGAAATGGACACATGTCAAGTGTCAAAGAAAGCAGGTCATGAAATGTACATGCAATGGTTTTTATTTCATGCGTAGCACTTTACATGTAAACGGATGCTTAAGACACAAACTTTAGCGGCTCACTGGAAAAATGATAACGATATTCTTCAGGAGGTATGAATATTAAAATACTGACATTTTGTTGTGTTATATTAGTGTGAATGTGCTTTATCGCTTATTAATTTCTGTATATTTGTGCAGTTCACAACGCATTCTTTAAAGTTTTCGGACCTGCCCATCGGGGCTTAAAGAAATATGTAGGCTGCGTGACGCTTCCAAGCAGGGCTGAAACCGACCGCACGCGAGTACTGCTAAACCGCTCAGAGAATCTATGCCTGTCCGGACAAAGCGGTGCGAGTCAGACCGTTCATGCTTATAAACCCTATTGGTTTCATTGGGCGACAGGGCCTGAGATGTCATTTCATCTCAATGTCGAGTAAAAGTCCAGTAAAATGGATTCAACGTCTCCAAAATGACCTGTTGATGGGCACTTTAAACATCTAATCAAACAAATAAATTCCTTAAAGTGTTTGGGTGAGAAAAATAATTAATATTGCGGTCGTGGCTTCGGGCTCGTTTTCAGTGAATTAAAGTCTCATGCTCGACAAAACACTACATGATACTTAACTAAACTGAAAACTTGCTTGAAAATTCCTTGTTTCGGCCTCAATCCCATCATACATTCTATTATTCAGTTCTTATCTAAGCAGGAAACGGCCCCGCCAATCGGGGCATGAAGAAATGATGCTTCCACGCAGAGCTGAAACCGACCCGCACACGAGTACTGGTGATCCGCTTAGAGCATCTAAGCCTGCCCAGGCAAAGCGGTGCGAGTCGACCCGTCCATGTTAATTAACCCTATTGGTTCATTGGGCGGCAGGGCTTGAGATGTCATTTCATCTTAAGGCCGGGTAAAAGTCCCACAAAATTGGAAGCAGGGTCTCCAAAATACCCTTTGCAGTGTTGACGGGGACGTTAAACCTCAAATCAAACAAACAAATCTAAGCAGGAAAATTTATGAACTGTTAGTATTTAAAAATAGCGAGCATTACAAATTTAACGCTCGACTGAATTGAGCATGAAAAACGTTTTATAACCTTTTAATAGCCTGGTCGAGAAACACTATGATTGGAATGCCGCTTTACTCAACAGCACCAAAATTAAATGTCATATATATTGAAAAGGCCCCATTTCTCACTTTCTTTCCAATACACTCTAGGCTAATACAAGTACTTTTTCAACAGATCTAAGCACTTCACAATCAAACTTTTCATAAAAGTCATCTATTTTAAGGCATTCAAGAGTTCTGCAACGGAAGGCCTGGTGTTTTTTTTTTTTTTTTTTTTTTTTTTTTTTACCGGATACTACGGTCTTCGACCACATGTGATTAACAATCGGCTCGATATGAGTGAAATAAACTCGAAAGAACCGTAAAATGATCCCCCTCCCCTCCCCCTCCCCCCCCCCCCCCCCCCCCAAAAAACAAAAAAAAAAAAAAATCAAGGTTGATATGCTCTAGCTTATTCTGACCTTTTTGTTTGCCGTGTTGTGGTGAATTGTGGTGCCTATTCAGATCAATACAAACTTGCTGAGCAGAAGAATTGAGCAGTGTTTTTTTTTACCAAAGTCCCTACATCAATGGATTTGGCCGAATTCATAAATAGAAGCGTCCACTTCAGAAACTCGCGGATGAGAGAGCATGTGTGTGCTGCACTGTAGGAGTTCTGTCCCCTTAAATCCCTGTTGGAAAAGGACCCAATCGGCCCAACCTAGGTAGTGCTTATTGTCATTAACTGGCCATTAGCGACCCAGGATCAAAATTTCAAAACATAAAAAGGAATTATTGCAATAGGGAACAAATTGATTCCATGCTACATCATTTTGAACATTTATGTATTTGTGGCATTTTTAACAAGCTGGCTGTTTTTTTTTTTTTTTTTTTTTCTGTCTACACAAGCATGAGTGAAACTGTTTTGAAAATAACACAAAACGTCCACGATTTCAACAAAAAATACATTTCACTTTTTCTGAGTCCGGTAAGGAGATAACTACGACGAATCCCTGCCTTCCTAAATTTAGCCACCCACCTAGCTCAGTGCCTCAGATGCTAAAGGTCCTAAGTTCGATCCCAAGCAGCGGTGACAAAATTTCGGCGTGTCAGAACACGTTCCAATGGCATCCTAAATTTTGAAGGCATGAATATCATAAAGTGCATCGTCCTTCGAATCTGGACGTTAACTGGAGACCCCCTGTGCAGGGAGAACCATCCCTTGTGCAGGTTAAAGAACCCTACCGTAATTACATAGTGACTGTGTACTCTTTCAGCCTTCAAAACTGGAGTATATGCAGTATACATCGTCTGTGTCCCTTCTTTGGGTTTAGTTGAAAATGGAAGAAAAATAGCGATAATGCTCATTTGTCACTACTTCGAACGGTATAAAAATTAAACAGCACCGGTCGTTCCGGTCGTTAGTTCATCGATAGAGTAGCCCGGAATCAGCAGAAAAACCAAGCTTCGTGACGATTGTTTTCTTGATCTGTTACATAAAGCGATGTAAAAGTAATAAAATCTAAATTTAGAGCTGCAAATACATCATTTTGGATTCAAATTGGTCAAGAGAGGTTCATTTTAATGAAAGACATCAGTTGAAAGCGAAAAAAGTTTCCTCCCTAACACTAGCTCGCTTGTGATTGATGAAAACCTGAAAATTTTTGTCACACGTTTATGCCGAATTTTGCTTTGCTGAGTTAATCCATGCGAGAAAAACATGTTTCCTGCAAGTGACAGACAGAGGTGGATTATTGTTGCAAAGTGGACTTATTTAACTTGTATATTTCGTAAAAAGCAGGTAAAAAACTGCATTTGCGAAAAAGATACACTGCGTAACATGAGGTAACCCCTCAAAAAATGAGCCGAAGTTTCCCCCCTTGTCTCTAATATAGTCCCCAAAAAAAAAATTTTTTTTTTTTTTTTTTTTTTTAATTTTTTTTTTTTTTTAATTTTTTTTTTCCTTCATTATTTTCATGATTCAAGCCCCTATGGTTGACTGGTCCATAAAACTCCAAAACAAACAAATCTTAAAGCCATTTATAATTACTTTTTTCATGGGCAAGTATTTGTTTGACTTAAGGTTTAACATCCCCCTCAACACTACTTACTATTTTAGAGATGTTGCTTCCAATTTTGTGGGACTTTTACCCTACATTGAGATGAAAAAGACATCCCAAGCCCTACTGCCCATAGAAACCGCTAGGGTTAATGGAGTGCTCAGACTTGCATCCCTTTTCCTGGGCAGTACTCAAGTTCGGTCAGTTTCAGCTCTGTTTCATGGGCATGTAATCAAAATGGACAGATCTATGTGTTCAGCTCAAACTTACCTTTTTGAACATAAGCCGGCATATGGAATTTATTTTCAGGTAGTGTGGTATATACATTTTCTTTGGTCAACAGCATTAGCTGGGGGATTTTCTCTGTTGATATACATTCTCGGATGTACTGAAATTAAAATAATAACACATGTACACCACAACCTCTTTATAATGCTATTAATGGGGTTGTAATATCTTGCTAGAGCAGTTATATGAGAATGTGTGGTATACACCCCTGTAGGTCCTAACTTTAATTAAACTTGACATTGTTATAATTGTATGTATGTTGTTGCATGCTTGGTCTTTAGAATAGATTAAACTGTAGAACT
Organism: Lucinisca nassula; assembly: GCA_963580285.1. Lineage (NCBI taxonomy): Eukaryota > Metazoa > Mollusca > Bivalvia > Lucinida > Lucinidae > Lucinisca > Lucinisca nassula. Next base: position 111,729,376 of record OY757023.1, on the reverse strand, counting down.
AACAAGACGTGTTTTCACTGTCTCTACAATAGCTGCTAGTATTAAAGAACATTACATATTTTGGCGACGAGGATGGGATCCTGAAAAAGGAAACTTAGAGATTTATTCCAATTCAAAGGAACTGTTTTTAATTGTTCAAAGGAACATGTTTAAAAGAGATAATGGAGTATTGTTCAAAGGAACATAATTTTTGGCAGCATATTGGTTTACAATAATTTTGCAGAAGTCTATTCTCCACGGATTTTGGTGGATTTTTTTGGTGACAACTAACTTCCAAAGTTCGTGAATGATGGCATCCAAACTGGACATGCCAACTCCACCGCTGTTTAAGGTGATAGGTGAAAATACCAACTTAGACAAATCCTGGGAATTGTACCTCAAAAGATTTGATTATTACATAATTGCCAGTGGTGTTACAAAAGATGAACAGAAAAAGGCTATGTTATTACACCTGGCAGGAGAGGAAGTACAGGACATTTTTGAGACTCTAGGAAATTTAGAGGAAAATAATTATTCTCAAGTAAAAGAGAAATTATCAAATTATTTCAAGCCACAGAAGAATATAGCTTATGAAAGACATGCTTTCAGATCCTGTAAACAAGAAAAGGATGAAAACATGGACAATTACATCATACGACTAAAGAAAATGGCTATTTCATGTGATTACGCTGACAACACTTTAAATGACATGATTAGGGACCAAATTGTGGACAGTTGTCAGTCAAATGAACTCAGAAAAAAGTTCTTAAAAGAAAAAGACTTGACCCTCACAAAAATACAGGAAATCTCACGAGCTTCAGACTTGGCAGATCTTCACAGTAGTAAAATGGCACAAGAGAAAAAGAGCCTGGTACACAGCGGCGATACACGGGAAAAAGAGGAGTATGCTTACAAAATCGACAAATTCAAGCCCAAAAGAAAGCAGTATCATCCCCGTACACAGCCTAAATCGGCAAGAAAACCTAAAATAGTTTGTTTTCGTTGTGGATATGAAAATCACACAGGTGATAAGTGTTACAGATCGCGAAATGTCGTTTGTTCAGTTTGTCACAAAAGAAATCATTTTAGTCACATGTGCAGATCAAAGATAAAGAAAAAGGTTAATTATGTGGATGAAAATGATTCTGAAAATAATGACGAAAGTGATCACAATGAGGATGTATTAAGTGTAGGCCACGTATTTCAGGTAACAAATTTTGAGTCAAATAGTGTTGAAATTTTAATTGAAGGCAAATCAGTGAAAGTATTAATTGATTCAGGTGCTTCTGTAAATTGCATGGATAAGGATACCTTTTATTCTGTGAAATCTGCATCTACAAAAGTTGAAAAATCAAATGCAAAAATATATTCTTATGCCTCACAAATTCCATTGAAGTTAATTGGAGTATCTAGTTTCAGTGTACTAGTGAATGGAAAAATGCATAAGTTACTATTTCACATAATTGATGGACAGTGCAAACCAATAATAGGTCTTAAGTGTGCTATGGATCTAGGAATGATAAAGCTCTGTGTGAATTCTACGGAAGCTCAGAAAAGCAATGGAAATGTAGATTCGATATTATCTGAGTACAAAGATCGATTTGAAGGGCTCGGAAAAATGAAGGATTTCCAGCTAAAATTACACATCGACAGGGATGTACAACCCGTGGCGCAGCCCGCGAGGCAAATGCCGTTTAAAATGAGGGAACAGGTGAAAAATAAACTAGATGAGCTGTTAAAACAGGACATAATTGAAAAAGTCGACGGTCCAACTTCTTGGCTTTCACCCCTAGTGGTGGTACCTAAAGAAAATAATGACATCAGACTGTGTATAGATATGCGTCAAGCCAATACTGCTGTATTAAGGGAACGCTTTCCCCTTCCAAATATTGATGAGACACTTGAAGAAATGGCGCACAGATATTTAGTAAGTTAGACTTGCGCCAAGGCTTCCATCAAATTGAGCTCGAACCAGGAAGCAGGGACATAACAAATTTTGTGACATACGACGGAATTTACAGATATCACAGACTAAATTTTGGTATTTCTTGTGCACCAGAGACTTATCAAAGGATCATCCAACAAACTTTACAGGACATTGAAGGATGTAAAAACATATCTGATGACATAATTATCTTCGCAAAAACTCAGACAGAACATGATAAAATCTTGAGAAAAGTGTTGCAGAGACTAAGAGACAAAAATCTGACATTAAATAGTGACAAATGTATTTTCAACAGAACCAGCATTTCATTTATGGGACATACATTGACATCTCAAGGATTAAAACCACAGGACTCCAAAATTCAAGCAGTATTGAAAACAGAAAGGCCAACAAATGTAAAGGAAGTAAAATCCTTTCTTGGACTAGTGTCATATTGTTCAAAGTTCGTACCTCAGTTCGCAACTATAAGCGAGCCATTAAGGAAATTGACACGGAAAAATGAAGCATTCCGTTGGGACAAAGAACAACAAATAGCATTCGAGACACTCAAATCGGCATTAACAAGTGCTGAGGTTATGTCATACTATGACTCAGATGCAGAAACTAGGCTTGTTGTCGATGCAAGTCCAGTAGGGCTTGGAGCCATTCTAGAACAGAAACATAAAGGAAACTTTAGGCCAGTAGCCTATGCCAGCCGTACGCTGAATGCGGTTGAGAGACGATATTCACAAATTGAACGCGAGGCGTTAGCAGTTACTTGGGGTATAGAACGATTTCATGTCTACCTGTATGGAATAACCTTTACAGTGTTAACGGACCATAAACCATTAATTAGTATTTTCAAACCCACTCACAAACCGCCCGCAAGAATAACTAAATGGTTATTACGTCTTCAGCCTTATACATTCAGGCTAGAATTTCAGCCCGGTGTTTTGAATGCATCAGACCAGTTATCAAGGTCTCCATTAAAGGATGAACAGAGTGACTATTTGAGTGAAGAAGCAGAACAGTACATAAATTATGTTACTGAACATTCAGTGCACAAGGCCATGACACTGGAGGAAATTGACAGGGAATCATCAAAGGATGAACTGTTTCATAAAATAAGACAGTGCTTGAAATCAAATAAATGGTCAACCGGTGACAAAACTTTAACACCATACTTTAAAGTGCGCAATGAACTATCATTAAATGGAAATTTGCTACTGCGCGGAACCAAGCTGATAATACCTGATAAATTACGGGACAGAATCCTTTCAATATTACATGAAACACACCAAGGTATTTATCGCTCTAAAGCTCTTTTACAAGAAAAACTATGGTGGGCAGGAGTAACCAATGATGTAGAAAGACTTATCTCAAATTGTGCTGTATGTCAAAGACTATCAAATCCAGTCAGGCCCCCACCAATTCAACCAACAGAATTACCTAATAAGGCTTGGGAAAAAGTAGGAATAGACATTACAGGTCCATTCAAAGGAGGACAATACTGTTTAGTGTTAATGGACTACTATTCTAGATACCCGGAAGTTGAAATAATGCAAAGCATAACTTCTACTGCTATCATAAACCGACTGATCAAAATCTTTGCAGCCCATGGGTATCCAGTTGAATTAGTTTCTGATAATGGGAGACAATTTGTGTCAGATGAAATGGAAACTTTTTTAGCTGAAAATGGAATAAAACATCGAAGAGTTATCCCATACTGGGCCCGAGCAAATGGATTAGTGGAAAACTTTAATAAAAGTCTGAAAAAAGCGATACAGGCAGCATGCCTTGAGAAGAAAAACTGGAAAACTGAAATATACAAATTCCTAATAAACTATAGGACAACACCACAGTGTACCACAAATGTGCCACCCAGTGAATTATTGTTTAATAGACAGATCAGAAATAAACTTCCTTCCTTTGATAAGGGAAGTGCTCCATCCAAAATAAGGGAAACTGATGTGAGAAAGAAGGCGATCATGAAACGAAACGCAGACAAACATGCAGGGAAGGACTACAAACGATATCGCTTGGGACAGAAAGTACATGTTATACGTCGAGACCAACGAAAATCCGATTCAAATTTGGAAAACGAATGGTATACAGTTATAGGCCAATATGGACCTAGGGTGAAGCTAAAATCTAAGCTGAATCAGATATTTTACAGACATGCCTCCCACTTAAGAGACCTGAATGAACTTAACTAAAATTCCCATATACAAATTTCATTCAGAAATTAACAGTGACATTGGATTAGGTGTGTAAGTGTGATGAGTGTAAGGTTTTGACAGTTTCATTTGTTTCAATTATCAGAACACTTAAGTTTGCCATGCTCCAATGAAATAATGACTTTTTTAGAGGTCTTATCAGATACTCTTAAATTTGATACACTTGATACAGGAACTGTGTCTGGACTAATTCTTAATTGGATTTTACCGCATTCAATCTTGTAAAGCACCCCTGAATTATAAGTGCTAGGTATTTAAGCTTAGAGTTTAAATTTAAATTTTATCAAATTTAATTTTAATTTTAAAGGAAGAAAGGGAATGTAATATCTTGCTAGAGCAGTTATATGAGAATGTGTGGTATACACCCCTGTAGGTCCTAACTTTAATTAAACTTGACATTGTTATAATTGTATGTATGTTGTTGCATGCTTGGTCTTTAGAATAGATTAAACTGTAGAACTAACAAGACGTGTTTTTACTGTCTCTACAATAGCTGCTAGTATTAAAGAACATTACAGGGGTCATCATCATCACCATTGGAGCAGGTAGAGAGGCAATATCCACATAAGTGGGCGTCGTTCCAGGTAGCTGGCTTGCTCAAAAGCAAAAACCGAGCTACTTAAACTGTCATTTTTCTATATAACCTATACATCTCTGGGAAACATCTTGACAGTGTTATGTCCAACACCATGTTATAATGACCAGTGTTATACTGTGTTCGTGGTGTATTTGCAGTGATGGGTCTATTATGGTTCCATCAGTTATCCCCTAAATCCCACTTTATACACAGAAAAGTGGAGTTTACAAGGGTAGTCATTATTTTCCTTAGCTAATACAAATAGTGTGTGTCAGAAATTACGTCACATGTTCACACGTCATTAAGACGTTGATGATGTCACTTTTAGTGCCACCATAATGTCATAACTGCATGTGATGCAGGCCAGCTAAGTAAACTGCAGACAATATTTGACTGCAAATGTCAAGCAAACCGTTTGTTAAAGTAACATTGCAAGCTATTTTCCAGGTGCAAATTTTTTTCACAAGATTGTAATGCATCAGCCATCACCACAGACAATTATTTTCCAACACATTTCACTTCAGTTTACTGGGTATAATATCAGGTGTAAAAATATTAAGACCTCACTATTATGACCACCTGATAGTAAGACCATTTCACTTTTAAGACCCCCCAATATTAAGACCATTTCACTACTAAGGGAAATTGATACACCTTCATGGGAGGCAACTCTTGCAGAAGTATTTTTGACTCCCATGGCAATATGGGTCAACTCTAAAAGGAAAGAATTTGCTCCTGAGAAACACCTTCAGGGGAGGCAACTCTTGCAAATGTATTTTTGTCTCCCATGTCAATAGGGGTCAACTCTAAAAGGAAAGAATTTGCTCCTGAGGAGAAAATTCGTTCCTTTAAGAGTAGACCCCTTTTTCAGTGGGACAGGGCTTACAGAAAAAGTGAACAGGAAGTCCCGAAAGATGTCTTCCTTTGAAAAAGAGCAGAAAAATCCACCAGGTGTTCCCATTCCCCTTAAGAACCCCATTTGCCAGTGCTAAAGTAGACTTTATAATTTTATATTTGTTGTTTACTCATTTCTTCCTCCCTATAATTATCCCATTGTATACTGGTGGACTCTTCCAATGCTATATGTTGGAGAAGTCCATTCGTCATATAAGGGGTGGTAGACCTATTTTCTTTTAGTCTTATTCTATTTTTGACGGAAAATTCTGTTTGCAAATAGTGCAGGCCCTGGTCAGATGCTGCGTTTCGCGGCGTCTAATCTGGGCTTGCCTTGTTTGCCAAGCTACCCCTTTTGGGGTTTCCAGCATGCAATGGGTTATACAGTGAAATTTTGATGGCTCGAACACCGATGTCTCGTTTAGCATGGATGATTTGAACACATTCTTGAGTCCCTATGAAATAATTTCCATAGGGCCTGATAAACATAGTTAGGTTATGAAATGGTATTTTGTGTGTACTCATTTGAATCGCCTCGATAAGGCGGTTCTAATGAGTACACACAGCATACCTTATTTTTATATAATAATTATGCCTCCTGTTATAACCTTATGGATAACCCTCAGTGGCTCGAAGTACCCCTGTCTCGAACATATTTTCATGGTCCCAATGGTGTTTTGAGCCATCAAAGCTTCACTGTAATACAGATGTCCATTTCAAAATCTAGGAGTGTCATACTGAGTTGTTTCAACTTATTTTGAAAATGGTTGAACTTTTTGTCCCCAATGAAGGCTCTGATCATACGCTGCATTTTGCATGTTAAATCTGAACCTGCAATGTTTGCAAATGACCCGGTTTAAGGTTTTCCCTTCAAAATGGGTTCAGAACCCATTTGTCACTCCAAAATAAGGCTTTCTTTAATTTTTATATCCATTATTAACCAATTTAGTACCAGAAACCCCAAAATGGATACCCTGGCAAACAGTGCAGGCACGGATCAGATGCCGCAGAACGCGGCGTCTGATCAGGGCCTCCACTGTTTGCTAAAAGTTCAATCATTTTCCAAATAAATAAAAATCAAAATGAGTTCCTTTAAGAGCAATGAAAACATTCATAGGAAAGAAGATGGGTCATACTACGTAGTTTCGGCTAATAAAGCCTCATCAGTGACCCTGTAATGATCCGGCAAAGAAAGCCAGAGGAAACATCCTGCAATTTTGCGAATTTCGAATAGGCAGTCGATTCAAAGACTGATATAAATCAAAATGGGGTCCAAATAATTAAAAACCTGCCTAGAATATGAGTCTAAACCAATAATTTAGTTCTGATTTCTCAGAATATTCACGCTGATCTCAAAGGACCAAAAGTAAAATATAAACTGCACTATGGTTGATGTACGGGGAGACGTTTTACGGCCGCCACACGGCACAACACCAGCTGCAGTGAAGGCAAATAAAAATCAAAATGAGTTCCTTTAAGAGCAATGAAAACATTCATAGGAAAGAAGATGGGTCATACTACGTAGTTTCGGCTAATAAAGCCTCATCAGTGACCCTGTAATGATCCGGCAAAGAAAGCCAGAGGAAACATCCTGCAATTTTGCGAATTTCGAATAGGCAGTCGATTCAAAGACTGATATAAATCAAAATGGGGTCCAAATAATTAAAAACCTGCCTAGAATATGAGTCTAAACCAATAATTTAGTTCTGATTTCTCAGAATATTCACGCTGATCTCAAAGGACCAAAAGTAAAATATAAACTGCACTATGGTTGATGTACGGGGAGACGTTTTACGGCCGCCACACGGCACAACACCAGCTGCAGTGAAGGCAAATAAAAATCAAAATGAGTTCCTTTAAGAGCAATGAAAACATTCATAGGAAAGAAGATGGGTCATACTACGTAGTTTCGGCTAATAAAGCCTCATCAGTGACCCTGTAATGATCCGGCAAAGAAAGCCAGAGGAAACATCCTGCAATTTTGCGAATTTCGAATAGGCAGTCGATTCAAAGACTGATATAAATCAAAATGGGGTCCAAATAATTAAAAACCTGCCTAGAATATGAGTCTAAACCAATAATTTAGTTCTGATTTCTCAGAATATTCACGCTGATCTCAAAGGACCAAAAGTAAAATATAAACTGCACTATGGTTGATGTACGGGGAGACGTTTTACGGCCGCCACACGGCACAACACCAGCTGCAGTGAAGGCAAATAAAAATCAAAATGAGTTCCTTTAAGAGCAATGAAAACATTCATAGGAAAGAAGATGGGTCATACTACGTAGTTTCGGCTAATAAAGCCTCATCAGTGACCCTGTAATGATCCGGCAAAGAAAGCCAGAGGAAACATCCTGCAATTTTGCGAATTTCGAATAGGCAGTCGATTCAAAGACTGATATAAATCAAAATGGGGTCCAAATAATTAAAAACCTGCCTAGAATATGAGTCTAAACCAATAATTTAGTTCTGATTTCTCAGAATATTCACGCTGATCTCAAAGGACCAAAAGTAAAATATAAACTGCACTATGGTTGATGTACGGGGAGACGTTTTACGGCCGCCACACGGCACAACACCAGCTGCAGTGAAGGCAAATAAAAATCAAAATGAGTTCCTTTAAGAGCAATGAAAACATTCATAGGAAAGAAGATGGGTCATACTACGTAGTTTCGGCTAATAAAGCCTCATCAGTGACCCTGTAATGATCCGGCAAAGAAAGCCAGAGGAAACATCCTGCAATTTTGCGAATTTCGAATAGGCAGTCGATTCAAAGACTGATATAAATCAAAATGGGGTCCAAATAATTAAAAACCTGCCTAGAATATGAGTCTAAACCAATAATTTAGTTCTGATTTCTCAGAATATTCACGCTGATCTCAAAGGACCAAAAGTAAAATATAAACTGCACTATGGTTGATGTACGGGGAGACGTTTTACGGCCGCCACACGGCACAACACCAGCTGCAGTGAAGGCAAATAAGAATCAAAATGAGTTCCTTTAAG